>AP028446.1:11841244-11939214 GCA_036509395.1 Antheraea yamamai
TGGGAACTAAGGTATTAGATGAATGAATAGTAAATATTACAAAGTATAAAAATACCTCTCCCATTTTAAGGCTAATTGTAAAAAAAGCCTTAATTGCTTATTGCTTCAATTTATGAAAAGTAAATCAGTGTGGCTGCTATGGGTGTTTTGCTGTGAATATAATTATATGTATTACTAGCTGACCCGTGCAACTTATTACCGGTTTCAATTGTATTTTTAAACGCAAATAATCTTAAAAATTCTAAAAGCAGATTGCAGCGACATCTAGCACTTCCAATTGTGAATCCAAACTATCCAGGGACTCACTCAAACATGTACCCAGTTGGTATGTGAGAAATCTTTTAAAATAAGCCTAGAATCTGTTCGCAGCATTACCTAAAGTAGTGTCATCAAAGTGAAGATCAAAACTAACTTACATATATTGCCGATAAATGTCTTCCCAGTACCCCTTGTAACTTCATCACGTAACATACTGTAAAAGTTGAACTTTATCTACATTAAATTTCCATTTTGTTTTAGTTGTTTGTCTGCATTCAATTTTAATTTTGTCACATTTATTTTACTTCTGACATATAAACCACCTTTTTTACTCAGAAACTGAACTTGGGTTAATATACCTTTCTAACAGTGAAAGAATTTTTGAAATCGGATCACTAATAGGTACCAAGCATTCCTCGAAAACAAAACTTTACCTCTCATTATAATATTAGTATAAATACAACCTAGTATGGTAACTGCAAACACCTGAACTTATTTATTTTAATCGTAAATTCACAAACCTAAAACCCAACTACTTCAAGACTCAACAATATTTAGAAAACTAATTTTATCAAATATCGAAACAACACACGTACTGATAGAACTCTAATTGAGATTCATTTTCTACAATGCAATGTAACTATTATCTAGGTTTATGTTTTAGGAAAAAATCTCGTCACCTTTGTTTAGCAAACATTTTTCGTACAATAAAATAAATGTAACAACGTATAAGTGACAGTTTCGTTTACACATATTTGTTTCATATGTGGTTGATAATTACGCATAGAAACGTCATATAGCCGTAGCTCAGTTGTAACGTTCTGGACATTATATGGTTCGGCGGAGCCGACGGTTCGGAACCCAGCAGTCTTCTTTTTTGGTATTTTTTTTAAAGTAGCTTTGGGAAATATAGCGTAATTTTTAGCTAATCTGTCTTCTGCTATATATAGCACAAAGAAAATTTACCAAAATCCGTTAAGAATTTTATTAACTACAAATTTTTGATTTTCGTCCGTTGTCCTGGAGAATTCCTTGTGTTTTATGAGACAAAAATTATCCTAGATGTAACCTTGTAATATTAGTTATCACTGTGCCAAATTTCGACAAAATTGGTTCAGTACTTTCAAAGTGATACGTGTTCAAAGGGACAGACAAACAGGCAGATCCTGGAGAATCCGTTGCGTTTTATGAGATAAAAAGTATCATAGATGTAATCTCGTAATATTAGTTATCACTGTGCCAAGTTTCGTCAAAATCGGTTCAGTACTTTCAGAGTGATGCGTGTTCACAGGGACAGACAGACAGACAGAAAGACAGACAGACAGACAGACAAAAATTTTAAAAGGGTTATTTTTGGCTTCTATATCGATAACAAAGTCTACCCCAATCAAAATTTTCAAAAAATATTTAATGTACAGATTTGGCTTTGTTACAGTTTTATTATAGTATAGATTGTATTGTAACTATTACAATAATACAGTTGTCTGAAAGTAAAATATGTACATACTAAAAAGATAATAAGTAAGACCTAATTTTGCAGGAACAAGATGCAATTTATTTGTATATTAAATTTTGCAAAATTAACCAGAGATCAAAGAAACCTTTTTTAATTTTTAGTAGTCAAAAATTCTATTAATAAAATTAGTTTTGTAATGTGTTGTCATGTTACATTTTTATTTGTATAAATTTTTCTTAAGTGGCATACAATTACATTACACTAATAGAGACATCACAGTTTTTCTGTCATATTTTATGTATTTCATTTGTGTTGATTAACAAAAAGAAAAGTCTCCTTAATCGTACTTGAAGATATTATTTTTCAATAACTTATATTTCCTTGTAATTAGCATTGTTGCTTTCTGATAACTTATACTCCAACAAACTTTTTGTGAAGTGAAACTTTTTTCACAGATATGTGTATATAAAATAACACATGCTAATTTTAAAAAGAAAATTAAGAATGTGTTTTGAAAAGTTTGTAAATTATACATACAATAAATATAATTTGTAATATAATGTGTCTTTATTCCAAGATGCACTTTATCTAAATTGAAATCATAATTAACTTTAAATATTCATGATTGAAAGGCTAATTAACCAACAAGTCATTGATAGTTATTCAACATTAGTCAATAAGTCTTTCCCCTGTCAATAATAATTTTATAAATTCATTGTAGATATGAATTAGTATATCATATTTATTATATTTTATTATACTGGATATTTTCAGTAGGATAAATTAAAACTATAATTTAACATTATAACATTGTTTCAGCTAAAATCATGTATTCCAAATCCAGGCACTATATCAGAATTTGCATCACTTTTCGATGGAGACATCTTACACCAAGTTTATCTTCAGATAGATCCGGAACCATCATGCCATATTACAAAACTCGCAGGACTGGAAGATCAAGCTTTGATTCTGGGAAGAATAAAAAATTTTGATGCAATAGTAAAAAATGTGAAAGGATTGTATGAAGATGAACTTGGTATGACACTCTTAGTTGTTCCAGAGTGTATCTGTTTAGGAAAAGCACCTGAATCAAGAGAAGGTCTTGAAAATATGAAGTTGTTGATTTTATTGCTGCTGGGTGCTGCAGTTCAGTGTCCAAATAAAGAAATATTTATAACTCGAATCAAAGAGCTTGATTTAGAATTGCAGCACAACATAGTGGAATGTATAAAACAGGTACAGCGATTTTTAGTTTATGAATTCGGAAACCTTTGTATATTTGCATACTGTTATTTTGTAAAATCTAGTATTGGAAACTATTTAATTTGTTTTTGCCTAGTCAAACAAGTTGAATTCAATGTAGGAATTATTGGGTAGTTGATACATGTTTTACAGCAACTATGAGTTATAGGCAACTTTGACTAATCTGACTGTACTGGTCAATATACTCTAAGATGGGAGCCTTTAAGAGCTGATGGTATATGTTCTCAGTAAGTTGCTGCATTGTACTGCAAAAAATAGTTGTTTTTGATAATGGTAAAATCTTTTTGAAACGGGTGAGTTAATTTAGTACATTTGAAGGTTTCCAACTGTAATGACAAATAGAATTTATCTATTCAATTTTAGCTAACTTAACTTTAATGAAATTGTATAAGTTAATATTATTCTTCAACTCTGTAGCTCATATTAAATTTCCAACTTGCACAATTATACCACATTTCTGAAGTCCTTTGGGGTATCACATGAAAATTGTCAAAAATGATTACCAGGAATTATTACACATGTGTTAATTTGAAGTAATGACCTTATTTAAAAATGAATTGGATCTTTGTTTTGGTTTAGGTATCCAATGTATTATAATAATAGTATGTATTATATAATAATTCTAAAATACACTAGTTTTTTTTATCACACTCATGGATACGCAAAGAAGGGACAAATTAATATGAAATCAGATTTTTTTAAATTCCTTAAATAGAATCAATAAATTAAATTATCATCTTTGAACACAAAAAAATTAGACTATATCTATAGATTCCTCAGTGTAGTTTGCTAGCCCGTTCGGAAATTGTGAAGCAAACTTTTCTTTTAAAACTCTATCCGCATTAACTATGTCATTCTGGAAGTCAAGTCCTAGGATTATATTGTGTGGCTGATATGAGAACGCTTCATACGGGAGGTAAAAAAAAAACAACGGAGATTGTGTTAAGTTAGATAAAAACAAAAAAGATCTGCAAAATGTTATAGATATGTATCAAAGAAATTAACAAATAGTAACCTATTGAAAGTCGTAAGTGAAATTCGATTCCAAATATTCTCTTATCAAATATGTGACCAGTACCTACGAAATTAGCAAATATTCTTTAGTATTTTACTTTATTTTGCGTTCCTCTAAATAGTAATTAGAGTATATACTTTTATTACAGGTGACAGATATGCAAACTGTGGTACTAACACCAGACGCAATAGATCTTTTCCAGTCGCCAACTATGTTTAATCACATGCGACGACTAGCAAAAGAACGTGATCATTATCTTCAGAGCTGGACTTCCTTAGTTCTTCACGAAGGGTTATGTGAGAGCGAGAGTGATAATAAAAATTCGAAAAGCAAATCCACACAGAATGTTAATCAGAGTAATGGTAATGGTGATAGTCAACATTTGGCTGTTGAACTAGCAGACTGGAAGGCCAGATTACGAAAGCAAAGGCAGGAACTGTAAGATTTCAACATTTAACTGTGACTATAACTAACTAAGGTTTAATATTGTTAAAAGACTTGAACATAATTTTATGATACATTTTATTTCAGGGAAGAAAAGTCTGAACAATTATCAGAATGTCGAGAAGAATTAGAACATACAAAATTAGTCTTAGCTAAATTACGCATAGATAGTCAAGAGTGGTTTAATGAAGCCAGAAAAGCAACAGGGTATAGAGATGAAGCTGACTCTTTAAGAGAAAAGGCTGAACGTTGTGACAGGTATATTTATTTCATTTTGTCAGCCGTAATTAGGGGCTAACTTTCAATTTAATATTGCTATACTTCTAGGCTTGAACAAGAAATTCAGCGTTATCGGGATAGACTAGCAGATGCAGAATACTATAAAACAAGAGTTTCGGAATTACGCGAAGACAATAAAGCACTTATGGAGACAAGAGATGCACTAGAAGAACAATTACAAAGAGCGAGAAAAAGAGCTGAACAGTGTCTTACACTAGAAGCCGCAATGATTAAATTGAAGAGGGAAGCTAATGATATTGCTTTGGTAACTTTCTTTGCATTTTTTTGTACTGTTATAAAAGTTTTGAACATGTGTGAATGATATGTCTTTCCTTATTTATTTTACAGGAGAGGGATGCTGATCAACGTAAGATACAAGAACTCATAGAAGAAAATAATCACTTACAGTATATAACTAAATCAATAATGAGTGAGAGTAATAACAGTAACCTAGATACAGATAACGAGTGCGAGAGTACACTGGAGTCTGGTGAAAACAGTTTATCAGAACAATTGACAAGTAATGCACAAGCGAGGGCTTTGAAACTTGAGTTAGAAAATAAGAGGCTTCTTTCAACAATCGATAACTTAAGAGAACAATCATTATTAGAGAGCAGTGACAAAGTTTTAGATTTGGAAAAAGAAAAGAAAAGGTTGACATTAAAGTGTGAGCAGTTGCATGAAAATTGCAGTAGGCTAATGCAACAGAATTCTGATCTGGAAGAAGTATTTAGAAATGCGTTAGAAGAAAATAGGAAACTGCAGGATTCTTTGGACAGTCAAAAAACATTTATAGATAGACAATCCATTGATAGAGAATCTGAAAAAAATAAGCTACAAGATTTTGAAAGACATTTAGAATCACTTACTAAAGATAAACAGCGAATACAAATGTTATGTGATTCCATACAGAGAAGAGCAGATGATCTTGAAAAATCATTAGATGCAAGGACAAAAGAATTAAATATTGTAAAACCTGAAGCAGATAAGGTAACAGGTCTTATCATACAAACAGAAGAGCTTAAAACGAAGCTTACTTATAGTGAAAGAGATACGCACAATCTTCAAAGGGAAGTAAATAAACTGAGAGAATCAGTTGAAGAGAAGGATGTTAATCTAGATAAATTAACAACCGAAATAGAATTGAAGAAAAAAGAAATTGAAAGACTTGTTAGAGAACAGGAAATGAATCGAAATGTAATTAACAAGCTTCAAGATTTAGAGCAGAAAGCTCAAGAACTTAAGTCTCAAAAGAAAATAGATTCTGAAACTATTCAAACTCTCCAAAAAGATTTAATTTCAGAAAAAGTAAATTTCGATAAACTTAGAAATTGTATGGAAAAACTTGGTATAAATTCTTCAGATATAATTTGCAGAGATGTTAATGTTGAAGACTTGTTGGAGAAAATAATAAGCAATACCGATTATGAATCTCTTATATCTGAAATTGCTGCTAAGGCGAACTTGTTGAAGCTAGTTCCATGCAATTGTAACCACAGTGTAGAGAAAATAAGTGATGACGAAATTATAAACCCTCAAATCGAACAGCTTACTGCAGATCTAACAACATTACAAACCTCTTTAGAAAATTGTCAAGCTGAGAATGCCAAACTACAAGTTAACATTGCAACTTTAAATTCACAAAATGGATCCTTGATGTCACAACAAATGACATTGCAACTTGCCAATAGTCAATTGGCTGCAGAAAAAGAAGAGATTATAAAACAACTTGAAGTTTTGAAAGATAAACAAGACAATCTTTTAAGAGATCAAGTTGCATTACAAACTTTGCATGAACAGTTAAATATCGAATATGAAATATTATTGAGTGAACGAGAACCAGTTAAAGTAACAATAAGGGATTTAAAGATTGAAAATAGAGAATTAAAAGAAACTCTGGAATTATTCGAGAAGAAAATATCAGAATTTGAAAGGGAAAGAGACAACTTAAAGATGGAGTCAAGGAACTTGACTAATCTTAGAGCCGAACACTCAAAATTGAAGGATGACTTTAGAAATCTCTTTACAGCCAGTGATAGGTTAAAGAATGAATACAGAAATATGCAAGAAGAGTATAGAAATATTAGAAGTGAAGTGACACAATTAAAATTGAGAAACACTGAAATTTCTGGAGAAATCAATACGAAAGTAGAAATTATTACTAGTTTAGAATTAGAAATTAATAAAACAAATCAACATTGTGAAATGCTAATTCAAATGAATAAGAGCTTAGACGCCGATCGGCGTTCACTTATGGATCACGTGTCCCAACTTTTAACTCAATATCATGAGTTACTTGCTCATTCTTTAAAAGACAAACAACATTATCATGAAGAAGAAAAAATGTTCGCGGATAAGGTTAACGCCTTATGCCGTCAAAAGGAAAAACTTGAAGAAAAAATTATGGAGCATTATAAAAAATTGGACAATTGTACCACTAAAAGACGTGGTTTTGGTGCATCGTTTGTGAAGAGAGTTCGAAAAGCTGGTACAGATCTTATAAATAAGGTTCCATCAAGGAATAACAAAAGAATAGAGGATGCCAGTCGTTCTAAATCCCAATTAACATTGGCTGGTTCTGAATCTGGAGAATCAGATCCGGGCACTCAAGATTTAGAAAAAATATCTAAATCATCTGATCAAGATCAAGGCTCCTCAAATATGAACATGGAATCCTCACGGCATAGTTCTGACTCAAGCTTTAACAGGCGTCTAGATGAAAAAGTCTTCAAAAAATCTGATAATACTGAACTCACTGGATCCATTCCAAGCCTCGATTCAGCAAGATTATCTAATGAAAGTAACTTTGTAAGAAGACTTTCAACAACATCTACTCATAGTGGAGGTGGAGATGATGCTCTCATTCGTGCTTCATTAAGAAGACGTCCTCAAAAAGCAGTTCCACCATCTCACCGGAATAGTTATCAAGGCATAGAAAGTGATACCACATTACCAGCTAGTAAGTTCACTGTTAAATAATGAATGAAATGAATCATTATTTAATGTATTTGTTTGTAATTAAAAATTGACACAGGTGCCTTCTATTGTTAAATTCTTTAATTCTGAGTATTTATAGACAAAGGGCCTATAAAGATACCAGGATACAATTCTCAACCATAATTGTATGAATTTGTGGGTGTATAACTTCATTTCTTGTCCATTCCTTATTAAAATTAACTCTCATTGATAGGAACGTTTAATTCAACTAAATTTTAATGAACTATCTTTTAAAATTTGATTTTAATTCCTATTTACATATAATAAAAATGTAAATCTAACGTGTCTATACTTTTTCGATTTTCGTGAAAAAAATTGTTGCCGGTGTCTAGGAATAAGTAACAAAATACATTTCATTTTTAAAAATGTCTGTCTATCTGTCTGTCTGTTTGTATGAACACGCATCACTGCTGAAATACTGGGTTCACAATAATACCACACCAAGAAAATCACGACGCACATCTTCGAGAATTCGTCTTTGTTTAATTAAAAATGGTCCACTCTATCAAAAGTTATTGTTATTTTATTGACGACACAGCGTAATTTCGAGAGAAAAGTAGATAAGTAAATGGAATTAAATTCAGATGACTTTATTAATCACTATTTTTACTACCGGACGAAATCGCGGGCACAGCTAGTAATATAATAAATCTACAGTGTACATGCAATAACAGACCAATGAATTAAAGTAATAATAATTTAATCAGTTCATAATTCAATTGTAGCATCAACAACCAATCCAATGTTCGGGACTGCAGGCACTCGGCGAACAGTTTATGTAGCTGATGATGATCCCAGTGTCAACTTGAACGCAAAAGCCCAAAGTACTCCAATAAAAGAGAATCCAACATACTTGGTCTATAATAGAATATCAACTGTGATTGGAGATGGAGCAAGTCAGAGTGTGAACGATCGACCAACATCAGAGCATCATCGACCTTCATCGGAACAGTCTGCTGTTGATGAAACTATACAAGAACGAGACGAGCTGCGTCAGGAGAAGAGGGCAGTTAGTCGTAATGAGAAATTGGACAACACAAAGGAATCTGCTATTTGGTATGAATATGGTTGTGTATGATGAACATATATAATGACAGACTGACAAGATGCCTTTTATATCTCTGAAACGTTTATTATTGTCGAAACAGCAAATATTGTAATAAACATTTTAATATTTTTTTGTAATTGGCAATAATCATAGTTGTGATATTTTCGTTTAGAAAAAGCAGTATTAATTTGACCAGTGTATTATTGTGTGGCTAAAGTTTACAAATTGTCGACATAGAAACACTCGAGTGTAAATACGTGTTTTATTTTTTTAATAAACTATTTATTGTCGTGTGACAATTGCATTTTTTACTGTAGAAGTGAGCAATGAAATAAATATTTAAGATTTAATTAATATTCCTTAGATGTTATGAGTGAGGCTGTAATGAATATTCATGTATTACAATTAGGTATACTTATTTTATATTGTTTATTATTAACTTAATGACTCGAAGGTTTGACGTAGTTTAGTATGTATGCCTGTTGATAGTAAAGACCCGTCATATCAGAAATTGAAAATAATATTATCGCTTACGTCGCTGACGAAATTCTTCATATTATGATCAAGTTTTAAGGCTATTAAATAAAGCCTTGCCATTGAGCCAATACTTATCTATTATAATATGTATGTAAAGCAGTATGCACACTGATAAGTGTAAATATTATATTATTTATAAAATTACAATCTAATGTTGATCATTTTGTCTTATAAAATACAGTACAAATGGACATGACAAATTCAGTAAGATTATGGAACAAAAGTTATTATGTTAAGCTTTTCATGACAATATTTAACGATTACAAATTATGATAGAGGATTTTTAGGCAGTAATTTACCAACGAATAATACGTACGTATTCATATCTATATGATAAAAATATTCTGGTTGATTGTGTATATCATTTTATTTATTCATCATTAAAAATAATTCACAAAGGAACATTTTCTTTTTATTCCAGTGCTACTAACAGATAAAAGAATATTCAGAATTTATCTTATAGGTACGTAACTATATAACTTATACGTAAAAAGAATTTAAAGGGGCAATAACAAATTATTTATGTATTTGTTTCTATTGATAAGCTCAACTTGAATCTGTGTTCAAGGTTAGAATTTTGAGTTATGTAGTGTATTGGTTCTTTGATCTTTGTATGTACGGTGCTTTAACGTGTATTTTGAATATAGTGAATACGTTACTACGATATTGGCTAGAAGTGCTCATATATTCATCACATGTGTGATATTGAATTAAAATTGATTTGGTACAATTGTGTTTAAGGGCATATAATGTCTTACTAAACATTTATTTTGAAAATAACTCTTCAACCTTATACATTAAAAATTAATAAAGGTTGATTGATTAATTTTCATTGCTAATTAAAAAAAATATTAATTAATTTGGGTCTTATTACATTTTATAACTCTCTTTTAACTAAGCACAATATAATCATACAATTTTTTTTTTACTGTGAGAATATTATACTTCGTAATTGCCTCTCACCGAATTTATTATATTATCGTATATATACATTTATCTGTTGCGAGTTTTCAATAAATAAATAAGCATTATTATTATTGTATTATTTATTAAATATACGCTACATAAGGAACACAATACTGGTAAAGTCCACACTTACAATAATCTTAATCAGCATGATTTACACAACTCATTTGTTTTACTTTTAATGGAAATTAATTCTCATATCACTTTATCGAATTATAAATACTCTTACACACAAATCACTAACATGACACAAATACATTAAACTATTACCATATAGTATAGATGATAGTTACTAATGTTGACTTGGCAATATTATTTATCGAAATATGCCCAAATGATATATGTGAATTTATAGCATGTGGAATTTGAATTCTTATGAGAACATCTCTTGTGATTTGAGATTAATGTCTTTTTTTGTTTTCAATGCATACATTTTGTTTCTGACATAATAGCAGGAATGCGTTAAATTTGCTTGTCTCAAAATACCTCTCTGTAGTTTAAATAAAGAAGCAATCAATTGATGATGCTAAACATGGTTCTACTTTTTTTTTACATACTAAAGAAGGTTTATAACTTGTACATTATAGATGTGGATATAAAATAGTCAACCAGGAATTGGTATTGTAACACTAAATGTACAGAAATAACATTTTGATAATTAAATCACATATTCTGTATTATAAACCCAGGGATATATTACAGGAATGTTATTAAATTGCTCATAAAGATCCATTACTGGTATATACACTCTTTAAATCCCACTGTAAAACTGGACACGGATGCATTGGAACTTTGAATGGATATCCAGAGACCACTGCTTTACGACCAGGCTCAACCTTTTGAGGCAGATATGAAATCATACACTGTAAAAAAATATTTTCTTATTTATTAGCATTCAAATTAACAACATCTTTTCACTGAAAATAGCTTTAGTGTTAAGTACCCATATATAATGAAAAATTATTAGAAACAACAATTGATGTTAATAAAACTGATTTGATAGATCTGGGCTCATTATTTAAGTGTAACAGAAAACAATCACGACTCCTATGAAGATATTACTATACCAACTATACCAGGTGACTTTTAACACCCTTCAACCCTTTGGTAGTTCATGGTCACATTTAACATATAAAATAATAATATCAAGACAAATACTAGAAAACAACAAAGAGAACCTTAGTTAAAGGTTGTTCTAAAACTTTTAAAAGTATGGGAACAATACTTTTAAATGTAAAAAAAATCACATCTAGGTTGCATGAACATTAAAGGGGCGCTTTTCAAGGTTAATTATTACGTAACTTCTTATCGTCGGAACGCCGCACGGTCCAACTAAGGGCGCGGGTTGAAGTGCGAGACACGGGCGTGACTGCTTTCCTTATTATTACACCAGTTCGTTTTTGCGTAAATCACCTGATGTTGAGTGTATATCAGTTTTGTTTTTCTCTAGATAATTACGTGAAATACCAAGCACCTATTTTTTTATTATAATTAATTTAGAACATGAATCGACTAAAGATTATCCTGTAAATATATTGCTGGTGACTAACCAGTTGCATTGTATATACATGAGCAGAATCATATTGTAGATTATAAATGCAAATAATGCTAGAGTATAAATATTTTTCCATTTGCAGATGTGATTTTTGATTTCTATACATAAGAATAAAGATAAATAATTAATATACCTTTGGCTTAACATTTTCCGTACTCATGAATCCAATACACATAGTTTTTGTAGTATGACCCCATAATAATTCACCATCACCTGAATTTGGGTCAAATCTGAGGGCTAGTGTTCCTCCAAGTCTTTCCGGAACATCCCACAAGAAAGGAGATTCTAGAAAATGTTCTTTGAAACATTTGTCAAGTCCCAATACTGGGGATGAATCTAATAAACTTTCAGCAGTATTTTTTGCTAATTGTGTTCTTATCAAATGTTCACCACATCCAGATGTACAAGCCGCTATAGATGGTTTCATACCATCTCTGCTCATTGCAGCCCATACTCCACTACCAAATGAAGCAGCTTGTCCTACTCTTCCCTCATGTTTCAGTGAGACCCCTCCAGAACTAGCTGCTGATGCTACAACACCATAAGAGTCTACACAAATTGCTCCCACTGTATCTAAAGGACTAAATTTCACATCGTTTTGTATCGAATACCGTTTCAACTTTCGTTTACAATGTTTATAGTTACGAAATGCGCGAGCAGATATCATTTTGTGGTCATCAACTACATCTAGTCCCATTCTTTGTGCCCAGGTGAAAGCTCCTTTGCCTGTAAGTATACATGGTGGTACTCGACCTAATGAAAGGTTCTCACATTGTTTCAAACAAAGTTGTTTGGCTAATGATATTGGGTTCCATACATTCGATACAGCACCACAGGCTCCAAAATGTAATGTTTGTCCATTCATTAGTGATGCGTCACATTCAACAATGCCATTCCAACTTAAATTTGATCCATAGCCTGCATTAGTTAAATGGCTGTTTTCTAGTTCTGAAATAATATAAATTGGTTATTATTTCTTTATGAATATTTATTAGGGTACTTGTGTATTATATGCACTATGCTCAAAAGAAACAAATTTAAAACAAAATAGTTTCATCTCGGTTTGGTTTGGTTAGACTGCGAAAAAAAAACGCGAGTCGGCCGCGGTAGCGGTCGGCGAGCGCGGTACATTTAATACGAAAGTACCAAATAATTTTTAATATTTAATCATTATACATATAAACTTAAAAGAAAACATGATTTATTTGGTTTCATTTTGTATACAAACCTATTACAGCTTTTTCTACCGCATCTACGGCATTGCCACCTTCTTGAAGAGCTACAGCAGCTTTCCTACAGGCCAAATTACATGTCTTCTTATACTCTTTCTTTAAGGATTCGCTATGATAACCAGCTCCTAAAAGATATTAGTAATGTTAAGATGATTTAACATTATAAATTATGTCATGAACTATTTATGTTTTATTTACCACAATGTACGGCGATAAAACCTTTCATTCTATATCTGTGAATAAGTTACATTTTATTATTTATACAACTGACATACACAATTTTGAGAAAAGCACAGAGTATAATAATAGACACCAATTATGGATGTAAACGTTATATCGATGTTTTGAGGTGTTCAATATAATACGATGTTAAAGTCAAACACTGACTTCGCAACGCAAACTTAACAGTTCTAACACTATTGACAGTGTCAAACTCAGGATTGTAAGTAATGTCGTACTTACTGGACGTAGACATTATATAGAGAGGAATAATTTTGTGGCCCTGAAAAGGGCCTTTTGATTGCTTGATATCAAACTTTTTTTTCTCTGGTATAATTGCTTGATGCAAAGAGTATAATAAGTATTACAGGAAGCTTGATGTCTCTCCTAGGTATAATCCAAAAACAACGGTGGCTACCGAGAGACACGCTATCCCTCACCGGTCGCCGCTGTCATGCTGGCCTGCATAAATGTCTCTTCACGTTACACTTGAAGGACCCCATATTATAGGAAGGAGGGAACACACTGGCCGGGAGATTGTTCCACAGCTTCACGGTACGGCAGAGATAAGAAGTTGCGCACTTTTTAGTTTTTGTCCAGATAGGATTTACCGTAAAACTATGGCTCCGAAGCCCAGCGCGCGTGGTTCGGGTATGAAAAGGAGAGGAAGGGATTAAATTAAATAGCTCTTCAGAAAACTCGCCATGATACAGACGGTAAACACACTCAGTGAGGCAATGTCTCTGCGCATCTGAAGCGGCTCTATAAATTGTGTAATGTCTGAATCATTAACAATGCGGACAGCCCGTCTCTGCAATCTGTCTAGGGCATCTAGTAGGTATTTGGCGAAACCGTCCCAGAAGTGCGAACAATATTCCACACAAGGCCGAACTTGTGCCTTATAAAGGAGGTATAGCTGATCAGGCGTGAAAAACCGTCGCACACTGTTCAGGATTCCTAGTCTCCGAGATGCGGTGGAGATGACGCTCCCGATGTAATCCCTGAGATTGAGGTCGCTGCGAATATCTATACCTAAGATATTGAGGCCGTCTCGCATTGAGAGCGAGACGTTCTGGAGAGCAGGAAGAGGGGTAAATGGAGATGTTTTGCAGGTAAACGCGCACACTTGTGTTTTGTTAGCATTAAACTGGACCAAATTGCTTGCTCCCCATATTGATATGAGATGCAAGGACCAGTCGAGTTCAATCACAAGTTCCTGCCGTCTCTTTTCTGTTTCTCTCCAACTGCAAGAAGGCTTGCTGTAATAGCACTCACGGATGGTGCTATCATCTGCTTAGCAATGAATATGGACTAAAGGCAACATATCATTGATATGCAGAAGAAACAGAATAGGTGAAAGTATGCCTTGAGGAACTCCAGCATTTACTGACATGAGCTGCGAATCACAACCATCGACAAGAACACGAATTCTGCGCTCAGGTAGAAAGCCAGAGATCCATTTGCATAAATTGTCGGGAAGACCGTATGCCGCAAGGTTGGACAGAAGACCTCGGTGCCAGACCCTATCAAAGGCTTTGGTAACGTCGAGACTGATTGCCAAGGCCTCACCGTGTTTGTCAATTGCCTCCCCCTACCGATGCAGTGCGTAGGCCAGAAGATCACCCGTTGATCGGTTTTGGCGAAAGCCATATTACCGACCATTAATCAACGAGTGATCCTCGAGATAGCGGACAAGCTGGGTGTTGATGATCCGCTCCATTATCTTGCACAGCACTGAGGTTACGGCAATTAGGCGATAGTTATTGGGATCAGACCGATCCCCCTTCTTGGGAATCGGTTGCACGTTGGTCTCCCTCCAAGCCCAAGGCACGACACCAGAAAGATAAGACAGGCGGTATAGGCGTGTAAGTACTGGAGCGAACTCGGTTGCATATTTTTTTAGTACAATCGCTGGGATACCCTCCGGACCACTAGCCTTCTGGACATCGAGCGATCACAGTTTGTAAGAATGTCACGCTGCCTGAACTTTAATTCAGACATAGTGACACCGCAGCAAGAAATAGTGGGCGGTTGCGCGTATCGATCGTCGAGCCGAGAATTAACCGCAAAAAGATTAGCTAATAAGGAAGCTTTCTACTGCGGTTCGTAGGCCAATGCCCCATACCTGGAAGCGAGAGCCCACGCGTCTTTGTATCATCGACGCGTGGAGGCGCTGGAGAGGGGTCAACGTCTAGCACCTCGAGAAATCGGAATGCTAAGGTCCCAACTCCACCAGGTCCTAGTGGTGGAAGAGTGGTCTCGACGACTTGAGCGACCTAGCTGGGGCGTGGTAACCATCGAGCCTGTTCGACCAGTCATGGTCGAATGGCTTACCAGGCGGCATGGCACCCTGAGCTTCCGGCTGACACAGGTGCTTTCGGGGCATGGCTGCTTCGAGCGCTACCTGTGTCGCAATGGCCGGGAGCCAACTCCAGGGTGCCATCACTGTGGCTGCGTGGATGATTCCGCGCAGCACACGATGAGTGAATGTACCGCCTGGGATGTGCCACGCTACGAGCTGGTCGCGGCCATCGGCCCGGATCTCTCGCTCCCGATCGTCGTTAATAAGATGGTCGAGAGCGAGGCTGGGTGGCTCTCCGTCGCCTGCTATTGCGAGACAATCATGCTTGCAAAGGAGGCGGCGGAGAGGGAGAGGGAGTGGACCACTAGACTCCCCTCCCGCGGTCGACGAACCACACGGCGGCGATGGGTAGGTGATGACCTCCGGCCGCCGTAGATGGGGCCTGGGGGCGATGGCCACGGGTATGTCCGTCGCCCTGGCAGTTTAAACTGCACAGGCCCATGTGGTGGAGGTGCATTGTGCCGCTGCGACTCCCACAGTTCATCAGGGGGGGTCTAACACTCACTCCCCCTTTGGGGGGTCTACCATCTTTGACCCCTCAGACCGCAGTCAGGGCCTCTTGAAGGGCTTACACCTATCGGGTTAGCAGACGCAGTGCCAGCCGGCAGTCCCTGCTTCCCCACCCAAAAAGGTATATAAAGGCACCATGGGGTTTTAGTCCGTGCAAATCGGACATAACCCATCCTCGGCTGCCCGACGGGATGGGTATCTGCAAGGGATCTCCCCATGTATAAAAAAAAAAAAGGCCAGTGCCCCATCAGAGTACCTCAACAGCGGCATCGTTGGATGACAAAAACTGGCTTACACAGCTTTGGCTAGACTCCAGTAGACTCGACTATTAGTCGCATGACCTACGAGTTCTCGACCTAAGCGTGCAACGCGCTGGGCATCCGCTCTAGTGAATGCCCTCTTACAGGCTTCGATGGCAGAGTTATAGGCTGATTTGAGGAATCTGGTATTAGGATCCTTATTTGCGCGACCCTTGATCCATTCGCGATACGCGGCTTGCTTTTTACTAACAGCATCGGCGCACTCACGATTGTACCAAGGGCGTCCTTTGCGTTTACCGACGATCTCGGAGGAAGGAATATAATATTCCATTGCAACTGCAATCTCAACAGCAATCGCATCAGCAATCGCTGAAGGGTCCCTCCTGTCAAAACAGCGTTGCCGCCAAGGAATGGAAGCGAAATAATTCCGCATTACATCCCAATCTGCTGACGAATAGTGCCACACCTTGCGCTTAATTCTTACGCTGGTTGGAGGTGGAGCGCGTGGCATAGAGGATATAACGAGGCAGTGATCCGATGTGCCCAAGGGGGCTTCGACTGACACATCATACCCAGTTGGATGGCTCGTCTACAAAAGGTCCAGTAATGAGGGCGTATGACCTGTGACATCCGGAATCCGGGTGTGCTGGATTACTAGTTGTGTCAGGTCATGTGTTAAGGCGAATGCATGGGCAGTACGTCTTACATGGTCCGTCCTGGAGGAACCCAACCACATTATAAAAGAGCCACAATATTCAAAGAGTCTCTTGTAGGTACAAATAATTACACGACGATACCCACTAAGCCTATCATACCCCCAAGTGTCTATGAGGAGTAACAAAGGATCTCGTATATGTATTGTTTCATTAACGGAAAGCCAAATTAAATCCACAACTACTTATTGCAGATGTCAATAAGGGTCAACGATAATGATCTCATTTAAGGATTTAAAAAAGAAAGAAGGTTATGTATTTAAGAAAGATTGTGGATTTAATTTGTTTTTTCAACAAACAATACATTACTGTTTACTTAAATAATGCTTCTTTACAATATGATGACATATCTATAATGAGCATCTATACATATAATAAGAAAGTAAATCTAACGTGTCTGTACTTTTTCAGATTTTTGCGAACAAAATCGTTGCAGGTGTTTTGCAATAGGTAATAAATTATTACTGATTACAGCATGAATGGATCGGCTCGCCCGGGGTAGAACCACCCTCTCACAGAAAACCGACGTGAAGTAACAGTGCTTGCATTGTTGCGTTTCGTTCGGTCAGTGAGAGCGCCGGAGATCCACCTCCCCTCCCCTTCCCTTCCTCCTGCCCCCCCCCCCCCCACAGGTTGGCAACGCACTTGCGACTCCCCTAGTGTTGCAAGTGTCTATGGACGGTGGTGATCACTTACATCAGGTGACCCACCTGTTCGTTTGCCTCCTATGTTATAAAAAAAAATAAAATACATTTCATTCATTTTTAGAAATGTCTGTCTGTTTGGTTGAACACGCACTAAAATCGTCCACGATACGTCCAGGTCCACGTCCACGATAAAAACTAATCAAGAAAATCATAAAGCTTATCCTCAAGTAACATTTAGTCTTGGTTTTATTAAAACCAGTTCACTCTATCAAAAGTTAGTGTAATTTTAATGGTAACGCGACACAAATACGAGAGAAAAGTGGAAATCAAAGATAAGTAAATGGATTTAATACATTCAGATGATTTTATCAGTCACTGTTTTTTTATATTATGATCCAGAGGACGGAGTCGCGGCCACACCTATTTTTATATAAAAATGATAAAACCAAAACATATTTGAGTCGATGCATTTCAAAATGAGTTAAATCCAGATGACAGGTAATGAACAAAAGAAAATAATGATACCTCTACAATCAAGTAAACGAGAAATTATTGTACGGAGTATGAAGTTTCTCTGATTGTGAAATCTGAATGATAATGTGATTTCACAAAATCTCCTTGGAATATTCAAACAAGGGACCTACCATCTTCAAGGAACAATATAAGTCACAAGACATTTTGTAATGTTACTCACTCCACAATGGCAGTAATAATCTTCAATGAATACAATTTGTTACTAAATTAGGAAGAAGAAAGCAATGTGACTATAAAAGTTGTTAAACATAATTGTTATATTGATTAATATGTTCCGTAGCTATCATCTAATAAAATTTAGATAAGCATGTTATGATCTATACAAATTAACAAAAAAAAAATGGTGGTGTTCTAGGTACAAATTAACAAAAAAATTTTTTTAAGCCCTTTTTTTTCCAAAATTTTTTTTTTTCAACTTTCCCAAAATTTGTTAAAAAACCCTTTTTTTTTTTTTTGCAAAAAATTTTTTTTATTTTTTAAAAAATAAATTTAATTTAGATTTTTAAAATTTTTTTAAAATTTAAATTAAAAATTTTTTAAAAATTAAATTTAAAAATATTTTAAAAAATAAAGTTAAATTAGATAAAATTTAAACAAAAGGATTTTTTTTTTTTAGACATGATTACAAAAAAGAAGGCGCGTAACGGAAAAATGTGACGCGTAACCGAAAAATGTGACGGTAAATTTTTTTCCAACGCCGATAAAGAAGTTTCACTTCAAAAATGTTCTTAAATTAACATTGGTAGCTTATGCCATTATTACCCGTAGTTCGATGAAGTTGCTTAACTTTCTAAGCCGATAGTGTAGTCAGTTCGAAAAGAAAAATATGCCATTATTATTGTTTTATTTTCATGCATTTCTAAAGAAGGTACAGTATTTTTATGTTATCAGACAGAAATATTTCCTGTGTCAATGTGTTGATTCTGTGAACACCAAAATCTGATTACACTTCACCATATTACAATTTGCAAGCTTCATATACATATATTTCATCACAGTATGCGAAAGCCACTTCACTTCAGCATATTTTAAATAAAACAACTGTATTCACATCTAGTGACTTACATTGTGGAGTTGGATAGTTATGAATAAAAAGATAATATACACAAGTCAACAACAGTTCTCACTTGGAAAATATATGATTTTATTAAGATGCTCATCTGAAAATCATTATAAGACATAAAGTAATAGTGGAAGGTATTAGGTGATTTTTAAATACATTTTTGGTAATCAAGATGGTAGTAACAAGTGGCCTTAATTTTATTGGAGTCACCTGCCTCTTAATACCTCACATGTAGATGTTATAATAAAGTCACATAAAGATTAATCACAGGTGGAAAACAAATTTACACTGAGCCGTAATACAATACACAGTTAATGATCTTGTATAACATTAACTCATTGATTAGTGCCAGATTTGAGAAGTGTATAAAATAGTTCAGTTTTTAATATCTCCAAACTTAACTCTATGTTTCCAAATAATTTTAAATAAGATATGTAATATATTCGAATTAGCTATTAAAATTGTGTTTCAAAGTGACAGACATATTTTGTTAACTACATATTTATATTTACATTATTTTAGAAACTATAGTATTAAAGGAATAAATAACAACTAGATATTTTATTTTATATTTTTTCCAGCAGTCATCATAACACCAACAACAAGAGCAGTAATAGTAAATCCCTGAGCAACTATTCTCAAACGCATCATTTGCTGAGATAGTTTTTGTCTTCCCGTTCTAAAACTCCATAAACCAAATGACAGCGCAGTAGCAGTTGCTAAACAACCTAAAACAAATTCACTAATTAGGTTTTGTCTTCTATGCATGCCATGCCATATTTCTTTTTCTATAACCTGAGATTCGGAACGGAATATAGATTGTATAATAACTAATAAAATAAAACTATAATAAAGTGTCGAAATATGTTCCAAATTTTTAATTAGCAATTTCTTTATCAATAAAATAAACAAATAAAGGAATGATATGCATTGAAGCCGTTCTTTTCTATGATTTAAGTTATATAACCAGTTTTTGTCTAGGAAATGAATTTCCGGATATAACATGAAATTGTTATTGCCGTATATCAAAGACACAATATTTGTAAAATTATATAAAAGAAATTCGGTGAGTAATTTTATGTGGGAACGTACCTAGAGGAACAAATGGATTTTCTGTAAATTTTCTTGTAAATTTTTCTTTAGTGGTTTCGACTTGTTGAACATTGCCCATATCTTTGCGCAATTGTACCCAATCTAAATCCGTAGGTTCCTGTTCGTTAGACATCTTATTGGTGTTCAGTTAGAGGCCTTTTGAATGTAAATTTGTAATGTAATAACAATTTATTTTACAACATCATAACAAAACTATCCCAACGTATTTTAGGAATATTACAACCATAGACTATATGCCGCAGTGAACAGCGCAATAGGTTCAATTATAGATTATTGAAATATCGATATTAAAAACTAATTTATTGATTTTATTACTATAATTTATATGGGCGATATCAAGATTATATACTGAAATATATTGTCAATATCAATGCTCGATATTTTTAATAGGTGTTTATTTTCATTATATTTTGTAAGTTATTTAAAGTTTAAACCACAAAATCATCATGCCCTTATTCTACTCTACTTTATTTGAACTATATTAGGATTTTCCTTTTCCCCTCGTTTTAAAAAAATCAGCTTCTGACTGACTTCACTGACATGTTCGGCAGTATAATACTGTGTAGTATAAAACAACGATTGTGAGTATCAGTAGTCAAATACTATCAAAATACTATATATGTGTGACTAAGCAGGCAAGTGACAGCGAATAAAATAATTAGTGCTACTGGTTATAAAGATGTCTATGTTAGATATCTTCCGCCATTGATTTTGTTAACATCGATGTTGAAATTATCGACTTATCGTTTTAACCCTGTCTAACGTTGCGTCCCTATTTCGCTAGAATTATTATTATTCTATGTTCCCTATTTTCATACATTTCGTCTGAGTTTGAAGATATTCTTTATAATGTTGGGTTTTGATGTTTTTAAGAATATTATCAAAAACGTAAGTTTCTAACAAACTATACTTATTAACACACATATATATATAAACATATTTATTTATATCAGTGTAAATAACATTGTACACGTGAATCACTTGATGTTGGTTGGCTGAGAGTACAATGTTTTAGTGTTTTTTTGTGCATATGCTGGAAATAAATATGGAAATTCGTGGACGGTATGTGTAGAGAGTTATTTTGTGCATGCTTAGAGTGCATAATTCTGTGTTCTGGATTGAACACTATATAGTAAACACAAACATATTTTTGGGGTTATCGGTTATCACTATTTGACTCGTGACCAGAGACGTTTATTTTATTCTAGTTAGTAGTAGCAACTTTATGTACTTGACAATAATTTTTTATAACTTTGGAATTTATTGTATTGATGAAAGCACTAATGAAAATAGTACTATGAAGCTTGATACATCTTTATATAATGTTAATAGAAGTTATGTATGCAGTCCATACAATTAAAAGTGTTCTATAAATTATAGTTAACTATAACTAAGTAAACTCAAACGTAACAGATCATGTTCATTGATTCAATTGTCCCTGAATTAAGATCAATTTGGTGAAGAAGCATTACATGAATATTGTTTAGTCTATCTAACAACATAAATTGCGACTTGGGTAATAAAGTATTATAGATATTTATCAAATTAGAGATGATAAAGCCTTACTGGCTAATATTAATAGAAATTGTTATTTATAGCAAACACACAAATATAGTGCCTGAATATACAATATAATTATGTTGCAAAATGTACTTTGAGATTTTTTTTTTCAGATGGCGTCAATACGCTTTTTCTTGAAATCATTTGAAGCCCAAAGAGTGTCTTGATTATTAATTCTTAACTATATATAATATTAAATACTAATTAATCTTTAATATTTTCTTTATTGGGTCCCATTTTATATCTATATATACATATATATTATTTACGTTCTGTTAATATTTTCAATTGAAGCAATCTTATCATCTCTGCTCAAGATAAAACTCCATTTAGCCGTGAATTTTGTTACAGAGTACTTGTTAGTTTTGTTTTATTTTTTTTTTTGTCTTTATTTAATATTTCTTATTATAAATAAAATGGCTTCTAGTGACCCTGAGATAAAGGATGGTTTCACTCTGCCTGTATGGATGAAAAGCAAGCCCACAAGGTGAGTTTTTTTGGATTTATTTAATGGTTTATTGTATGTAACTAAGCAAGATGCAAAATGTGTGCACAGATATAAATAGAATAAGGTCCCTCAAACAATCAGCTGTTTCAAAGTAAAATTAAAATAATTATTCAGTGATTATTCTATAAAATTTTTTGCTTTACCAATAAATGTCATAGTCACAAAATATTTCGTAAATATAAAACCACACCTTTTTAATACACAGCAAAATATGAACATCTTATTGAAACATTATTTTTAAAGAAGATACATTCATTTACTTGCTTTATTTTTTTCAAACTGTATTTTATTTCATATTTAAGTTCATAAATTACATTGATCAAAAATCAGTTGGACGTACTTCACTAAACGTGCAGGTTATAGACTTTTTGTTAGACAGGCTCCTTTTCCTTATGTTGGCACCCATGTTGAGTTTAATGGATCGAATTCCTGTGCTACAAGATTGTTAAAATAATGACTGCTCTATTATATTATATTTTAGTTTAGACATAAAAATTAAATCCTATTTGTCATTAGCACATTTTGTTGATGTTATGAGTTATAACAATAGCTCTACAGTTTAATAAGAAAATGAAACCTATCATATTGATTCTACAAAATGTTTTTCAATTTACCTGATGATATCAAGTCTATAAAAAGACAATAAACATTTAGAAACAGATGTTGAAATATTGGTGCAATTCTGTACCAGGTTGAACTCTGGTAGAAACTACATTACTTCTAATTTTGTCAGATAGTAGCATTTTTCATCTAGTTGTTTTCTTGTGTAAAAGTCATTGTAATATGAATTCAGTTAAGAAGCTAACGCTACAAAAACTCATAGCTATTGGTTGCAGTGTCCAATTAAGAGTATGTGCATAAGTTATATGGTTATATAATTTGCAAAATTGCATCTCATTTTGGATGCATGAAACTGTTGTGCATAGTTGTCATGATTGAATCAAGTATTTGTGTACATAAGTGAAATATTTGTGATTTTTTATTCCATTATACAATTATTTTATACAAAAAAATTAACTGACTACAAATAAGATTACTCTAGATTAATGCACTAGGACATCCTCGACTATAGGTCTACCCATCTAGTATTGGATTGTCATATTGTCTTGTTCAATTCTGAGGAGTTTTGGCCTTGAAATCTAAGGTCCAAGGCTAATTAAATTCAAATGGAACCTCTTTGAAAGTTTCCTCTCTATAATAAATAGATAATTTTGAAATCGAGTTATAAATGACCAAGTTCTGAAGTAACAAACAAAAAAATACAACTGTAATAAAAATGCCTAAAATTATTACAAATACAATTAAAATTACAGCTAGTAAACATGATAAATCAGAAGATAACAACGGATATTTCGTAAACTTGTAAAGGACAGCACACCAGTGATTGCTTCTGTTAGATAAGGCTCCATAAAACACGAATGTAATGTTATTCTTTTTAAGACATTTAAAATCTTGCTTGATTTTAATGAATAAAGTATGATTCTTAAACCATGATTGCTGGGAATTAGCATATTCAGATACCACATCGATGGGCGTGGGATTGATTCTTGCAATTCATCTGAGCTTTGGTGAATGAAAATTTTGCGATACCATATAGATTTAACGTGTTACCATTTTTAGCGACATCTTAAAAATAAATAACTAGCGCAATATAGTGACTCACCTACATCACTTGTACATACATCAGATCACCCACACCGGTGCACACATTACACATTTGGTGGAAGAGATTTCTTTTTCCCTTATTTGATCTGAATCGTTTAGTTCATTTTCACATCCGAAATACATGTATATATTTGTAAATCATACAATTTTAATTCTATGACTCATAAACGCTTATATGTATGAATGGATTAGCATAGTTTAACTAGTGATTCGTGGTATAGACAACAGCCCAAGCTGAGGTATGCCGTGCTATGCACCCTTGAGCTAATTGTTAAAATAAAATCGGCTGAGTGCCTTAAGCGCTCGCCTTGCTAGTCCATTGAAGACGTGAAGGCCTTGCAAGGCTAATAGCATAGTCAGTTAAAAAAAACAATAAATAAAGTAACAATAAATATGATTTTACTAGCTTCTGTGTGAAGCTTCGTTCGCTAATGTAGATTTAACATATTCTTTGGGAATAGTGCTTTTTTCTGCCTGAAATGTACACTATGGTTCTTTTATGTATCCCTGAAACCTGCAATCGCCTGAAATCCTAACAAACAAACAAGCCAATAAATTTACATTTGCATTTATAATATAACTAGCTTTTGCTCGCGGCTTCGTCCTCGTTAATGTAAATTTGATTTATCCCTCGGGATTTTTTTTTCTTTCATTCAGGTACCCCTTACGTTTTTTTTTTATTCTGCCAACCTATATACCTCATTTCATGATGATTGGTGGATTAGTTAAGGCATCAAAGCGTACCAAACAAACATACTCACATTCGCATTTATAATATTAGTGATGATTTGTGTTAAAGAATGGCAATTGGTCTCTTTGTCAGAGGCCACGCGACGCGAAGTAACCCAGTTAATACATGTTTCAGGTGTACAGGGATATTGAAACAGTTAAATAATAGAGTATTAGGGATTATAAAAGTAATTGATTAGATTTGTGCTTTACCTATACATATAATATTGCTTGTCGGTCTGTCTGTCTGTTTGTTCCGGGTAAGCTCTGAAATGACTGGACCGATTTTGACTGGAATTTCACTTACTGACAGCCAAAATTACCGCGGGTGACTTAGGCTACTCTAATTTAGACTAGTTTTTAACCGCGGCTTTGTCCGCAGTGCTATCTCCAAAACGATTGGACCGATTTTCACGGGACTTTCACTGGCAGATAGCGAATCTTATAAAAAGAAAAACAGTCCTACAAATTAATTTCCAAGCCTAAATCATTTTTCCTCTTGGTGCGATATTGTAGCGTACTAAAAGTTAAATAAGGAGGACACGATTTCGCGACGGTACTGTGACAGAAAATTGTGCTTGTCTGATTAGTTATGGTTACCGCTTTGTTGAAATCCTCTTCAATGTTTTTGGTCGTTCATAATATAGCCGTAAATTCGGGTTTGCGCATAATATAGTCAAGAGTTTTACAAAACAACCTTAAAATATTATTATAGGAAGTTAAAATTGCCATTTATTTATCCTTAAGTTGTGTTCTGAGCAACTATCTTCAGAGCGGTCATATAGTTTGGGGGAGACTGTACTTGTGGTTGTTGTCTTGTGAAGTTATGTAGCCGAGAGTCTTTTCCAATAAATTAGGCTTATACTTCCTGAAATTAGCAAGCTCAGACATACATTCCACATTTATAATGTTAGTATATATTTACTGATTAACAAGTTTTATTTTACAAATGTAATGTTTTGATGGCTTGTACACGATTTCTGCTAAGAGGCTTGGTTGTGACGTCAAGACTGTTTGTTTGTGTTTCTTATCGACAACTTCGATATAGTTACTACATTATTACCTAAAGTTGAATAACATCTTGTTATTAAAATAGTAAAGGCAATTATAAAATAGTAATTTAATACTAACATAACATCAAAACGCCAAAATTAGGGAAAATATAGTATCCATATTAGATTTTCTTTTTTATGCCATGTGTATGGCATTACTTTGGGTATGCTGTAGTCCGGTGAATCTGTTAAGGCCTTGCTAGGCTAATAACGTGGTCAGTTCGAGAGGAAAAAACATTTGGATATGTTTTAGTTAATGATTTGCTTTCCAATTTTTTGTTGAATATTATAATAGGATTCGTAATAAAAAAGAAAGCGAAACTGATCAATCCACAAAATTAGAGCATCTAGTTTTTTCCGCAAGGTCTTAAATGCTTACCACGCAGTATAAGGAATTCTTGTACAAAATTGAGGGTTTTCGAAACACCAGGTTCAGTTGTCTGGTGTTTGTTATTCGTTCTTAAGGATTTTGTTAAGTTACAGGTGGCAATTTCTTCAAATATTTAATCAAAATTATATAATCTTTTGTAAACTAAATTGGTGTTACATAGTTTTGCATGTCATGGGTATGTCTTGTACTTAGTACTACCGAGGTCAACTAGTTCTGCCCAGTGATTAATATTCGTCGTGAATAATTCCTAAGAGTAACTAAGTACGCTGCCCTTTCTATTGTAAGTTTCGTAACTCGAGAATGATCTTGACATTTTTAACAGATACGATCCGTCGAATTTTCTTTGAGGTGTTTATTGTTCAGTCCTTCAAATTCAAGTTTTTGGCTACTATTTATTAGTATCAGTGGTTGGACCGTGGTCGAAATTCGACCATAATAAGTTGTTTTTAACAAAGTTCTTCACGTGTCGATATACCTATATGTATATTATTGTCTATACTTGTTTTAGTTTTTTTTCTTCTAAATGATAAACATTGTATTAATTCTACGAGTACTGTGTACTAGAGACGTAAAGAGCGTGGAGTATGACGTAAAGAGAGTTCGTCTTCGTCAATAGTTACTACACAAAAAATAAATATAGAAAATCAATTTTAACCAATTTCCTAATAATCATTTCTTGGTTAAATTATTCTTAACCCTGCAGCATACTTCATCGGTTTTTATATAGTTTTTAGTTTTTTTTTATTATTTAATATTTTTCATTATTTTTCCCCTATTACGATCTTAATTTAATCTAGTCTGATTATAGAAAATTAGATAAGAGGCCATGACTGCGCAGGATAAAGAGGTTTTATACACTAGAGTAGTAATATCACGTAAAAAGTAGTGTTGGTCTTCGATGAGTATATGAGTGTAAAATTTGTTACTTGCGTATTTCTAGTCGGTGTTTGCATGGTCAAAGCAGTTGTCTGTATTGTCTTGTTTTTACTGGTTTTTAAATCTAGGTGATGTTTGTCGAACTTGGAAACAAAACATTTGATATTATATCAATCAATCTTCGTGATATGATATCGTCTGATTGCGTACAATCACCTCTAAAATTAGTTGAATGACACAATCTTTTGAAACAATCACTTCAAGTAGGTACTTCTTTCTTTACTTTCGCTCTTATATAATTCAACTAGCTTCTGCCCGCGACTTCATCCGAGTGGAAGAGAGACTTTGAGCTAACGCTAACTTTAACTTGCGACGTCGTTTGCATAGAAGGTGAAAATGTTTTTAAATAATACGTACGTTACCCCCGATTTTGAAACATTCTTCATTGGTGCTCCGCTCCTATTGGTCTTACCCTGATGATATATAACTTCCTCGATAAATTAGCTATCTAACACTGAAAGAATTTTTCATATCGGACTAGTATTTCCGGAGATTACCGCGTTCAAGCAAACAAACTCTTCAGTATTAGTATAGATATAACTTATTTATACTTTTTTACTTAACTTGTTTATACGTGCCTACATTTCAAGCTGAGTTCAATACTACTCTCCTTCGTTACCCTTTTTGCATGTTAGAGAGAATTTGGTTGCCCGTTCCATGAATTACACCCGTGGCCCCAGCAATACTTAGTCGACACTAATAGTAATTTTGCTTGTCATTTTGTTGGCAAAATTTAGTCGGCCTCACTTGTAAACACATTACGTTATAACTGCTTACATCTTATTATTCAATACGGTTAACACGGTTTTACCATAATCTGTACTGGAATATTTATTATCTGTATAAGTCTCTAATGTTTACGTTAATCTTCTATACATATAATAAAAATGAAGTGTCTGTATGTAATATCAAAATAACATTTTTTTACTGATTGGGTGTAAAAGTATACACGCAACGGATAACAAAAATGCGATTTTTAAAATTGTTGTCGGTCTGTCTATCTGTCTGTTTGTTCCGGGTAATCTCCGAAAGGGCTGGACCGATCTTGATGAGAATTTCACTGGCAGATAGCTGAAATTACAGCGGGTTACTTAGACTTACTTAGACTTACTTAGGTTACTCTGAATTAGATTAACTATTAACCGCGGCTTTGTCTGCGATACTATCTCCAAAACGGTTGGACCGATTTTCACGGAACTTTTACCAGCAGATAGCGGACATCATAGCAAGTAATTTAGTCTATTTTAATTTAGACTAGCTTCAACCGTGGCTTCACCCGCAGTACTATCTCAAAACCAGTTTGACCGATCTTCATGAAACTTTCACTAGCAGATAGCTGAGTTTATAAATAGTAATTCAAGCAATTTTAGTTTATACTAGCTGTTAACCGTGGCTTCGCCCAAAGTGCTTTCTCCAAAACGGTTAGACCGATTTTCACGGGACTTTCACTGGAAGATAGCGGACCTTATAAAAAGTAATTTAATTTGGATTAGCTGTTAACCGTGGCTTCGCCCGCTGTGCTATCACCAAAACGGTTAGACCGATTTTGACGGGGCTTTCACTGGTAGATAGCGAACCTTATAAAAAGTAATTGAGGTTATTCTATTTTAGTCTAGCTGTTACCCGCGACTTTGTCTGCATGATATTTAACAAGATTTCAACTCATTCTTTATTTTTAATAAGAGAAATAATTATCAGCTTATTGTTTACAATTCGACATTATAATTATTAATAACTTTAATGATATGAAGGTCTTCCTAATAAGATCTTATATTATAAACGTATTACGTAAAGAGTTCCATGATACAATTTCTTACGGAACAGACAAGCGGTTATTTTTTGTATTGTCACAAAATCTTAATTATAATAATGGCAATATATATTAAATGTAATGTAAATGTAAATCTTTATAATAATATTTTAAGCTATTGTTTCATTAGTTCCTTATACTGTATAAGTGAGCACTGAGATATGGTGGGTTAAGGTTCCAAATATGTTGCTGATGACAAAGCTCATTTGGCACGCTGTTAATATTTATATACCTAATTTCCACGTTACATGCTACTTTTAATGGCGTGCGCGTCGTACTTACAATTGTCTTTAAAGAGCATTTCTATAGTTGTACATAGTCTCACAATTTTGTAATTCTTTAATACAATTTTAAAAAACGCGTGCGAAGTTGCGGCTACAGCTAGTATTAAATATAATGTATACTACCGCTTTTAGACGAACCATAATTAGATGTATGAAATTTTATAAATGCCATCAATATAAAACATTTTTTAAATAATGCTGTGGTTGGAGTTTTTGGCGTGATCTTGGTCTCTCATGTTATTTTATATTTTATTCATAATATTGTATTATTTGGCTTTATATTTTGTAATATTGGTGCTGTTTTACATAATGGGAAATAATACCACGGAGCATGAACTCTGAGTTGCCACAAAAACTCCACGGAAAGTTCTAACAAGGAGCCACCGTCTTGTTCGAACATTGAAATTATCACAAGAAACTTGTAAAATTATTACCTACTCGAAAATGGCAGTAATAAATTATCTAGAAGATTGGATGCCAAACATAAAACTATAAAAAGCTGTGGTTATTGGTTACTCTAAACTGACTAATTAATTATATTATAATAAATAGTATTATTTACATATTTATTCGTATAACAAATAGTAAATATGAATAAACTTACTGTGCATATACACTAGGGTGTGTCAAAAAACGACGAAATTTTTTTTTGCTCACTATCCAAAATATCTCGGAAGATGTCCCAACAAAGCTCCTGTTAAAAAAAATATATACATGTAAGTTTGCTGTTATTGATGATATGAAAAAATTGACGGATTTTTTCTTTCTTCTTTATACATATACTAGCCGACCCGTGCCCACTTCGTTGGGCGGTAATAGGCATTATCAAGCTACAGCTTTTCTCTAGAAATCAATCATATATATCTCATAATTAAGGCAGCGTTCGTAAGAAACGTTTTCGTTCGACCATTTTTCTCCCCCCATATTACCCCCTACAACCTCACAAACTTTACCTCGTTATAATATTGTGAATTTAGATAATATAATTAGTTAAGAGCGTCTGCCCGCGCTTCGGCGCGTGGATAGTTATTTTGGGCTAAGACGCAGCGGAAGCTCTCAAAAGGAAAAAAAGCCCCGATTTTAAAACATTTTCCATTGTTGCTCCGCTCCTATTGGGCTTAGCGTGATGATATGTAGCCTATGACACTCATAAATAACGTGGCTTTATATTGGTATAAGAATATTCAAAATCGGTTAGTAGTTCCTAATACCCCCTACACGCACACCACAAACTTTACTCTTTATAATATTAGTAATATTAAGCCCCTCCCCACTCGCCCGTAGTAATAGTTACTAATCAGGTAACGCGCCCAGCAAAGCCTCAAAAAAAAAAAAAACATCGATTTTAAACATTTTTCATCTTGCCCGCCCAGCCACAAAAAACATAACCATTCTTGTGGAGCACCTGAAGCATTTAATTTCCTGCAGAAATATGTATTGCGCATTCCCCTTATAACGTTCATCTGTCAACGACTCACAAACTTTTTTTTTTTTTCCCCCCCCCAAATATTCCCCAACAGAAGCACCAAAAAGAAATGTACCTTAAAATCTCGATTTTGAAATATTAAATCTTTAATATCTTCCCCGACTTCTACGCGTGGAATAGTTATTTTGGGCTAAGATGCAGCGAACTCCAAAAGGAAAAAAGCCCCGATTTTAAAACATTTTTCATTGTTGCCGCTCCTATTGGCCTAGCGCGATGATATATAACCTATAACCATTCTCGAAAGAGCTAAAAAACATGAAAGAACCTTATTCAAATCGGACCAATAGTTCCTGAGATTACCCCTTACAACGCCACAACGTCACAACGTCACAAACTCACAAACGTTCGTAGAACGTTCAATTTCCTACAAAAAACTCTTGAAAAATTTTACTGTACGAACAACGAATGGTGAGATATGAATTTTTTTGTATGGGACTAAAGAAAAAAAGAAAAACTCTAATGCGCCACCTCTTAATGTTAATATTAAGAGCTGAAACTTTAACACAATTCTTTTTTCGTCATCTCAGACGATATTTTCATGGTTATTAATAAAAAAATATTAAAAGTTTTTTTTGGCCCACCCTAATGCAGATATATGAATTTCAATTTTTTTCTATTCTTGGAGTCCAGTACAACGCACGTCTTACCCACATGTTTACAGTGAGCAACATATTTCTGTTAAATTTCATGCGGATGAAATCGTGGGTAACAGCTAATCTAAAATAGAATAACCTAAATTACTTTTTCTACGGTCAGCTATCTGTCAGTGAAAGTCTCGTGAAAATCGGTCCAATCGTTTTGGAGATAGCATTGCGGGCAAAGACTCAGATAACAGCTGGTCTAAATTAAAATAGACTAAATTTCTTTTTATAATGTCCACTATATGCCGGTGAAAGTCCTGTAAACATCGGTCGAACCGTTTTGGAAATAGCACTGCGGGCGAAGCCACGGTTAACAGCTAGTCTAAATTAAAATAAACAAAATTACTTGTTATGATGTCGGCTATCTGTCGGTGAAAGTCCCGTGAAAATCGGTCTAACCATTTTGGAGATAGCATTGTGGACGAAGCCGCGGTTAACAGCTAGTCTAATTTAAAGTAGCCTAAGTAATCCGCTATATTTTTTTCTATCTGCCAGTGAAATTCCTGTCAAAATCGGTCCAGCCGTTTCGGAGATTATCCGGAACAAACAGACAGACCGACAATTTTTTTAAATTGCTTTTTTTTATCAGTTGCGTGTATACTTTCACACCCAATCAGTAAAAAAATGTTAATTTGGTATTACATACAGACACTTCATTTTTATTATATGTATAGAGTATCGTTTTTCAATAAGTTCGAATTTTAATTAGAATAATTTGCTTGATAGTGAAGTGTAAGCGTCAGTTAAAAAAAATGTCGGTCCTTCCGGTCATCATATAAAATAAAAAAAATGCGGAAATATACATTTCTTGCTGTAGCTCATCGTGATGCTAATCAACAAATATTTATCCTCATTTTCTAATTGTAATATAAATTGATGAACGAGAACAGATGAAATACTCGTGGTTGTAGTCTATGGTTATAGATTACTAGTTGACCCGTGCCCACTTCGTTGGGTGGGAAACAGTTATAAAAAGTACTTTTTGTGACTTAAATATAAAAGTTAGATATATGCTGTCGGTGACTTTTTTGTAGGCATTATCAAGGTCTACAACTTTTCTTTGGAACTCAATAATATATCTCTCATCGTTAAGGCAGCGTTCGTAAGAAATGTTTTCGTTCGACCGTTTTTTCCCCCGACTTCCACAAAAAAGTCTTTTCATTTTTTGGGTTAATACATAACATGTGACACTCACAAATAACGTGGTTTTCTATTGGTAAAAGAATTTTCAAAATCGGTTTAGTAGATCCCGATATTACCTCCTACAACGCTACAAACTGACAAACTTTACCTCTTTATAATATATATCATTACATAGTATAAAACAAAGTTCCCTACCGCGTCTGTCTGTCTGTCTGTTCGTGATAAACTCAAAAACTACCCAACGGATTTTCATGCGGTTTTCACGGGTGGATAGAGTGATTGATGAGGAACGTTTTAGTATATAATTTGTCAAGGATTTTTTTTATAATCAGGGCGGGACAACGTCTGCCGGGCCCGCTAGTTATAGATAAATACTCTGAAGCTTGGAAGGTCACCGGCAAAGAAATGTTCTAAAACACCTGTTATAATATAAAAATCATGAGCCATAATATAAAATATCAGTCCACATTGGTTAAATGCTAATGAATTACCGTTCTTAGGTGCAATGTCGTGCTTGAGCTATTGTTCCGCCTACAATTAACACGATATGTACTCACACATAAACACACAAGTATATGTGGGCGTATATGTTATTATTTATGACTATTTGATCACCCTAATAACCTTAAAATCTTGTATCGATATCGTTTGTAAACAAAGCTATTATAGAAGAAAAACTACTGTTGGTATTTTTAACAATCGATACGCTGTTTGAACAATTTTGGAATTTGCCGCTTCTTTTGTCCACTTCTGTTTTTAATAGTAAATCGATCTTAGTTCAAGAACCGGTATTTGTGTTCCAATCTGTTTGTGTCAGAAACAGGCATAATATTATTATTGTATGTTAAAATTTCAATTAAGTCGAAATCGTTAACATAACAAGTTGTACTATTCTTGAATATTTCAGGTGTTTTAATACTTTTATCAGACGAATACCTATTTTTAATTTGTTTGTCCTTAGTAACACCCAAAGATAATTTGAATGTCAATATTGTTCACTACACCCGTGTAGGTATGTACCTACGTAATACTCGACAAATCACCCCACACGTACCGCGTTATCGGTCTTATGTTTTAATAACTTTATTTGGTCTTTAAGATAGCTAATGTTAATAATATTAAATATTTAAGATTATATTTTTAATATAAAAACAGGTCGTTGATAAACAACAGTGGTATCTAAATTATTTTTTTACTCTATAATAGAAAATATTATGTTATTAAAGTAAGTGGATACATTAATGCTATTATCATTTTAGTTTTCACGCTGGAAAATATTTCCGGTTTGTTTAACGTCATCGTAATTTTTTAAAGAAACCTTTGTTAATAAATGTATTTTGATAAGTGCGAAGATCTTATGAATATTCCGAGATCGTTTGTTTAGTATTTAACCTCGAAATGCGACGTAGACGCAATCATCATGTCATGTGCTTTCTCGTCGAGGGAGTGTGCTAATGTGTGATTCTCATTGGTTGACGTTACGGTGACGTCACATCGAGTTGAATGTTATTTTCGTTGTTCTATAATACACACTCGGGAGTGTTAGCTTGATAAGATTAAAATCACCGTGAGTTGTACACGTATAAAACGCAAAAGCACACTGAGAACATTTTCAGTTAGAGTTGTTTTCATTTGCGTTTCGCTCCATCGATCACTAGAATAGCTCGCATTGCACTGATTTTGTTGGCATCCGAACAAAATTGCTCCGATATAAATAAAAATATATAGTAGCTGCACCTCTGTGATTCGGGTCGTATTTGTTTTATAGATTTGTATTACTTATGTTTAGAAAGAGTAATATGATGACACAATTGAACAACATTTTACAATCGTGAGTTTTATTATATGCTGTCAATGTTTGTAAATGTTCTTTAGTGTTTGCTGAGATATTAAAAAAAATTACAGGTTTATATATGTATATATATATGTAAATTTTATAATGACAATTAACAGTTTTTAATGTGTTATTTTATAGGGAGTTTCAACCGTTCGCCGCGTCACCGCCGGCGCCTGAAGATTCATTCTTTTACATTAGATATCCCAAAACAGATGTCATTTTTGGTAAACCGAAAAACAATCAGGATAATATATCGCAAGTGATCAGCGAGAACAAGGAGGTCACTGCTGCAACAACATATAATATCGTCAAAGAGAAGGATTGGTCGAAACACACGAAGTCTTGCCAAGATGTGCTACACGGCATAGCGCCAATCAACACAGCGGGTTTGTATTTCAGTTTATTTTAAACTCATTGTTTTATTTCTGCATTATCGAATACATTATGAAGCGTTTCTTGTTTAGTACAGGTATATATTACATACGTATTAGACACGGATACTGTTATTATTCATAAATATTCATAAACACGGAAAACAAACGCGGAAATTTTCACATGATTAAATAGGTCAAGTAATTAGTGTTAGAATGTTGTTTAGCTATTGAATTAAAATAAAGGGTTAGGAATAAAATATGTATTTTCTAGTTTTAAACGCTTCCTCGTATTTCAAAAGATATAAGCCTGTATTTTACTTGATTACTTATAGGATCATTTTGCTATTGTTATTATTAAAATAATGTATTTTATTGTAGAGCAAGAAGTAACGGATAAATATATATGTATATAATTCCAACGAAATGATACAAATATTTGCAAATATAGTGTCTAAAACTACATACCTAGTGTAAATATATGGGTATATACACTTACATATTTTAGTACATTTATAACCAAAGTTAAAGGAATCTTGCATTCCGAAATTTGCGAAATTAATCTTCACTGTAACTACCATACGAGTACAGTGGTTCCTAATCTTTTAAAGATACTACACTCTGCGTTCTCCTTTATTTATGGAACCCTATACTAAATAGTAAAAATCTATTTATAGTTATTTAAAAAAATATTTAACTGAAAAAATAATTGAACGTGTGCCGTGTTATTAAAAAAAAGTAAAATACGTATTGAATACTTGCTTTAAAAACGTTTGGGTTCTTTCGTATTAAATGCACCGCGCTCGCCGACCGCTGCCCCTGCAAGCTCGCGTTATCGTTTTTCGCACGGCTAACCTTTTTTGTTTACGTGGAGGAACGTCTAACCTAACCTAACCTAACCAAAGCGAGATAAAAGAGCAAGATGTCGAACGTTCGGCGAGCGCGGTGCATTTAATACAAAAGTACCCAAACTTTTTTAAAGCAAGTATTCAATACGTATTTAACTTTTTTTTAATAACACGGATATTGTTTAAGAATCGCTGTACTCTAAGATTTTGTTCTTAACATATTTTTAAAATTTTCCAATTCTCTCTCGTATAATATATCTAATCTACGAATACCTTTGTTTATTTGTTATATTAACAATGGGTAAATGCATAAACGTGATTGTTTTGCAAATATAGTAATACCTCTGAGCATTGTACGTGTATGTATTACTATGTACTTAGATCATGATTACTCGCATAATGAAACAACAAACATTAGTCATGTACATACGTCAGATTAACAATTATTATAGATATACATATCACAGTGAAAAGGTGTAACTTTTAAACAAGAATTGGCCGAAAGTCGAACATTATAATCGATACTTATACATCTGTTTCTTCACGCGTTTTTTTTTTCTCGAACTAACTACGCTATTGACCTGGCAAGGTCTACAGCTTCACCGGACTACTTCTTCACGCGTTAATATATAGATATTATCTGTATTTCTTTTTGATTTATTTTTTACTGTACAAAAATTATAGACTTAAAAACAGTTTGAAATATGACGGATAGAGAGTTATAAATAAAGGTTTCGAAAGGTATTTTTTATTAATAACACTAATTAAACTTCGTCAGTATGTAATAAACAAAAAAAAAACGGTCGAGAAACAGAGGACGCAGATATTCTTAATTGTTTGTCTCTGTCTATTTATGTATAGATTTCTGTTTAATTCTACAAGTTTCGCGGGACTTTTATAGGTTAATTTTATTTTTATTTTTGGAATGCATAATTTTTTTTACTGATTTTTTACATGGTTTTAATTTTCAGCCAATTCCATAACACCCAAGCCGAAACCAGCGGGAACTGATGATGGCTTTAAAGGCGAGGGTGCGGCATGCGGCACTTCAGTTGTCAAGGTCAGTTGACATACTGTTGTGAATGTGTGAAATGTGAATGTGACCTTATAGAAAAAAAATTACGTTTTGAAAAGTTTACGCATACATGACAATTATCGTTAATCAGTGATGCAACTCGTTTTTTTATTGATATTTACTATTAAATATTCTATTCTTGAATGCACGGGTGACGTAATGTTTTAAACGACCGCGTCGTAGCCGCGCCTCGTGCTGTGACTTTGAATCTCACATAGGACAATAATTATTTGTATGATTGTTCTACGTACTTTGTGTCTGTTGATTGTAGTTTGTACTTTATTTTTGAAGTGAAAACTTCTTTAGATGCGTTGAGCGGTATTGTTTTTGGCAGGGGAGAAATTTGTAACTTCGCGTCACGACATGCTAGTTAGCGTGGCTGACCGTATTGTGCTTGCGCGGCTCGCGTCAGACTAGCGACGCGTAGTATAGGTGCCTGTGTATATTTAATATTGGTATTTTGTATTAAGATTGTGCAGCTCCTCATATGTTTGATGAATTAGTAAACTATATAAAAAAGTATATCATTATTACTAGCCGACCCGTGCCCACTTCGTTGGGCGGTAATAGGCATTATCAAGCTACAACTTTTCTCTAGAACTCGAATCATATATCTCTCATCGTTAAGGCAGCGTTCGTAAGAAACGTTTTCGTTCGACCATTTTTTCTCCGACTCCCCATATATTACCCCCTACAACCTCACAAACTTTACCTCTTTATAATATTATTATAGATAATATAATTAGTTAATAGCTTCTGCCCGCGACTTCGTACGCGTGGAATAGTTATTTTGGGCTAAGACGCAGCGGAAGCTCTCAAAAGGAAAGAAAACCCCGATTTTAAAACATTTTTCATTGTTGCTCCGCTCCTATTGCCCTTAGCGTGATGATATATAGTCTATGACGTGGCTTTCTATTGGTAAAAGAATTTTCAAAATCGGTTTAGTAGTGCCTGAGATTACCCCCTACAACGTCACAAACTCACAAACTTTGCCTCTTAATAATATTAGAATATAGATTATAGCCCCTACCCGCGACTTCGTCCGCGTAGTAATAGTTACTACTCTGGGCTAACGCTGACACAGCAGAAGCTCTTAAAAAGAAAAAAACATCTCGATTTTGAAACATTTTTCATTTGTGCTCCGCTCCTATTGGCCTTAGCGTGATGATATATAGCCTATAACCATTCTCGACGAATGAGCTATATAACACTGAAAGAATTATTCAAATCGGACCTGTAGTTCCTGAGATTACCCCTTACAACGCCACAACGTCACAAACTCACAAACTTTACCTCTTTATAATATTAGTATAGATTTGGAATGCCCATAATTGTGAAAACCAGACTAATTTTAATAATTTCACGCGAAACCTAACGGCACTAAGCTCGCAAGTGCAGCTGCCAGAAATACTCATAAGAGCTTGGTGACAGATTTTCTAACTTGAGTGAGGTAGTTAGCCTTAGAAATGCGGGTTAGTTTAGAAAGGATTAGAACCCATGTCGATCGATGTGGTGTCCTAATACGTCCGTCCGTCCGACCTAACTTAACCTAACCACTGAGCTATAATAGCATTACGGGATTTGATACTTTAAAAAAAGGCAAAACTGTTTGATTAAGAAAATATACTTGTATATTCAGAGCAATTTCTCAACATTAGAACAGCTAGAATACATACGAGTCTACGTCTAATATAAATTACTAAGAACTGTTTTCGAGTTGCGGTATAAAAACTAATAATATAACAGCCTATGATATTAGGTGAGTGAACAAAGTTTTAATATGTTCTAGTTTCCTTATTGATTCATGGGCAGCAGTTAACAAGTCTAGAAATGAGGAATTTATAGTGTAATAGCTTACCCAGCAACGTGTTGCTGTAGCTCAGTTATTTAAAAAGAAATTCAAAATTGAAACGTAACGCCATCTATTGGATATTATAATAGTCGTTACTTCAGTTTTCTGTCAACAAACTAATTTAAAGCGCCATCTGTTCGAGACTGATGAAAATTACAATTAATAACAACAATCAACATTGACAATCATTTAATTTGTATTTAAAACATATTGAGGCCATTAATCGAAATATAAATTATTCTATCTCTCAAGTCGGACCAAATTATACATAAATGCCAACTTTCGCGAAGATCGGTTGAGTAGTTTCGGAGTTCATCGTGGACAAACATCAGGGCACTGGATTTTTATATGTAACTATAGAGAAATTATTTTATAATGATTTCGCTACGAGGACGTTGGTAGCCTAGTGACTAACTTAAGACCTACACAGATCTCCCACTCCCCTTATGTAATCAAAAATAAGCATATCAAAGAAGCCCCTGTGATAACGGAGTTGGTCGTTTCTAGTCTATAAAATAAATTTCTAAAATCCCTCTGATTGTCCCAAATATTTTATTATTGCGTTCAAAAAAAAAACAAAGTAAAAAAATTAAATCACACTCTTTTGAGCTATGTCATATCAGGTGTATGTAATGGTATAGGTATATGACTTAATCTTTTCATTTCCATCTTGTAATAATGTTGAATTTATCAGATTGACATTTATTTGTTATTTTATATTCGTTCTGATAACTCTTCAGTAGTTCGGGTGTCAAGATTATAAAGAAAAGAATGTACTATGTATAATAAACTTTAGAGATAGCGAACTAGTTATATAGCCTTTAGTAAATAATTTGTTTTTATTGCATCAGTTATCAACTTCTACAGATAAAACTTACCCCTAAGTTTTATCTGTAGAAGTTGATAACTGAAGTTATAAAAAAGTATATTCTTGTTCTGAATTGCTTATACATTGTCATATAAAATAGTAATATTTTGTCCTGGACACTTCATAACGAGTTGTCGGCTTTTTATCGAATTAGTTATTATCATTACTTTTGGGATATATTTAGCCAATTTTCCTCTATAATCTAATCACTAAATTATGAAAACTTGATTACAACTTTTACAATATTTTTTAGGATAAAATTGATATTGGGTTTCGGCTAAATATGTTGGTTTTAGTCGTAGATTGAGTTTCGACCTAAATTGGCAGAAATTTCGACTAGACCGAATTTGCCATTCTTACGGGAATCACGACTAGAATTCATTCACTCACCCACGACGTTTGTTGGGTTTACAAGTTTTATGGACTTCACCAAACACAATTCGGCATTTTAAACTAGAATAAAAGCCGAATATTCGGTTCGAATTCTGTTTTCGATGATAACCAGGTTTCTAAATGGAGTCATATAAACTATTTATCTAATAACATAAATACTTTACTAAAACCATTTTAAAAATAAAGGAGAGAGTTTGAAAATGTATATATTCTTATTTTAAAGAAGTAAATAAAGTTTACGGTTCTGTTACGGTGTGAACTTTTTCCCAGGTTTATAAATTAAGTTTAAGGGGAGTTTTCTGCGAGTAGGGTACAAAATAAATTTTATGAGCTCTTCTGGTTACTAAGGCAATTCTATGTATTTTGTGATAATAAAATAAAACACAGCTTATTCGAATTTATCACTTGATTCAATGTGAGCAAATATGAAGATAACACTGAGAAATGAGTTAGCATTCAGAGAGTATTCAGAGAGTAAGTAAAATAGGCGGCTGAAACACCGTGGGCGGCCGTTTTAAAAGTATTATCTTCAAAGTTCATATTATTAGGTTCGGAGCCTGTTACATTTTTTTGTTGATGAATTTTGTACCGTTCATATCTTCTTCTTTTTGCTTCAATTTTTTTAGTATTCAGGATACTACTGGATATTGATATATTATTACCCTTTCTGTCTACAGTAGTTTGAATACAATACGCTTTGGAATGTAGTTCTGTTAATATCTATCATTTTTTCTGCTCGTGTGTATGTGACAAAACTTCACGTAAACGGCCGGACAATTATTTTGATGTTTTTTTTGTGAGTGTTCAGGGGGATGGTTTGGATTCACTATGGGTCTCGGTAGGTGACACTGCGGTTGATCTTTAGTTATTTTTATTATCAAGGTAGAACAACGCCTGCTGGGCCCGATAGTCTATATATATATTGAAAATACAGTTCTTTTGAGATTTAATCATGTCAAAGCTATTGAACGTACCGGCATACGACTATGACAATTCGATGCAGAATCTTTCGTAGGCGGTTACTTTGTTTTGGATTCCATCAACAATTTGCTATTTTTTTTCTAAATGAAAAGATGCACATCGAACCGAGTGGCTATCAGAGAAGTATGTCATTTCAGGTGGCTCACCAAATGATATCATCGTCACGGCCATCTCGAGGGTTCACACTGGCCTCCCCAGAGGATGACGCAACAGCGCCGGACATGCAGCAGTACAATCTAAAGGCCCGTCGCGGCAGTAAGAGCCTGCCCGCGACGCCCGCTCACTCGCCTAACTCAAGCCCCACAACCCGACGAAAGATGAACGGCAACCGGTAAGTTAACTACATAAGCTAAATTCAATTTTAATCTCTCGTATAACATGTTTTATTTTCTTAAGATTTTGCCGTTCATAAGGTTTTTAGCTGTTTTTATGATATTTATATTATACACGTACGTATCTTGAAAAATAACGTAAAATGTTACGGGACGGTTAAAATTCGATTTAGCTGATTTTAAAATGTATCGACAGAAATATATATCATTTATTAATTAATATTACCTAATTTCATTAATATAAGTTTTTAGAATTTATCATGTATAAAAAATTTTTGCATGTTTTTAATGACCCTTATTTATAAATTTAGATGTTAATCAATGAAGATTACTATTATGTCATAGCTGTTACCTCTGACTTTGTTTTTGTTTAAATAAATTAAAATAGTTTTGTTGTATCACGGGAATTACATATTCTACCTGCGCTTTTTTAGTTCCTATAAATCTTTTATGAATTTTAATTTACGTCTAAAGCTAAGTTCCTATACGAAAGCGCGATTATATGTACCTTATATAATACTCTGAATAGGCATGTTATCCATCGAAAAATTGTTCTTAAAAAAAATTCTGCCGTTTCGAAGATTATCCACGACAAACAACAGACACTACAATTCACAATTCATTACATTGTATCAAGAAAAATAATAAAAAAGAAAATGTTGTGCTCACTTTAAAGATGTAAGGCTTCTTAAAAAATTTACCGGCTTTAATATATTATACAGTTTGTGAACACAGTAACTATTGTGCAAAACAAGGTTGCCGGAGGTTGCTCAATTCGAATTATTCCTAACGATATCTTTTACAATTGGAGTATTTGAATAATTGGTGTTACGTTTTTCGTATTCCAAACTTATTATTTTTTTATCTTTTGCAATGTGTTCAATCAATTAGAAAAAAAAAACATAGTAAAACTATATTTTTGGGCGCCTCATTGAATGAAATGTAGTGGCATTAAATGTTTTCAATATTGTTTACTGGCTGATTCCCGCGATTTCCTTGTTGGGAAAATAGTTTTTCATGATAACTACGTGTTTCATTTGGATTAATTTATTAATTAATTGGTGATAGGGGATTTTTTAAGTCCGCTTGGAAAGCGACCATCCTTAAGTTGAAAATCTGAAAGTGACGTGTTAAAATTTATCGAATTTTGGGGCACAAAATTAATTTACAACAGTAAATTATATATAAATGTATATTATGTAACTATATATATATATATATACATATATATATTTTTAACTACTACTATATCTAACTATCTAATATGGTCTCGCGAACGTAAATTTTCACTTTTTTAGTAACAAAAAAAAACAGCACCGTTTGACAGAACCTTTAATGGATTATAATTATTAGTGTACTTATATACAATACAACTCGAGATATTCTTCAAAATTTTTATTTCTTTTATTTTATTTTTATATCTATACTAACTAATCTGTACTAATATTATAAAGAGGTAAAGTCTGTAAGTTTGTGAGGTTGTAGGGGGTAATCTCAGGAACTACTGGTCAGATTTGAAAAATTCTTTCAGTGTTAGTGAGCTCATTTATAGAGAAAGGCTATAGACTATATATCATCACGCTAAGATCAATAGGAGCGGAGAACCAATGAAGAATGTTTCTAAATCTTTTTTTTTTCCTTTTGAGAGCTTCCGCTGCGTGTTAGTATTAGCCCAAAGTAACTATTCCACGTGGGCGAAGACGTGGGCAGAAGCTAGTACTATATATACAAAATCGCGTGAGTGCTTAGCGCAAAACAAATCAACACGTGATTAAATTTTTGTCGAAAATAAATCGACATTTCACGTCACTATTATAATGTGTCGAAATGGCCATTATAGCGTGCCGCTATTACAACTTGTTTTAGTCGATTTGGATGACTTATGACATCAACTATACTTTGTTCCAGATATTTCACATCGCCGTTTGAGCCAGTAGAAAGTTCTGGAAACAAGTCCTGGTTATCAATGGCTCTGCTAGGTTTCAAGAAGGATCTCGCCACCTCCACTTCAACTCTTGCAGAGGAAGATGCTCTGGAAGTTAGATTGCAAGGTTAGATTTAAACCATTGCATGATTGTTATTATTATTGTAGTCATTAACATAGATTTTTTTAACTATTCGAGATCTTGTTTATGAATAGATAAACTAGGTTGTGCTAAAAAAGTTGATATTTCTTTTCTCGCTCTCACCCCAGAATGTCATAGGATACATCCAAACATAAATTCTGTCTAAAGGACCGCTCTTAATATCAATTCTTATCGAACTTAAAATTTTCCCATATAAATTACATAGGATTTTTTTTTCAACATTATTGTCACCTGCCAGCTGTGAAGAAATTTTATCCTGTTAAAATGAATATATAACTCTCATTAAGCGTTACAATTTTGACAAAAAATTAATTGAATCAAATTTTTATTGATAATTTATTTATTTGATAGTTTAGCCGCAAACTATAAAAAAAAAATCGAAATGATTAAAAATTTAAATTTCACAGATAAAACAAGTATTAAACTCGACTCAATGAATTTTTTTGTCGAAAATTTATCGCTTCATCAGACCTATCTATTTATTTCAACAAAATAAAATTTCTTCACAGTTTGAAGATGGCAATAATGTTGAAAAAAAAAATTCCTATGTAATTTATATGGGAAAATTTTAAGTTCGTGGGACCTCTTATTTAGATTTAGATAGTTTACATATTTGAATATTTTCGTCATGTAAGGAAATAGCGTTATGCTTCCTCATGCTCTCTCTCTCTTTTTCTGGTTTGGTATATATTAATTTTTTATAACTTCGAAAACAATAGAAAAATACAGAGAGATAGTCGGAGAGAAAATGGAGGAGGCGTAACGTATTTTCCTTATGTGATGTTTTCTACCAGTAAACTCCTTCAGTATTCCGCGTTAAGAAATTTCGTTCCAGGAAAATTTCAAGTATTCGTCGAACTGATTTTTTTTTGTTATTAGGTGGAATATTGGCAGAGTCAGTGGAAAGCCTCGGACCAGCTCCGAAGGCCAAAGAACCAACGTTATTATCCTCTGAGACAGTCCAACAACCTAAAGTGATGAAACAAACACAATCTTTCCTGCCTAAACCATCAGAGCTACGTGAAATGAACTTCTGGTCTCCAACGTCTATGTGAAATATTTATAAAACGTTACGCTAATTTATGTGTTAGTGACATTTTTTACGCGTAACGGAGTGGTTTCTTCTGAGTTATACATAATACACGTATGTTTTTATGTGTATAAGTGTCGTGCGATAGCGGCGGTATGAAACCAGAGATTATGAACGAAAGCGGATTTGTTATTAAACGAACGTTTAAAAGCTTAAAATCCTATACTATTTATGTAATAATTTATCAGACGAAATTTTATAAACATTGTGAGATGTATCAGACTTCAATCTAATGAATCAAATCATTGCAGTTATGTTATGAAACTATAAAAAAAACTAATTCAAGCGCATTTACCGTCACTTACTATTCCAAGAATCGATTGAAATCTACACCCTAAATACTGTAAACTAGTGATATGAGGATTTGCAGAACAAAACCGGTTAAATTTATAATCGTAAATGTTATAGGGGAACATAAAATATTCTCTATGAACGCATATTCTTAGACATTATAATGTACAGAGCGATTAATAAAGAAATAGATTTAGACTGTTTGCTCTAAAACTTTTCATATATTTTAGTACAAAAAATAGACTAGCTATACAACTGTGATGGGTTATCAGACTGAAAAGTTATATGAGCGAATTCGCTGTAGTAAAATTACTTTGCTAAATAAACTTTACCTTTTTAATAGGTAAATTTAATATTCATTGTGAATTAGTAGGTACCGGAGTATGGATTCCATTTATGCGATCACTTACAACTTATATATTACAACTTATATCCACTTACACTTGGGCTTAAGGTGGCTGCTAGTTAAGAACGGAATGGTTCGAATCCGAACGGCACGGAATAGAAAGGAATATAACGAAACGGAACAAAATTGAATGGAATTAAACTGAATGAAATTGTATGGAATGGAATGGAATGGAAAGAAACTGAACGATATTGCATGGAATGGAATGGATTTGAATGAATTAATAAATATTCAATTCTACGTTAAGCGTGTACGTGTCGCATTGTCTGGAATGTTGTTTAAAATAAGATTGTGGAGACAGATCTACTTATTCATAGGTTAAATACAAATAATTCTTATACTATATAGTTTCAAAGTATTAATAGTAAATGAAATAACATGTTTATAAAGAGGTGAATCTAAATAAAAAAATGTACTTTCTTATATAATTACTAATGTTTACTTAAGCGTATGGATCAGGAGAGTATCTTGTTGCTAGAATATTCTACGATAGCTATAATAAGATAAACTATAACATAACATGATAAATATGATAACTGATGCATTGTTGCGTTTCGTTCGGTCAGTGAGAGCGCCGGAGGCCCACCTCCCTTCTCCTTTTCCCCTTTCCCCTTTCCCCTTTCCCTTACTCCCCCTCTCCCCCAAGACAGGTTGGCAACGCACTTGTGTTGCAAGTGTCTATGGACGGTGGTGATCACTTAATATCAGGCGACCCACATGTCCGTTTGCCTCCTATGATATAAAAAAAGCATTTTGGGCTATAAACATATATGATTTTCGAGGTTACCATATATAAGAAATATTGTATGTTTCCGTTACAAATATATTCTTAATTATCTTTAGCAACTATATAATCTGTCTTAACATTTTGTGACGTATACAATAGTGTAAGAAACATATTTGTAATATTATTTATACGCATAAGATTATTTATGTAAACTATAAGATAATGACAACATATTTATTTAAAAGTATTAAATGGTAAAAGACTTTTTGATATCATTAGTAATATAATATGTTCTTGTATTCAAAATTGATTAGTTTTCTTTTTTCGAGCAGATGTAATAAGATTGATGAGATTTCTGTATAATTATTGTATTTTTGTGTAGTAGTTGGAAAGTTCTAGAAGCATACTGGCACCGAATTAACTGTGAATTAATAAATAAAATACTTTATCTCTTCCAAGTTTTCTTTTTTTTAAACTACCAATTTAAATGTTAATGGGTTTTGAAAGTGAAGCGGACAGGTAAAAAAAATTATATTTTTTCGAACTGACTACGCTATTGACCTAGCAAGGTCTTAACAGCTTCACCGGACTACTAAGACGAGCGCTTAAGGGACTCGGCCGATTTTATTTGGGCAACTAGCTCAAGGGTGCACGGCACACCTCGGCTTGGCTGTTGCCTGATTCATGCAATTCACGACCTATCTTAGCTAACCTTTTTTTTTTAACGTGGAGAACCCTCTTTACAGACATTGCCTGGTCCCCGGGGAGGTTCTGAACTGAGTCGACCTTTAACCTAAGTTAAGCTAAACTATTCATACATATATGAGTTGTTGAAGCATATATGTGTACCAAGCATACATATCTCAACAACTCCCTATGTGTATTTTGTATCGGAAAATTGGGTAAAAAATGTATCCGATTTTTTAATTACTTTATATTTAAATATGTTTCGATCCGGATACAAAACATTTTTTTAATAAGTATTTTGTTTAATGAACTAGAATTTCATAATTTTAACTAACTTTATTTGGATATAAAAAAATGGAAGAAAATGTATTTCAATTTTTGGAAGTTGAGGGTCATACAGTCGCAATTATTTAATACTAGCCTCTGCCCGCGACTTCGTCCGCGTGGAATACTTTGGGCTAACGCTAACATGCAGCGAAAACTCTCAAGAGGAAAAAAACCCGATTTTGAAACATTCATCTTTGGTGCTCCACTCGTATTGGTCCTAGCGTGATGATATATAGCCTATAACCTTCCTCGATAAATTAGCTATATAACTCATATCTCAATCACTCATATAACAAACTCACAACGTCACAAATTCACAAACTTTACCTCTTTATAATATTAGTGTAGATTTTATGATTTATATTTTTAAAAGTAGCTAAAAGCGTATAGACAATCGTTCCCAAGTATCATAATAGACATATTTGGTCGCATAATTGGGTTAGGACAGCGGTTATTGGTTTATACTAAGCCTGCGGCCTTCCGGGTTTTTGTAGTTGGTTCACCCGACTATACTTTATTTTCAGTTATTTTAAATTTCGTGCCCATGAGAAAAGTTATAAGCATGCTGAGTAAATTAAATAGATCCCATATAACCCGATCGCAATGCGTTCCTTATGATATAAGGGTTATACCAAGCTTGCTTTATTGGACAATCATTTTTCACTACATTAATACGTTGTTAATTTGAAATTACGTTCTTTTATTTAAAACCTAAACCTTGTAGTTTGTGGCCCTTTAAAAAAAAAGGTTGAGTACGACTGGTCTAGGAGTTAGACCAATTACAGTGACGAAGTGTAGCGGTCGGCGTACCTTCTGCCAGCTAACGCCAAATTACAGAAACTTTTAATCGAATATATTTCTTACTTAATTCTGTTTAATTATTTGATTATATTTTGGTGTAGTTAAAATTACAACAAAACAACATCATTATCTATGTATAAATTATAGATTTATTTACAAAACTCAACAATTTTATAATCTTCACTGTTAGGTACTTATCATATTGACTTTACCAGATGGAATGAAGGCATGCTATTTATTTACTGGTATTGTTACTAAGGTCACTGTTAGATCAGATCAGGCCAGACCGATCAGATAACTAAGTACTTTTATAATTCTGTACGTCTGGTAGTAATATTTTATAAGATTTGGCAGCCTAGGCTTATATTTGAGATTTGGTATCTCATAAACGAATAAATAAAAAAGTCAAGTGCCTACAGCTCTGTATACTTTCTTTGTGCACTAAATATTTTCGACTTTCATAACCTTAGGATAACTATTATTATTAGGCTAACACTATCTCCACATTTTCTCGAGAAAATTAAAGTAAAAAAATTTACAACATAAAAACGTTTAAATTAAAATAAAAAAAAGTTCGTGGTTAATTCTATTTTTTTATAGTACTAGCGGGCCTGGCGGTTTCCCATCCTGATAATTAAAAAAACTTACTATCCGACCGCAAGGCAACCTCCCGCGTTCAATTATGAATCTAAACCATTGTCGAATCCAATGGAAAAAAACAAAAAAATCATCAAAATCTGTCCAACCGTCTAAGAGGAGTTCAGTCACATACGCACAGACAGATGAATTATATATATAAAGATGAATGTGTATGAAATGCTTAATGTACTCGTAACTAACGTATTTAAGTTGATAATTATTCATACTGCATCCGTCTAAATTGCTTTCGAATTGTACGTCTCCTTTTTTTAGAGCATATGATGAGTATAGTATTCTTAAAAGATAGATATATGCCTTCATAGTCTTCTTTGTAGATCTATAAAAAGGGAATAGCCCGACATAAATTGTTTTATTATATCTCAAAAAGATTAGGCAGCGTTTTCGATGAAAACCCCCAGGCGGCTTGACTTTTTCCGAAATTTCCAACAATTATCGCTGTATTTCAACCAATTTACACAAAACCTTGACAGAATATATATCAAAACCTTCCTCGTGAATCACTTTATCGTAAATAGCATGAAAATCCGTTCAGTAGTTTTCTAGTTCAGTAGTAGTAGTTTATCATGGACAGACAGACGGACAAACGTGGCAGAGTACTTTGTGTTATAGTAGTAATGATGTTATAAATAATTTCAAAGCAGACGATGTAACAACATAATGTACTACGATGATTAGCATAAAACTGAATTTAGTCGCAATGTCACCGAAAATCTATATATATATATTTTTTTATAAAATGAATGAAATTAAAGTAAATAAGATAATTACTTTTTATTAAAACATGGGCTCATTTCATATTACTTCACTTTATTTCTTCGAAGGCTGTTTTTCACACGTTCAAATAAAACACAGAACTGCAGTCACCTATTGTTGTAGTTTTGATCGTATTGCAGTGACTGTTGAATCGTACGTATTCTTTTCGAAAGGTTTTTTTAAATGAATATTCTATTAATCTAAATTTTGAGACAATTATATTTTTATTAAAGGCGCAAAAAGTTCATCAAAATTTAATGAGAGTCAAAGACTAAAAGTTCATCTTTAGTAATTTTTTTTTCAAAAATAATAAATTATATCATCAATGTTCTCATATCCCATCAATTACAAATTATATTCAAATTACCGGAGAATTGTAAACAGTAAATTTTCAGTAATTTTTGAAAATATCTACTATCACACCAATCTCGATTCAATCTATTGATGAATGCATCCTGTTTACAAATTGTACTTTTTTACATTACCGGTACTTTTTATCTAGTATATACCAGTAGAGCCCCAACACATAAGATGCATCTTCGTAACATTTGTGGCATATTAAGTTACGGTACTAGTATTAAATTTTCAGAACGAAATTCAGCAGGAAGCACGACATATTCTACAAATTGCTCCACAAAAATTAAAATAGTTTCAATTTACTCCGAGGCTATAACTTCCGTCAGAAATACTAATACTAAATAACTGTTCATCAATTTCGTATTAGTAATAGCTAAATGTCGAAATGTTTGTTAGATCAACGGGAATCGCCTCTTGTCTTGTACTGTTCATAGACCATAGAGTTTAGAAAATCGCAAAATTTTCAGGCAAATCTAGAAGTACTAGGGGTAATAATTATTGTTATAAATCGCTCTTAGATTTCCGTGACTGACGTAACACACTTGCTTGAGAACCAGGTTAAAGTATCCAGATTAAGGTTAACACGGATCTGTGTAAAACGTAAATACCTAATTTAAAAATTTGATCAATTTAAGTTATTGAACAAGACATTAAGCATCTATATTTTTATTAATTGAAAAATATCTAGTTCTAATAGTAATAAATAAGAGAGATTCACCTGCAAAATATATTTGTTTTATATATAAAGTTTTCGGAAACTCATGACTTTATCTACCAAAACAACTTTGCATAAAAATACATGTCTTTTCAAAGAGTCTTATTTTCCTCGTAATTTTTCTCCACATTTTTTAATTAGACACCGTTTCATTACTCAAATCGGATTTGTGTTGGCGCCCGTGGCTCTTAAGAGCTACCTAATTTTCGCCTTCCGAAAAATAACTTGAGGGGTGAATTAGAGTTTTTTCTCCACACAATTTGAATGACTTGAGATGTCACTTAATTTGCAAAAGAAATCAAATCAGATTTCTTAAGCAATAAAAATAGGAAATTAGAAAAGCCACTGGACTCTCTAATGTTTGTTTCTTGTTATTTAGTTTTGAAATATAGGTACTATAACTGAGTGATACTTTATTATTTCTTATACTATATATTACAAAACAAAGTCCTCCACCGTGTCTGTCTGTCTGTTCGCGATAAACTCAAAACTACTGAGGGGATTTTCATAGGTATATGTATAATTTGTCATGATTTTTTGTACATTGTTTGAAATATAAGGATAAATATTAGAAGTATCGGAAAAAATCAAGCCGCCTGGGAGCTTTCGTCGAAAACGCTGCCTAATCCCTTTGAAATATAACAAAACAATTGGGATAATAAACAACGCAGACGAAGTTGCGGGAATCAGCTAGTAAAAAATATTAAAAAGTAAAAGTAATCTTTAAAACGTTACTATAGGGTATATAGGGTAGGTATATGGGGTGTAAGGGGTGTCGAATAACATCAGAAGACTTGAGACACCCAAGCCAACCTCACCTGCACGTGGTGCACCCTGCTGAATAACGAACGAGGCAATGGCGAAAACGGCGTGGTAGGGTTTTACATCCTGATTGGGTCGCAACCACCATGTATATGGCGAAAAAGCCCGTCATATGGCCGGTTTCTGAGATACTCGGTTAAACTACCAATAGTTGTTGACTCAACAAAGTTATCCATGAGATAAACTGACAAATGGCCCGTTGAGTTTTACTGACATTCATCGTATGATTGTGTGTTCAGAAACGCAATTTGACAAGTTATCGAACCGATAACGCTATTGAACAGATAAACTACAATTAAAGTACCTCAGAAACCGTGCAATAGTGATTCGGTTCTGCGGGTCGACCGGCGATGGATAGTGTGTCACTCGGTGGTCGCTATTGTTTTTGGATTGTACTGTGTTTTACCATCAGGTATAGTGCAGTCATTTTGCCGTGCTACAATAAAAAAGGTAGAGTGTTAGAGAGAATATTTTATATAAAAATCTTTCATTTTTATACTTCGTAGGTTTGAACGGTTGACTAATAGTCTCATTTGATATTAAGCCACAATGTAGCAAATAGACTAGACTACAGTTTAAGATGGTAAGCACGCTAAACATAGTGAAAGCTGGCTCTCAAGTGCAGCTGCCGGAATACAAATTGGTGTTTGGCGACAGTTTTTAAACTTGAGAATGGTAGCTAGCCACGCGGACTTAGAAAAGTCTACCTTCTTGCGATAATGTACATGACTATTAAGCTCATAGTAGTCGATGTAGTTAAATCATCTATATTAATATGATATACTAGTGGTAGTAACTGATTATTTATCAATGTATGTGCATTTTCAGAATTATTTTAATTGCCTTCATAATTAGGTCATCGTTCGGTACATACCATTCTGTTTGATTATTTATTATTATATATTATTTGCTATTACTGCGTATTATAATTATACTTGGTAAGTATATAGTGTAAATAAATTTTTACAAAAAAAAATAAACCGCCTTCGATGTGAAAAACTAATAAGGCACTAAAAAGTGAAAAATAACTGAATTATTAAATTAACCAAATTAAATAAAAAATATTGATATTTGCGCTACCTAATAATATATTTGAAGTCGATGCCAACCTAAATTCATATCATCTATATACAAAGTTTTGGTCCACTCTCGTGTCCCATCTCGTACATATTTTATTACCTGCAACAAATTTGAAATGTAGGTTGGCATCGACTTCAAATATATTATTAGGTAGCGCAAATATCAATATTTTTAATTTAATTTGGTTAATTTAATAATTCAGTTATTTTTCGCTTTTTAGTGCCTTATTAGTTTTTCACATCGAAGGCGGCTTATTTTTTTGTAAAATATTATTATTTTTCCATTTTTAGTGTGCATAAATATATCTGGTTTCTAATGGGTATAATAAATCGGTTCCAATTTCACGAAAATACGTAGAGACGAAGTGGGTGAAAATCAAATAAACGATTTTTCACCCCCTTAGGGGTTGAATATTTTCTTCAAATTTATATGGGACCACCTCTGAATATAAATCATAATCATCATAAATCATTAAAATCGGTTCATAATTGACGGAGATATCGATTAACATACATAAAAAAAATACATACAACCGAACGTAGTAACCTCCTCCTTTTTCGAAGTCGGTTAAAAACTCGAAATCCTGTTGAAATTTGTTGTATTCATAAACCTAAAACCCCTGATAAGTAGATGCTATCAAAATTTATATACAATATTATATACGGACCAGTAGTAACGTATTCCGGTCGTGGATATAGTGGGTTGAAAATTAATTAAACAGTTATGGGTTAATTTGAAACAGCTGCCTCAGATAGCTGTTATAATGGATATTGAAACCCTTTGTTCTTCAACTTAATAGTGAAGTGTGGAGATGGAACCGACATCACACTGATATAGTTTGTTTTTAACACCAAGAATAGAATTTAGAGGTGAAGTTATATTTCGTATAAAAAATTGGAAGCCTTATTTATTCTATGGTTTGAAATATTATGATTAAATTACCAATTATTCAATATTTCTCACGATTTTTCAAACATTCTTCTTCATACACACTTTATCCCGACAATTACACATTAAACAAAAAATAATTAATCAAATAGGTGTAGCGGTCTTGAAGTGATACGCTTATATATATTCGACAATTGATTGTAAATAAATATGGTATAATATTGTATAGTAAAAACTAATAAAAGTGTGCGGTGTCTGCAGGCATAGGTACTATTCTATAAGTGACATGTCCGACGAGCGACATTCCACGTTCCGGATTGCTTAGCTTGATAAATTAAATAAAATTGACTCTCCATACAAAACCTAATTATATTAGCATTGTACTTCTAAATTGTTACACCCGTAATTTTTAACAGTAACATTAAACTCTTAATAATTTCTAAAATACAATTTTTTATATGCAAATTTTGTTTTACTTGCTAACCATTTCATTGCTAGTCATAACTTTGAAAATACCTAAACATGTAAATATGTCATGATAGTAGATAAAACTAATATAATTTTTATTTATAGTTCTTACTTCATGAGATAAAAAAATCTATCTTTGAAAAACAATCGAAAATAGAAATAATTCTAATCCCCTAGATGATAATTTCATTATTCTACTAGAATTGTATGTTCAACTATTTTAATGATATCGATAATTATAGAAATTGTAGAATTGTTGTAATAAAATTGTAGTATTTTCATGATTGCTGCGCTGGCATTACCATAAAACAAAGAATCCATCCATCCATCAATCAATCCAAAGAATCTTTCCTCAAATAGGTACTTTGTTATTATGCTCACTTGTTTTGTTAATTTGTTATTCGTATCAATACAGATAATATTTGTTACTGTTGCGTATTATTCTTATGACTATTCAAAGTTAGGTCAAAGGTTTGTCATTATGAGATCATTTTACAATAAGGAACTATTTGTTTTATAAATCAATTTCTGTTAATATAAACAAACATTCAACTAAATGTTTCAAATAATTTTGATAGTAAGATTTTAATTGAAAAATATATTAAAAAAAAGATTAATGAAAATCAATTGTTTTTTGTGGCTATAATACTAAGGTTTATATTGGTTTTTGACGTGACAACATCTTATAAATCAATGAACGACGGCTGCATGCACGAAAAAGCATAACTCATTGTTACGTTCCGCCTGAGCCGAGCGTGCAAGCGAGAACGTGGAACAAGCGATAGAGAGGCGCGATCGGCCTAAGCGTTCGGCCTAAGCGTTCGGCTTGTGGCGCATCTATCCATATATAGAATAATTCAATTCAGTTCATAAAAGTATGCAATATTTCATCAATGTTTTTTTATGACGTTATCACGTAAAATTATCATCCGTAAACCGACTTTACAGATAACCAATTTATTAATTAACATTGGAACTGGAACGACCATTGCAATATATTCTATCTATCTAATTTAACTGCAAATCATCCTTTCCAATGATTTTATCTGACTTGTCCGTTTTTAACTCGGGACAGTTTAATAAATGTACCCTTTTCAGTTTTGCAGGAGAACACATCAGTTTCACTGTCACTTGGCGCTTTCTGGCTTGAAACAATTTCAGAAATGAAATACTTATTTTTAAAGCTATTTGCCAGAAAGCTTCCAACTAGAGTTTAGACTGCAGGCTATTTTTTATTTATGATTATCGTATTGCCATGATGGATAATAAATTTGTTATAGAAACTATATTTCGCTTTAATATATGTTAATCAATGATATTATAAGTAAAAAGGTGTAGATACGTTACCTGCATATTTAGACAAAACAAATGACACGGTAACGCAAACATACGTAACGTAATATTGTAACGTCACGCTGTCTAGGTAAAATGTGAGAGTAAGATGGCATATTCTCAATATCGATGGTGAAAAAGAAATAGTTATATGTTGCTTAGATACAGGCAGATTGACGGGGCAGCCGTCAAAAATAAGCTAGTTAGCCGAGTTTTAACAACGCGCTGTCGAAGCGCTTATGACGTATCTACTTTTTAGTTTTAATATCATTGATGTTAATAATGTTTTGTAAGGGTTATATGTCAAGTATTTTAATATACAATTTCAATTTTAATTAAATAGATACACAACTTTTTTCCCTTCGTGTGAAAAATGACGTCAATTTTTCATGATTATCTGTAAAGCGCACTTTATTTAAGGTGTAATCCGCTTAAATAAAGTGGGATTGACATCGGTGGGTTCTTACCGGCAGGTCTGTGGTTGACACAGCTGTTCCATACGGTTATAGGTCCCTTGACGGTACCTTTCTTCGGAAAATACTAAATAAGCATTAGTGTGTATTAGGGGCTAATGTATAGAAATCCAACTTATTACTTTATACATAATATCTATTTACGATACTTTTACTATATATTTTAGTAGGGTTTAGGTAACTATTTGAAGAGAGAACATACTATATTAGTGTTACTCTATCTTCATGTGTGTTGTTTACAATCATTCTCAGTTTATTTATTTGTATATCATATGAGACGAACGAACAGGTGGGTCATCTGATGTTAAGTGATCACCACTTTCCATAGACACTTGCAACACCAGGGGAGTCGCAAGTGCGTTGCCAGCCTGCGTTTTGGGGAGGGGAGGCAAGGGGAGAGGGGGAGGCAATGGGAAAGGGAGAGGACGTGAGCCTCCGGCGCGCTCTCACTGACCGAATGAAACGTAACAATGCAATCACTGGTACTTCACGTCGGTGTTTCTGTGGGTCGGGTGGTACTACCCCGGGCGAGCCGACCCATTCATGTAGAAATCAGTAATAGCTTCAGCGTCGCTCCAAAATACAAAATACGACCTTGTAGTCAAGTTTCATTCAATAATAATATATTTGTTAAATGAAAGGCAGATAAACGTGTATAGGTAATGTATAGAACGGAGAGCGGGGAAGCGACCGCAAAATCGGTCAATATGGGTCGGAATTGGGATTACTCCACTCTGTTTTAGATATTCGCTGATGAATAATTATGTCCACCGTCCGTCCGGGATTAAAACGATTCCTACTGATTCAATTGACAACGGTAGTTTAATTGCTAACTATTAATCATATAAACAGAATCGTGATAATCCGATCGAAATGAAGAATGTATTATAACATTTCCATTTAATTATCTGTATTGGATATAAGTATATTGTACGTTGGATTTAAAGCTCGGGGCTTATCCATTGTTACTGGCTGGCAAGTAGGTATCATGTGCAGTACACATACCAGATAACAGGACGCCGCGCGTCTGTCATGGTTGAATTACCGGCTTTGTGTGACTGATGACTCATTGTATCGAGATCTCGTAATCCGTTATTGGAAATACTTTCGTTCGATTGCTATTTGAATTGAAGGTTAAGATAAATAAATACGAATTATCAGCATTCTATAAACAAATATATTATAAACAAGGACATTTTCGTCCGCTTCTTTCGGTATTTAAAAAAATGGCAAAGTGGCAAACAAATAAAGAATAAGAATAGAATATATAAAGCCTAGAATAATCTATGAAAAATTTAGCATTCAATAGGCAAAGTCCTATGGCGATATGTTCGACAGTTTTGACGTGATTGAGCTTCAAAGAACTGTAATTTCATTATACTATAGTTATAGTACCAGCGGACCCGACAGACGTTATCCCACCCTGATAACAAAAAAATACCTTGACAAATTATATACCTAAACCTTCCTCATGAATCACTTTATCTACTGGTGAAAATCGCACGATAATCCGTTCAGTAGTTTTTGAGTTTATCGCGAACAGACAGACGTGGCGGTGGACTTTGTTTTATAATATGTAGGTAGTGATGTATATAGATTAACAATGTTTGCAGAAAACTTTTAGTATTTTGCCCATTACAATAAAGAATATAAAATCAAAAGGAATAAACACGGGACGTAGACAGGGAAGTAGTAATTTCAAATTGAATAGTATTATCCTTTTAGGTAAAAATTTGTGGGTTAAAGCCGCTATTTAAATATGTTAATCGTTAAAGCGATCCTCTGATTATATAAATTCACTAGCGGGCCCGGCAGACGTTGTCCCGCCATGATTATAAAAAAAAAACCTGGACAAATTATATACGAAAACGTTCCTCGTGCATTACTTTATCCACTGGTGAAAACCGCATAAAGATCCGTTCAATAGTTTTTGAGTTTATCGCGAACAGACAGACAGACAGACGCGGTAGGGGACTTTGTTTTATACTATGTAATGATAAAGTGAACCGGCAATTTACCGCAGTGTTAAAATCACTGTAAAATTTGCGTTTTTCCGGTAATTACTCATTGAAGAACCGATATAAGTAGATTCAATATTCGATTTGCTCAAATAACTGCATTGCGTAGTAGAGGTATACGTATTGGTGGAAACAGTAAAATTGAAATAGGAGTAGGAAGTCATTGAATGTAGGAAGGTAATCGAAAATCTTCAAAAATACAAGTGTAGAATATAAGAACACTAGCGGACCCGGTAGACGTTGTCCCGCCCTGATTATGAAATAATCCTAGACAAATTATATACTAAAACGTTCCTCATCGATCACTCTATCCACCGGTGAAAACCGCATGACAATCCGTTCGGTAGTTTTTGAGTTTATCGCGAACAGACGGACATACGGACGCGGTAGGAGCCTTTGTTTTATACTATGTAATGATTTAAGATATAGGTACATACAATTATACTAGACTGAGTACTCAGAACAAAAAGGTATTTGAGGGAAACACAGAATGAAGCGAGGTTTCCAAACCACAACTTACGAATTTAATTACTCATAGACAGTGTTGAATTATGCAGCCCGATAGTGAAAGGCTCTCGGATATATTCGACTCACTAAATTTGCCTTTGCAATGAAGAATATGCAGTTACTAAGGTGCACCGAACGTAACAATTTAGACAAAGTTAGATCTTATCATTGTGGAATATTTTCGGCATTATGTAGAAAGGTGAGAGAACTGCCACATAAATTATAAATAAAGATGTAAATCGTTAGGGTGTGTAACAAGAGTCTTCAGGGTTTGAAAAAATCTTACCTGATGCTAAATAACGAGGCGGCCTAAGAGGCTGACATGCTAAGCCTAGGGAGTACCGGGCAGGCATTATAACAAGTCCTAATCGCATTCTGTGGTTTCATCACTATTTTCCTTCACCGAAAGCTCACACTCAGTGTAGAGATTCGAGCTTACGTCAATGCGGCGATTGAATATTCTACCATTCTACCATCATAGCGCGAGGACATTATACAGGCTAGTTGACATAGCCGTAAATAGGAGATAATGATTGCTATATATGTGTAGTATTATACCATTTGTATACTTGCTAATAAAGGCGAGAAGTCTTCGATTCGATTATGAAGAATTAAAAAAATGAATACTAAGTTGGATGAGAAGGAAACTTTTAACATCAACAACTACACTCATCAAAAAAGTCTAAGCAACATGTACTAATTTAAATTTTAGGATGGTTCTTCACATTATAACGTTGTATTTTATGTTTAAAATAATATCTTTAGGGTTCTATAATGTAAAAATAACAGCTGTTGTCTTTATAAGTTCTTTTAATAACAGAAATGAACAATATTAGAATATACTGTAGAAACTAAGATACATAAGAAACTAAACTTTTTTCTTACAAAATGAAATTTCTAAAGAAAATGTATTTATTGTGAAAGAATAGAACAATTTAATACAAAGTATGGGCTCCTCTGCTATTCAGAACTTGTCGGCAACGATTATTCACTGAATTAATGAGACTGTTTATGTCATCTTGCGGTATTCGCTCGCAATGGAATTGTAGCAAATCTTTCAGCTGTTGGGTTGTTGTCGCTCCGTCCAAGTCCTTCAAAACACGTCTTTGGAGCATGTCCCATGCATGCTTGATGGAGTTGAGATCTGGCGATTGTGCAGGCCAGGGCAATACCCGGATGTTCTCCGTTGCAAAGTATTCACTGGTTCGCCGAGCTGTATGTGAACGCGCATTGTCATGCATTAACCTAAAATCGGAGCCAAAGGTTTGTGCAAATGGGTAGACATAAGGTCTGAGAATATCCTCAATGTAATTTTCAGCATTCATGTTTCCATTTACAAAAACGAGCTCAGTTCGCCTGTTCTTCATAATACCCGCCCATAACATAACTGTTGAGCCGCTGTATGGATGAACTTCCTGAACGCACCTGAGCCTTTCAGTATTTCCGGGCCGACGATACACTCGCACCCTTCTTGTATTAGGCTTAAACCCGAATCGCGACTCATCGGAAAACATAATTTTATCCCATTGTTCCTGGGTCCATGTTATGGGTTCTCTACACCATTCATATCGACGAGCGCGATTCCCGTGACGTATCGGTGGGCACCTGATTGGGCGTCGAGCTCGTAGGCCGTACTCATGCCTTCGATTTCGCACAGTTTGAGGACTTACATCAACACCACTTGAAATTTGTAGCCTCAAACTTATCTCTCGAGCGGTTAACATCGGCTGGCGTCTTGCAGTTAGTTGTATGTACCGGTCTTGCCGAGTGGTTGTACTCCTTTTACGGCCTGGATGCTGTTCAGCGGGTTCTCCTGTAATATTGTAGCGCTGCCAAAGACGACAAATAACACTTCTATGAATGCCAAAATGTCGAGATACCTGAAATTGATTACTTCCCGCTTGCAACATCCCTACAGCTCTTTGCATTTCATCTGCCATCAAATGACGTCGCTTCATGACGTAAAGAATATCTAACAATTCAATTTTGTCGTTAACTTTATTTAAATGGTTGGTAAAATTATAAAATCAAGACTAAACGTAGCAATTAAAACGCACTTAAATTCAAACAAATTCGCAGTCATTTGAATTTTATGAAAAAACAAAACATAATCAAATTTTTTTTTACAACCAGCCAGTATGCCATCAATAACAAAAAAGTTTACTTACCTACGCACTTTGTTTGAGTAAATACTTAGAAATTAATTAATATAAATGGTAAAATTTGTAATATCACGCATGTTGCTTAGACTTTTTTGATGTGTGTATTTTACACACGATACAAACAATTTTGTGAACAATATCTGTACGCAGATTGTATGTGGCGAAAAGTAAGTGTTGATCATTCTTTGGTACATTCAATATAATAGAGTTTACACCGGATATACAATGGTTTTGATTAGAGATGAAAATTCCCGGACATATTTCCAAAATAACATTTAAGAAATTTTGCAATTCTCCTAACAATTATGTAAATTATCATTGTGAAAATTCACTTACTTCTGCGAATTTCCATCTCTACTGGCGATCCATTTTGAAAGTTTTAATATTATAATAAATGACCTCATTTGGATAAAATAGGTTATGGATAGGATACGGATGTTGTTTAGATTTTTGTATGAATGGCATTTGCACGGGTCACAAAGGGTCTCATTAAATCGGTAGAGTTATAACAATGTTATTAGGAGACCCAAGCCTTGCCACTAAAACCGTACGGTCTTAAAAGGGGTTGTTGGTTAAATCGCTCTACTTCGATTTCCCTAATTATCATAAGATATGTACCTAGTTTTAACACAATTATCTGAATAATTTGAATGAATCAATGAATTCTTTATTGCTCTTTTGATTTGTATACTGGCGAGATTAATGCCATAAGATATTTAGTTCCAGCTAACCAGCGCTATTGTTCTTAATCAAGAACATTTGTAGGTAGGGCCTATAGAAACAAAACAGAAGAAAATGGATAAATAAATATATACATGTATACAAATATTATGATAAAATAAATACATATATAACATAAATATACATACATACATACATACGTACAGATATATAACAATGACAAAGATAGTAATAAAAAATAAACACAACAAAAGTTAATTTTAAATACAAACTGTAAAATCACGAACTCTCTGCCTCCTTTTTTTCGAATAAATAGTGGTCAAATTGAATTTTAAAGTTATCAATAACTCTTATCAATTGATAATTTCCACATCTTGAAGTCGACGCGGTAATGTATTCCTTAATCGTATGGCAGTTATTGTGAATGAGTTTGAATATAAATTAGATCTGTGCTGAGGTATCTCCAGAGTTTTAGTGTATGCCGAACGAAGAATCACCATCACTGTTAGGAAAATGAGTCATTCCTGGAGATATTGTGGACATCTAGGGTCAAATAGAACACCATAAAGAAAATGCAATTTGTGAGCGTTTCGACGAGATCGGATACCAAGCCAGTTTAGTTGCGAATGAAATTGAGAAATGTGATCGTCTATACTAATATTATAAAGAGGTAAAGTTTCTGAGTTTGTTAGGTTGTGGGGGGTAATCTCAGGAACTACTAAGCCGATTTTGAGAATTCTTCTTCTTTTTTACCAATAGAAAGCCACGTTATTTGTGAGTGTCATATTAACCCGAAAAATGAAAAGAGTTTTTGTGGTAGTCGGCTTGCAAAGTAAGTCGGAGAAAAAACGGTTAAGAATGTTGCCTTAACGATGAGAGATATATGTTTGAGTACTAGAGAAAAGTTGTAAAGCTTGACAATGGCTACAAAAAAGTCATGGACAGCATATGTCTAACTTTTATATTTAAATACCAAAAAGTAGTTTTTTATAAATGTTTACCGCCCGACGAAGTGGGCACGGCTCAGCTAGTTTATTATATAAAGAAGTACGAGTAGTTAATTAAAATGTATCTTTTATTATTCAGTAATAAATATATACGTAGAAAATATAGGTACTTTTTATTGTTTTTACGTTAAACCGACGAAACGCTGTGGGCCTGAAAGGCCTTGACATTTTAGTCGGGCTTGGTAGCAAACGCAGGTAATCAATCGAGAATAAAAGCATATATTTTTTATCGAAGCATATAACTGTACCCTTGGAGCTAAAAAATAGAGGAGAGTCTGTACTCTGGTATAGTGTTATACTCTTTAGTATAACAATTGTAATATAACATGTTCTTTAGCTCCTTATGTAAAGTATGACACAATTGAAATAGAAATGTTTATCAATTTATGTAAGATCTAGTTTCTGCCGAGCACTTCGCTCCCATTAACGTAAATACCTCGAGAACGGTTTTTTTTTCTGGATAAACTGTATTCTATGTAACACTAACAACATACATTCAAAATCTCATAATGATAAGTTGAACAATTAAGGCGTGAAACAAATAAATAAACAAGCATACGTTCGCATTTACAATATTAGTCAAGATTAGTTTACAAACTGTTAAAATAAAATATTGAAATATTAGACAATTTCTTGGACCTATCTATAAATATTTTCAGAAATTACAGCACATCATTACATGTTATAAAACAAAATCTTCTGTCACGTCTGTCTGTCTGTTTGTTCACGATAAACTCAAAAATTACTGAACGGATTTTTATACTGTTTTCACCAGTAGATAAAGTGATTCATGAGGAAGGTTTAGGTATACAATTTATCATGTTTTTTTTTTATTATCAAGGCGGTATGATGTCCTTCGGACCCGCTAGTAGTCAATAATTTCACTCGACTGACATCCCTCATGCAAAATTGTATTATTTTTATAAAGGTAGTAGTTTTGCGATTTCAAAAATACAGTTCCAGTTAACCTAACAATTACTAACAGTATTGACTTAATGTTTCACTTGTAAATTAATCATAAATTCAAAAATATGTATAAAGCGAAATTCACGAATTGATTGGTTACTTAATGAAAGTGAACAAAGTTGGTGTAACAAGTATTCTTGTAACGTTGGATTGAGTGTGTTATATTTTAACAAATCCATTTAGGAGTACTCCGAGCCGCAGAAGCGCCACGCCACAACCACGGCCGTGTCGCTATCCCCTCGCGAAACATCAAAGCGTGACCACAAAATTCTGTATTATCAAGGCTTGCATACCATGTCACAATGATTCTAATTTACAACGAAATACTGTAAATTAAATGCTTAATATGTTTTAAAGAGTTGTTTATTCTTAATTATCGGTTTTAATGCTCTTATGTAGTATGTCGTATGGTGTAAAATTGCTGTTTTAGTAACCCTGTGGAAAATATCTTATATATTTTGGTACGATTCTGATTTTTCAAGTTATACTTCTTTTGGCGCATTAGGGAAAAATGATGAGAGTCACGAAAAACCGACACCCTGCAGTTAGCTAAGTCAACATTTTGTTTCTTCGTATTTGTTGTTTGTATTTCTTTGTATTAAAACTTTCAATGTATTAAATACCTCTTTGCTATCGTTAGTGTCGTCTTTTCTACAAACGTAGAATAAGGCGAAAGATAAAAATTTGAAAAGATTTTTATCTTGTTACGCCAAAGAAGTATAACTTCTAACGCGTACACACACACTTTTTTTTGAGCTTTAAAACTTGTTTATTTTATTTGAAAAAAAGCTCATACACATTTTTATGAGAATTGGTATGTTTCAGTTTTGAATGTTTTCCCATGAAGAATTTACAAGTATATTTATATCAGCGAAGATAAAATTCTTTGAACTGTGGAATTTATTAGTAAAAACTTACTAAAACTTCATAATGTTTTCATTATTATAAGTCTGTATAAACATATTAACATTCGTTTAGTGAATTGGAATCCCGATAAGATTTTTTTATAATTAATAGAAAATAAATTTATTCCGACTCTACCTATGACAACATTATTCTATCAGAGTCTTACAAGTTTTCATAATATCAAAAGCTTATTGGTTTTTTTAACGAGAATTTATGAGATCTTTGCTATAGAAAATAATTACGAATTGGAAGTCATGCTAACGGCTTCCTGGATTTTATTAAATATAGCTCAATAAAGCTTTAATGAACTTTAGAATTTTCATATGGGTTATTTATGTAGAGATTAAAATGATTTTACAAATAGCATACATTTGTTTTAGCAATTTTGGAATGCAATGATAATAATTACCGGTGCAGATATATCCGAAGGTAATTTAGCTAAAACTCATAATAGCTGTAAGTATTTTGAAACTTTTACATTAGTGTTCATAACATTGAGTATGTACAGCGCTACGTTATCATATTTCAGATGCTCTTAGAGAAATTGTCTTGGGAAAAGAGAGCTGTATCGGGTGTTTAAAAGTTAAAGACTTGGCAGTTACATCTTGAAGGGAAAATATTTTTTAAATGCTACATATATACAGTTAGGTTATTTTGTACCTTTTATTAACCGACTTTGAAATAGGTTGCTATATTCAGCTGTATATATTTATTTATGTATGTTAATCGATATCTTCATCAATTGTGAACCGATTTTAATGATTCCTTTTTATATTTGAATTGGTTATTCTCAGGGGTGGTCCTATTATATAGTATGCAAAATTGTCACCTATAACAAATTTTGAATTTGGGTTGGCATCGACTTCAAATATATTATAAAGTAGCGCAAATATTGATATTTATTGTTTAATCTCATTAATTTAATAATTCAGTTGTTTTTCATTTTTTTGTGCCTTATTGATTTTTGATATTGAAGTCGGTTTAAATTTTTTTTTGGATAAAAAAAAATCGATTTTGAATTTATTGCGAATACGAATTCATAACGTTTATTATTGTTGTTCCCAAGGTATATATAAATTGTACAATTGGAGTAAGTTATGTCAAACGCTGTAAGTGATGTCAATAGAATGTAAACACGCTTCTCGTCGTACAGTGTCGCATAAATAATGATTTCTATGTGATTGACTGACTAGACGACTTTTAAACATGGAAATATTAATTCTTAGAAAATAACATTTTACTTATATATAGCGTTTTTTATACACATCTGGAATGAAACATAAGAATAATGTAGTCATAGATAGGTACACGTAGGCAAGCAGAATTAGGCTTGGTTCGCATGTCGTTGCTCCATTGATTTCCCAACAGGCCAGCCGATTCCTCTGAGCTAGAACATTACCGAGTTGTACTCAACTTGATTAAAGATTAATGTATAATCATCATAAACGAATGCCTTTATGTTGGGAAAGTGCATATTATATAATACGTTATAAGATTAATTATAATCGCTATACTACAAACCTCATTTATCAGCAGATAGCATTGTATATGTGTCATGAATGAGAATAATCAATAAATTCCGAAGATCATTCAAGCCACGAGATATATTTGAATGATGTATTTAAGTATAATTTAAGTTTGAATATATTTTTCAACCAAATAATTAAATTACTAAACCATAGAATAAACTATAATTCACAATGGTTATGAACATTCCTTAAATAAAGTTTGCGTAAGGCGGTCTCGGGGTGGCAAAGTACCAAGGTAACAGAGGTTAGGATGGAAGTATCCAGTTAATTTCGTCACGATGTAGATAGAGCACGTTACCATTTGCCTGCGGCTCGTTTCCTCTTTGCTACCTTTTAATTTCTGCTTAATGTGAATGCAGAGTAAATAAATCCAATCCGGGAGATGTTAGTAACGAAGTTATCATAAAACTTTCTAAAAACAACAGAGGGGTTTGTTAAAATGATTGCTGTAGTTATTTCAGTTTTGGAGCCTCTTTCTTATAAATATTCTTTAAGAAACGTGTCTATAGTTTCAGATCTTTTAAATAATATTGTAGTATCTCCATAGTCTAACAGTTAAAGTGTTTTGTATATTAAATATATTTTAAAATAGATGCCCGATTCTGTAAAGCCTAACATGTTTATATCTGTAATTAGTACTGTTTGATTGATGGAAGTATTTTTCAAAGTAATAATATTATTCATATCGGCATTCGTTCGTCGACAAATCAATAAAGGCTGACTGGAAGTTCTCTAAATATAATAGAGTTAATAGGAAGTGTTCCATTTGTGCACTAATAATTATTAAACATCTATATTTTGGAACTCGTAAATGTTTTCCAGTTCCCTTGGATTTGGATAGAGTTACTAGATAAGTACTAAATATGAATATCTTACGGAGTTGGCATTTTTGGCACATTGACTCTGCTTATCATAATAAATGGTTTTGGTTGGTTGGTTTTTTTACTACAAATTCAAATAAATCTAAATGTAGCTGGATGTTATTTGTTTCAATTTTGGTTTACAATACACATAGGTACTATAACCACCGATACTTAATTTATAGCGTAATTTCATACTCAATAACTTATAATTTATGTAAACATTTACTATGGCTTTTCGAAATCGGAGTCTCTGAAGTTACATATTAAATATAAAATGTGAAAGAAACTGTATTGTTAAATTAGATTGAAAACCTTATACATTACCCTGCTTTTGACTTGGTACGCCGATGAGTCCGGGATAGTCGGCTATGTTCTGTTTTGTATAGCGTTATCTTTGTCTCTCGCAGTCATTGCGCTGTGCGATAGAGAAATGATTTACAAAACTGAAATAAACCGATCTTAAGTGGACGACTCACTTTATTCTCCGACGTGTCAAATCAAGTATCGGTTATTGTAATTTGAATTAAAAACCTTCCACGAGTATACTCGTTTAGTTTTTCTTGATCTTATTGAGAAATATAAGGTTTTTACGTTTAATAGCGTAGGAACTGAAGCCGACTAAACAATCATAAATATTATAAACATGCATGTACTTTTATAACCATAAATGTAACCGTATTATTTTTAAGGGATATCAATTACATATTTTTTTTGTGTTTTCTTAGAAACATTTATTTTTTCAGCTTTCTTTATTTTTGTAGACCGGACTTTTCCAGTATTTAGTGGTGTTTGAGATTTTTTTTATAATCCTGAGTACCACCCCCAGAGAGCTTATAAAAAATATAAAATAGACTGTATTTTACGATTGACAAATTCATATTTTTTATATATTATTTGTCTACAGGACCGGGAATAAACTTAACAAGTGTCATCTAGCGGAGTAATTTTGTAGCGAATTATTCACCGTAAAGCAATTAAGGGAGAGGTGTTAGGAGTACCGTTAATTAGCCTTTGCTTATTACGAAAAGCTTTTTGACTTTTGATGGAGTAGTCAGTAGAATACATACGTAATAGAAATATAGGTGCTCGATATTATCGCGAATGTACTTGTGGTATATATATATATTTAACATTTATGGAATTTTCTGGGCTGGAGAGAAATGAAAAAAAAAGAAAAATAGTACAAGAAAGTACTCTTAAAGATTAAAAAAGAATTTAACCGTCACGGGACGCCTGGCAGATGTGAAACATCGTAATTGTTTGAATCGAACGAATCTAAAATTCTCAAATTACACTATAGGTATGCGAACTCAGTGAGTCAAGAGAGATTGCGCACAGTCGCTTGGGCATTGCATCGCGTCGCCACGTCTTACACACTCGCCTCGCCAACAATCAGGTTTACCCGTGCCTATAGATGTTTCACATCAAAATATATATATTTCAAACTAACCGTTATCAGCGACTTCGTCAGCGTTGTTTCTTGACAATATTTTATATATTTTATATATTTTATATACAGAAATAAAAATAGATTTTGCGTAAAAAAATTTCTTGGTAAACAGTAATATCTATTAATTTCTACTCTTTTGCGTATGCACACCATACCGCTTGTCCCATTTCAGACATTGATTAACGCGTAGTGCTTATAAAAAATTTAGTTTCTTAAAATTTAATAGCTCAAGATACATACTTACTTTAGATAAGAACCAAATATCTATGAAGTAAAAAAACATATAATCGAAATCTATCCAGTATTTTTTGGATGTGCGTAGGACAGACTTCGATCAGTTTATATGTATACTAATAAGATAAAAAAAAATCAAATTGCATGATATAAAAATATTATGTTATACCTAATTTCAAAATATTACAAAATATAGTCATTTTAAAAAATACTGAAGATTAATTTCAGCAGCAAAAAGCCAATGTCACGCGGTGTTCCCAGGCGGTCACCCATCCAAGTACTGACCGCGCCCGACGAAACGTTTCTATCTATGAGTCTCTATCGCATGTGTGTGACGTCGCAGAATATTAAATAAAAACAATTTGAATCTTATGTTTATGGGTTGGTATTAGGGTTGCAAATGTTTTTGAGTATTTCGTTAATAAGGCAAAATTTGTGTTTTGTGTCGCCACGTCGCGTCGCCAAGTCAAAATCAAGTTTACCCGTGCCTATAGATGTTCACCTCAATAAGTAAATTTACGACAAGAGACCTGGCCATGGCGTCAGCGTACTGGCGTCTGTAAAAATAGCGCTGGTTTACACCCAGGCCTGAAATTTTCCCGGCAAAAATGCAAGTGTACACTCAACGCACGCTCAAAAGTCGTAACAATAAAATGTTAAAATACAATAAATCTATATATAAATAAGTATTTTTTTAAAAACATCAATGAAACCCAACCAAAAATAATAATAAAAAAAGACGTAGCCATGTTCATTAAACGTCAAATCAATTAACGAGAATAATATTTATTTTCTGAAATGACACCAAAGCAATGGAATCAGATTCACTTGTTGAAAGATTGCTACTACGAGCCTACTACGGATCTTAGAACCATCCAATGATATTAGACCACCTTTTAACTCATTTGTGAGTACTTTTTTTGTTTTGTAGTTTATAGCTTCTGTTTAATTAATAAGTGTATGACTATTTAGCATCTTTTATCATAAGCAATAAACACAATTTTGGCTCCTAAAAAAGTATAATTTTATTATCTCATTTATAAAGAACAACAATTTATAAAAATACTAGCGGGCCCGGCAGACGCTGTCCCGCCCTGAATATAAAAAAATCCTTGACAAATTATATACCCAAACATGCTCATGAATCACTTTATGCACTGGTGAAAACCGCATGAAAATCCGTTCAGTAGTTTTTGAGTTTATCGCGAACAGACAGACAGACAGACAGACGCGGTACGGGACTTTGTTTTATACTATGTAATGAAGATGCATAACTAATAAAATCAAGTTATCGATACAATAAAGGTTCTATCTGACTCTTCAAATGTCATATGGGTAACACTTACGTTAATATATAAGTGAATAATATATTTTTGAACCAGAATAGTATTCAGTTTAGGTAGTTTGAGAAGCGATGTGGCCGTAATCCGGAAATAAGTTTTACATTATATAGAAAGCTCTCCGAGTTTCAATTCAGATATAGAGTCATGTTTCAAAATCAATTTTCGCCCTCCCAGATCGCTATTTTCAGTTTAGTCTGCAATATTTTATTATAGAACTGTTATAGTAAAGCAACTGAACAAATGGATAGTCCGAGAGCATGCTAAGAATTTTTGAAGTGAAAAGTTCTTTAGCCGCGTTGAGCACTTTTTTTGAGTGAACAAAAATCATGGAACTCGCGTTGTCGTCACCGAACGCTTCCCATGAGCTATATGTATACTGTATATATATGTACATAGATATACCTCTGTGCGTTATTAGTATACATTAATTTTATTTTATTTCTTCTGTACGTGTGTATGTCACTGAACTCCTCCTAAACGGCTGGACCGATTTTGATGAAATTTTGTGTGCGTGTTCCAGTGGATCCGAGAATGGTTTAGATTCACAATTGGACACGATAGGTGGCGCTGCGGTTGACTTTTAGGATTTTTTTTATTATCAAGCCAGGACAACGGCCGCCGGGCCCACTAGTATATTATATTTCAGTTTACAAATTGTTAAATTTAAATAGTTCATAATATAATTTATAATTATAATAATTTATTTAAATAATAATTTTCACTTCTGTCGGCAATCCTTATGACTGTCTCCAGTTTTTTTTAATATATTAGGCAAGTGATATTCTAATATCTATATTAATAAAAAGTCTTTATTATCTGAATTTCTACAGCCCTGGGTGGCTCTTAGTCTTGCTCAGTTTATGCCTCTAAGCTGATCTATTTTTAACTTTTCATACTGATTCTCCCTACATCTTTATGTAATCAAACATCCAAATTGAAGCCTGCCGAGAGTTCTGCGTTCACACGTTTTCATTTCAGTTGTGACTTGGATATCCAGGAATCGTCCATTCTTAAGACAAGTTCTAACCGTCCTTCAACGTGAAAATTTTATAGTCTAATTAGAGAATAGAGAGGAAGTGGTAGTAATATGATAAGATAATTGGATTGATCTCTTTAATACAATTAATATAAATATTTTCAAATATATTATATTATTTAATATTTAACTTCTCCGGGAGACGAGAGATTTCGTGCCGCAATTGCTCGGTCTGAGCAAATTTCCACAACAAATTATAATTGTAATCAATAACCTGATTAAATGTTTTTGTCTCAATGAAAAAGTAAAGACATAATTTGTATATGCACTTGTATCAATTTATAATAATTTAAACGATATTAAATATTTCGTTTACTTTGTAATATAAATACAGTTCTATATAAGATATACAAAATAATTGATATCTAATTGAGGTCTGTTATAAAATAAATAACTTATATATATATATATATGTGTATAGTTTGCCAAGTCGACATATGAAAATTTCTAGTATGCATATGGATTGAGTTATCTTTAAATATTTAGTTTCGTATCACAAACTGATTATCAGCTCCTGGACTAACAAAACATTCTATTTAAGGAGCAGACTGCAGTCGACCTGTCCAAATGCGACAGGTTAAACGTAGCGTAGATTGCACCGACATTGATTTGCACTCTGTTCTATGAATGGTTAATTTCATTTGTTATTTCGGATATATACGCTTTATTAATGTTTCCAAGAGTTACAAATAGCTGTATTTGATCGTATCTTTTTAGAGATGCGGGAAGATATTAAAGTATTTATACATAACGACGAACGTCCTTATGTAAAATTACTAAACAGTAAAAGTCTTGATGACAAAATGTTTTCTTTTGTTGACGGGTATTAGTTTAGGGCTTAAAACTTGACGTGCTTTACGAGTTTAATACAACCTGGTTTTTTTATATCATAGGAGGCAAACGAACAGGTGGCTTACCTGATGTTAAGTGATCACCACCGCCCATAGACACTTGCAACACCAGAGCAGTCGCAAGTGCGTTGCCAACCTGTTTTTGTGAGAAGGGGGAGTAGGGAAGAGTGGAAGGGGGGTGGGAAGAAGAGAGGGGGAGGGGAGTTGAGTATCCGGAGCTCGCATTACCAGTACCAGTCTTGGATAATAGAACCTATCTATTAAGTATAAGTAAAATGGAAGTAAAATAATTATATAGAAAATAAACTTTGAGATTGTAGAAAAACTTTTTGGAAAGTTATTTCTTACAAGGGGTCCACTATTTGTAAAACATTGAAGTCATTACCAGATGCTTTGTAAAACAAAACAGTTATCCATTTCATAATGACTGTAATGAATTGTTTACCAAAGTAAGAAAAGAAGAAACTACTACACTATATAGGGCGATACTTAACTATGCATTAGACTGATTAAAAAAAATCGACTATTTTTTTCACCAAAAAGGCTAGACCATATCATTTTCGCTCTACAAAAAAGCTATCTTATATTTTTTTGTAAACCGATGCGTTTCGACGTTTTTCAACTTTAAAATATGATTTATAATATTTTCTCATTTTTTTCTTATTTTTTGACGAAACTATCAAGAGTCTCAACATTTTTTGTCAAATATAATTGTGATAATAAAATTAATTGCATAAACTTCGAAACGCGTCGGTTTATCAAAAAAATATAAGATAACTTTTTTGTAGAACCTTAAATTTTATACAAGAAAATGATTTGTTGGATATAATATAAGCTATGTATTCGTTCATCTTGTTGTAATCCAGCAATAAATACATTTCTTTCTTTCTTTCTATTTGGTCTAGTCTTTTTGATCAACAGTTAAAGAGTTATAACATACTAAACTCAAAAAAACAAACTTTCCCATGTTAATCACATGGCAAATTGAAATTTATCATGCGGCATATGTTAATATTAAGAGCTGTCTGTGGTTTTCATCATTTCCAACAATATTTTCGGCATAAAATACATAAAAAAGGCAATAGTAATTTAAAAAAAAATGTTTACATAATGACTCAAATACATGACCAACTAAGTGACCAAATATACTAATAATGTAATCTATCTACGACTCTATCTCTCCTCTACTGTACTGTCTCTGTTCCCTATTTCTTAATTTAAGCTTTATCTTAGCCTACTAATTAACATATAAAATCTGTATTCCACTAATTGACTTACCAAAAAATATATATATATAAGTAATAAAAAAAACAAAAAAAATTTATATATATAATAAAATAATAACAGTAACAATAATAAAAATAAAGGCAAGATTATAAGTAGAATTAGTCGTAATCTAAAGCTGTCCACAATAAGGAAGAAAAACAGATTATGCGACGTTAGAATTACAAAATTACCTTGTATGAAATGTTAGTAGTACCATATGAATAAAACTAAAAAGATTTAACGTAAAAAAAATGTAACGTAAGGCTGTAAGGACAATGCACAAATATAAAACAGGAGCGCACATTGTAATTAACAATAGAACAGACTGGTAGTTTGAATAATAAAGTCTCGGATTTATGTCCGGGGAAAAGGGGGACAAAAAAAAACAATATTTTCGTTATATTTAAGAATTTTTTTTGGAATCAGTTTACTATACATATATGTTTTATTACAATAAAATATTCAGTGTTTGTCACCGTGTGAATGATAGAACTAAATCAATAATTTGTAGGAAAGTTGTGTCAGGAATATTGTATTATGAAATCTATTTTTAAAACACACTTTTATAAAAAAATACGCACACTACGTTATCCGAGCAGCCGTCAAAATTTAATTTCATAGAAAGCGTACTTTGTGAGTAACGTAGAATACTGAGCAGCTACACGGAATGCGAACGGGCTGTCAGGACTTAAGGTAAAATTGAAATATTAATATTTGTGTATAAGTACCACTATATCTCAAAAGAAATTAATGTGTACACTAATGATATATATACATGAATATCTAGTATATCATGAAATCAATTACGAAATAGAACCTACAAATAAACTGAAGTAATAAATAACCAATTCACTTAATGTGACCTGGCGATCTGGTCGAGGATTGTGGCATGCTAAGCTTAGGAATGGGGTTAAATGCAACTGCCGTAATATATCGATAGTTTCTTTGCGATAGATTTTTAATGCATTAGTGGTAGCTATTTAGTTGTACATTTTTTTCGAACTTACTGTACGTTGTTAGCCTGACAGGCCTTACAGTTTAATTGGACTTTAGCAGTTGTACATTATAAAATTCGTTAGCAATATACTGTGACTTCACTAAAAAGTTTTCCTTCTATGTGCCCTGTGCAATGTACAACGTAGGGTTAGCATCCAAGTATTTTATTTTAAATACGCATCATTTATTCTTTATAGGGTAATTGATTATGGTTCTTAGGTTAAAATGAACAGAAATATTCAGTTAAATTAAACAGTGGAATATAACATAAACAAAGTGAATGTCATTGGCACTGTAGCAGAAATGGTATTAGTCGCATAGGTGGCACAAAATGAGCTGGACCGCATTGGGCAAGTCATAGTGAACGAATTCTGAAATTTAATTTTGTACTTATTAGTGCTTACATAAACGCTCTTTCTCTTAAAATTATAATATTATATTTCAATTAATATCATGAAACCATTAACGATTCCATAAACTACGTTGAAATTGCAGCACGCAAAAGTTTCACAGCTCTAGGTTAAATTGATGTTCCCCTTTCCTAATCGATACTAATTCACAGTCCGTACAAATATTAAGCTTCGGGACTGGAAGGAAGGCAGGAAAGTGGGAGGGATATGCGCACGAGAAGGGGTTACGATTTATAGCGGTATTAGATTCGCATTTGTAGTGCAGCGATGAACCGCTGGCGAACGTATAACACGCTGCCCTCTAAAATATATTAATTCGATGAATTATTCACTTTAAATATAATTCACTTGGATTATTACACTGAAAATATATTAGTGTAAAATGAATGCAAAATAAGTCATTATTTGTGTGTGTATACGGAAAATAAATTCTGAGAACTAGTTTACTTACATAATAATTTGTTAGAGTGTTATTTAAGTTAATGCTTGATAAAGTCACAAAAAACGTTCAATAGGTTCGCGAATTTTCTTATACACGTTTTCTTTAACTGTATTAAATCTCTCCTTTTAACTTGTGTTTGTAATTCTGGAGGATATTTTATATAAGTTAATTTTATAACAACTACGTAAGTTAATTGATCTTATTAATAAATAATAAGATAAATAAATCTATACATATAAATAAAATTAAAGTGTCTGTTTCTCGTTCGAGCAAATTACTAAAACGGCTGAACGAAGATTGACGATATTTTTTCTATCAGATAAAATACTTGGAGATAACCAATAGTGGTAAAATTTATCAGATGTTGCCTAAAGTTCGTAAAAGGGATGAAGAAGTTTAATTAGTGTTAATAAAATTCTGATAAAAAAAGTAAAAGAGCTCACAATTAATTCAAATAAAATTCGTAGTTCCCGTGAAAGAACAAAATGATTTTTACGAGAACGAAGTTACCGGCACTGACTAGTATTAAATCAAAGCACACCAATAAACTAAGTAAATAATATTATTCAAGTAATCGTCGCTTAACGAGAAGGAGGGTGCCGTTTGCGCCATATTTGATAAACGTCTTGTGAAAAACTATTTTCCTATTTTAATGCTTGAACCGCAGCTCCTTTAAGAGAGAAACTTTATTATGTTTATTAGATTTTCTCGCTTCTGTGCACGAAGTATTTGTATAGTGTAAGTACTTAAAATATATTAAGGTGAATTTTAGATTATTTGTATTATCATTACATATTATAAAACAAAGTCCTCCGCCGCGTCTGTCTGTCTGTCTGTTCGCGATAAACTCAAAAACCATTGAACGGATTTCATGCTGTTTCACTAATAGATAGAGTGATTCACGAGGACGGTTTAGGTTATAACATAATTTGTCAAGATTCTTTGTAAATTAATTGAAATATAATAATAATTGATAGAAGTGTCGGAAAAAGTCAAGCCGCCTGGGAGCTTTCGTCGAAAACGCTGCCTATGAGATATAATAAAACTATTGAGATAATAAACGACGCAGACGAAATCGCGGGTATCAGCTAAGGGAGATATATTATAGGTTTAATTTTTATACAATACCATGAAATCATAACTATATAGGGTACTTTCATAAAATAAATATTTATTGGCCTTATAAATGTGATTGAAATACATTCTATTTTTATTCCCTTGTGAAAAATTATATGAGGATATCAAAAAAGAATATTTAGAGATATAAAATGATATTCTCCCAATATTGTGTATAGTAAATTGTGAAAAATCTAAGAAAGGCAGAAAATCAGATTAAATGACTAAAATAAATATCACAACCATCAGAATTATAGTCATTTCTATGGTTAGTTAAGATGAGTTATCATTTGCATTCTGTTTGCTGGATCCCAATACTTGCAGTCGATGGTATTAGATTATACGTAGCTTTCTCGTTGCTTCGTATTTACCAGAATTTATGATTTCATTTGGTGTCGCATAACTCAAGAAAGCGGCATTTTGCATCGAAATGAGTTGTAATATCATACGGTATTCTCTTTTGCGTTACTTACAACGTTAATAAATTCTACTTCGCGGTTGAAATATTTTATTTTCATGTTATTCGCTCTTCATAATTGTATGTTGCTTGCAATAAAATATTTAACCAAAAAATGAAAACTAATCCTTTCATAAAATCCTTATGTAATAATTATGTGAGTTTGTTTACTTGCTTTACTACTCAACTGATCATCATGATATTCTGAATACACGATGTCGAGGGTACCGAAAAGGACTTTTCATTTAAGAAATAATAATGAATGCCGAATGAAGCCGTGGGCAAAGGTTAGTTCTAATTAATGAAAAAATATATTATTACAATTATATATCTTGATATTGAATACGCCAAATTGTTATGCGATTGAAACTGAAATACACTCATCAAAAAAGTCTAAGCAACATGTACTAATTTAAATTTTAGGATGGTTCTTCACATTATAACGTTGTATTTTATTTTTAAAATAATATCTTTAGGGTTCTATGATGTAAAAATAACAGCTGTTGTCTTCATAAGTTCTTTTAATAACAGAAATGAACAATATTAGAATATACTGTAGAAACTAAGATACATAAGAAACTAAACTTTTTTCTTACAAAATGAAATTTCTAAAGAAAATGTATTTATTGTGAAAGAATAGAACAATTTAATACAAAGTATGGTCTCCTCTGCTATTCAGAACTTGTCGGCAACGATTATTCATTGAATTAATGAGACTGTTTATGTCATCTTGCGGTATTCGCTCCCAATGGAATTGTAGCAAATCCTTCAGCTGTTGGGTTGTTGTCGCTCCGTTCAAGTCCTTCAAAACACGTCTCTGGAGCATGTCCCATGCGTGCTCGATGGGGTTGAGATCTGGCGATTGTGCAGGCCAGGGCAATACCCGGATGTTCTCCGTTGCAAAGTATTCACTGGTTCGCTGAGCTGTATGTGAACGCGCATTGTCATGCATTAACCTAAAATCGGAGCCAAAGGTTTGTGCAAATACGTAGACATAAGGTCTGAGAATATCCTCAATGTAATTATCAGCATTCATGTTTCCATTTACAAAGACGAGCTCAGTTCGCCTGTTCTTCATAATACCCGCCCATAACATAACTGTTGAACGGCTGTATGGATGAACTTCCTGAACGCACCTGAGCCTTTCAGTATTTCCGGGCCAACGATACACTCGCACCCTTCTTGTATCAGGCTTAAACCCGAATCGCGACTCATCGGAAAACATAATTTTATTCCATTGTTCCTGGGTCCATGTTATGCGTTCTCTACACCATTCATATCGACGAACGCGATTCCCGTGACGTATCGGTGGCCACCTGATTGGGCGTCGAGCTCGTAGGCCGTACTCATGCAGTCGATTTCGCACAGTTTGAGGACTTACGTCAACACCACTTGAAATTTGTAGCCTCAAACTTATCTCTCGAGCGGTTAACATCGGCTGGCGTCTTGCAGTCAGTGGTATGTACCGGTCATGCCGAGTGGTTGTACTCCTTTTACGGCCTGGATGCTGTTCAGCGGGTTCTCCTGTATTATTGTAGCGCTGCCAAAGACGACAAATAACACTTCTATAAATGCCAAAATGTCGAGATACCTGAGATTGATTACTTCCCGCTTGCAACATCTCTACAGCTCTTTGCATTTCATCTGCCATCAAATGACGTCGCTTCACGACGTAAAGAATATCTAACAATTCAATTTTGTCGCTAACTTTATTTAAATGGTTTTTTTTTTTTTTTTTATTGTAGCTCGGCAAAGTGACTGTACTGTGCCTGATGGTAAGCACAGTACAATCCAAAAACAATGGCGCCCACCGAAAGACATTCTATCCATCGCCGGTCGCCGTTGTCATGCCAGCCTGAAAGCGTCCCAGTCATTTATTACTGTCGTTCTCGGGCTAAATCCAATTGTACAATCGAGTACGAATGAGTTCGAATGCTTTTTCTCTCTCTGTCGGTTGCCACCAAATATAAATTGTAAAGAGATTAAAAATTATTTTGAAGTTATACTTCTTTTGGCGCGTTGGGGAAAAATGATGAGAGTAAATTTTCACGATGCGCGCGCACACCGTCACGAACCCTGAAGTTAGCTATAGTCAACATTTTGAATTATTTCGAAATATTTTATTTTATAAATTAGAAAGAATTGATAGATGTATTCATATTCCTAAATTTAATTATTCTAAGTTAAATTTTAAATAACATTAATAAATGTATGAGTTGGATTTGTTTCCTCTGTGTTGTGCTCCACAGACACAGCTGGTAGCAACCTGTTGTGAAGTTTTTTAATTAAGTGCCGGAGGTCGGGTTGCGGGCAGCTTTTGTTTTGATATTTCTAGCACTGAAAACATCTAGTTACCTTAGTTAAATACTGTTTTCTTATCGCGTAATAATTAACTAAAGGTATTTATTGTGTAACATGTGCTTTTCTTTAAGCTAAAATAATATACTTAAAGCAAACTCTTTTCGTTTTGACTTATTTCTCAAAATGTTATTTGGATAGCTTAAATATAAATGGTATATCTTTATGTATGAAATAATATTTTTTAACAAAACAATAAACATGTAAATCTAGATTATCTAAATAAACTAATGTTAGTAGTATTTGATCTCTTTACTACCATTAACAATAAACTCATATAATACACTCTTATATACAGCGCGAATGGTTAGTTGCTAACAATATTTTTACAGGGTAATCATTAGTCGATTCTCGTTCTAAATCAATTAAAAAAATAATGCTTTAATATTTGACTTAATTATCTAGAGAAAAACAAAACTGATATGAATCATAGCGTACCGCGTAGTCCCATCCGCGTCCCGCACCTCGACCCGTGCCCCGCATCCGTTTGTTTGACCACACGATGTTCCGATGATAAGCAGTTACATAATGATTAATCTTGAAAAGCGCCCCTTTAATGTTGTTCATTGAACCTAGATGTGATTTTTTTTACGTTTAAATGTATCGATCCCATACTTTTAAAAGTTTTAGAACAAACTTTAACTAACGCTCTCTTTGTTGTTTAGTAGTATTTGTTTTGATATTATTATTTTATATGTTAAATGTGACCATGAACTACCAAAGGATTGAAGGGTGTTAAACTTTAAATAGTCACCTGGTATAATGACATTAAGCTTTACTTTTGTATTCAATGTATTTCCTTTAGAAAATGCCATTAAAATAATCAATATATCATGTATTTGTTACTTTTTAAGGACTGATTTCATCAAAAAAAATATATAAGTGGATTTACTGAGTAAGGCCTTGGCATGATACAAGTGACCTTTGCGTGACCACTAATTTGGGCTACTTTTTTATATGAAAAATGCGTTCATCTATATAGAATGGTTTATTTTTATTTAAATATTTTTGACAAGTCTTACACCCTTCATTGTATTCTAATTATGAAGTATCATTATCATAAAATCATCTTTTATTAATAAATCTCTAGACAATCTTAGCATTTTTGTTGGAAGCCTTAAAGTTGAAACGCTAAATGAATAATACCTTGGTCCAGGTTATTTCAATTTAATCTCATAATTAACCCTATACTAATATCATTTTTTCTGACTCTGAACATCATCAACAGCTCCAAATTGTGTACAAAATCCAAAGTTTTTAATATAGAGATATAGCTTTCTGTAATATTTGTAGGGAGCACTATCAGACACATCTGGCGTGCGTGATCTTGTTATAAAGAAAAACTTTCTTAATAAGAACGCTGTTTGGTTTCCAATGCCTTGTATCGTGTGTGAGGAAAAGTATAACTTAATTACTTATGTTGTTGCTGTGTTTCACGTAACGTATTTAGAAACGGCTTAGTACTAGAGTGATCTGTAATTAAAAATGTAATGCTAAAGAAAAAGTAAACTTTGTGAGTTAAGAGTGCTGTAATTATCGGATACCGCCATGATTCAATCGTAATTAATGAAGCGGTAGTAGCTTAGTTGATAACGTGTTGGGACACAGCGTCGATGAACATAAGTTTGAATACTTCAAACTGAGTAAAAGAAAAGATAATGATGAAACTATAACATGGTGGTAAGGTTTTTTCTAAGTCCACCTAGCTAACTACCACCTCCAAGTTGAACATCGGTCACCAAGCATTTGTTGGTCTGTTCCAGTACACTTGAGAGCCAGTCCCCTCTAAGTTTAGCGTATTTACCATCTTGTTACACAATCATACCACACGGCGACAGCTAAGTTGCGACATAATTCAACGTTTACTTATAACCATTGCGACACATTGGCCACCTGCAGCATGAGGCGACAAGTACGAGGAATTGGGCTCTCGTCACCGTATATTGCATCAGATGCGAAGCCACTATTCGTTCAGACTTCGAGCGGTAGTCACATCTCTTAGGTTAGGTTCTAGATTAGGTTTTAAAAGGTCTGACTTTCCGTTCAGACTTCGAGCAGTAGTCACATCTTTTAGGTTTAGTTACGGTACTATTCGTTCATACTTCGAATGACAGTCACCGTTTGGTTTTAAAGTTAATAATAGGTCTTTACCTATGAAATTGCCGTTCTGCAGTACTGGCCATTTCAAATCAAAATATTTTTTGTTTGGCTAAGAATTCTAATTTCAAATTAATTTTATTTTAAAAATATGGAATTCTTTTTCCAAAAGTAGTCATTTGTTTATTGATTAGTGTTACATTTTCATCGCATTTCAATTTTTTTTGTCATCATGGGTACGTTAAAAATTCGAGTAATTATGGAATATGAGTACCGTCGTGGCAGCAACGCGGTGCAAGCGGCACGCAACACGACAATGACGAATTAAAGGCGATTGTGGAAGCTGATGATACACAATCTACGGCTGAATTAGCAGCAGCTTTCGACGTTAGCGTCAAAACAATATTGGTCCATTTGCGTCAAATTGGCAAGGTAAAAAAGCTTGACAAATGGGTGCCCCACGAACTCAATGATCGCCAGCGCGAAGTACGCGTCGAGACGTGCCTTGCACTGCTCATCAGACACACAAATGAAGGAATTTTGAACCGCATTATTACCTGCGATGAAAAATGGATTCTGTTTGATAACCGCAAGCGCTCAGCAAGTTGGTTAGATCCTGGTTCAGCACCTAAACAATGCCCTAAACGAAAACTTACCCCTAGAAAAGTGATGGTCACTGTTTGGTGGTCTAGCGCCGGTGTGATTCATCACAGCTTCTTACCAAACGGGGTGAGCATTACTGCAGATGTGTACTGTGAAGAACTGAACACAATGATGGAGAAGCTGGCACATCTCCAACCAGCATTGGTCAATAAACTGCCACTGCGTTGGCAAAGATCCATTGATTGCATGGGTGATTACTTCGAGTAATACAAATAAAAAATACATGAAAAAAATTCGTTTAAATTTTTTCATACAAAACGCCAATTTCATAGGTAAATACCTAATATAAGTAAAAGTGTATTCTTTTGATATTAAAACATTTAATATTAAAAGTGCATGTTTTAACATCTCGCGGACACGCCCCTAATAATTATATCACGTCGCGATTTAACATCACATAGTGGTCAAACGCAAGACACTATAATGTATAAAAAAATTGCGTGTTTTAAAGGTAATGTATTTCGGTTTGTAGCCTTTATGTGTGCTACACATCGTTTAGCCCGGTGAAGCTGTAAAGACCTTGCCAGGTCAATAGCATAGTCAGTTCGAAAAAAAAAAAAATGGAATTCGTAGGTGGTAGAGCCACGTTGAAGCTATTAATGGTTTCATTACCCTCTCATAGAAAACCGACGTGAAGTAACAGTGCTTGCATTGTTGCGTTGCTTTCGGTCAGTGAGATCGTCGGAGGCCCACCTCCCCTCCCCTTCCCCCTTCCCTTACTCCCCCTCTCCCCCAAGACAGGTTGGCAACGCACTTGCGACTCCCCTGGTGTTGCAAGTGTCGATGGACGGTGGTGATCACTTAACATCAGGTGACCCACCTGTCCGTTTGCCTCCTATGATACAAAAAAAGAATGGAATATTGAAACACCTTATGTATATAATTAAAATAATATATTTATTTGTAAACATATTTCTATACATCGTTTTAAATACATAAGATTTAGCGAAACAAATACACGATAACAATTTTGATAACGATAATTCCGTTTAAACGATTACGTTAAACCAGATAAACGGTACATACGTCGTTGAATACCTATTAAATATATATACAATAACATTTTATATCTGACATCTGCATAATAAAAATGTTTTATGTTAGAAATTTAACAGTTGATTCGTTCATGAGATTTCGACATAAATATTAAAATGCAATTAAAGATCTTAAGGACTTCGAAGCTTATTAGTTATTAAAATTATTGTTTTTTCTTTTGCTAGATGAATTAACAATAAAACAGAAGTAAAATTGACTACTTAAAATACTACATATTTTGTACCGATAATGTAAATTTTAACATAACAAAAAGTAGTAAGATTGCGCAGAGGTATGAAAATTTTCTTACCCTTTCACAAAGAAATAGAAAAAAATCAATACTCCATCTCCTTCAAGGAATAAGATTTACACGTAATTTAATCGGTTTAAAAATTGTTTATGTCTCTTAATAATTGTAATATAAATTATGAACTCTTAGGACTTTTTAAGTTCCATTAATACCGTTTGATTAACGCATCATTGGACCCATCGAGCCGGGGTAGTGGTGAGGTGGTGGTGGGTGGTGTGGGTGGTGTGGGTGGTGAGGAGGTGGTGGTGGGTGGTGAAACGGCGGTGGTGGCGAGTGGTGATGCGGCGGCGGTGGTGGCGGAGGATAGTGATGGTGCGGCGGCGGGTGAGGACCCATTATTGTGTTGCGGTAGTAACAGTGCGGAGCGCAATACCCACTCCCGCAGTGTGGACCGCAAGGCATAGCGTGTGGGGGTGGCATTACTAAAAAAATATCATTTAATTTCAAAAAAAAAATAGGCTTATATTTTGTAAATAACATCATTTAATTTGTTATATGTTGAAAATAACTTTATATGGACAAAATAATAAAAATAAATAATTTACTGACTTCATTACATATTATAAAACAAAGTTCTTTGCCACCTCTGTCTGTCTGTTTGCGATAAATTTAAAAACTACTGAACGGGTTTTCATGCGGTTTTCTCCAGTAGATAAAGTAATTCATGAGGAAGGTTTATGTATATATTTAATTTATAAATTATAATTAATAAAGATATATATTATAATTTGTCAAAGTTTTTTTCAGGGCAGGACAACGTCCGCCGGGTCCGCTAGTTGTTTAATAAAATTATATATGAACTAGCTTCTGCTCGCGGCTTCGTTCGGCTTTATATAGATTTTACCTATCCTAAAGAATATACCTGTGTTTTTTTATGTATCCTTGATAGCATATATACAAAACTTCATTATGATGAGTTGAGTAATTAAGACGTAAAAGCGTAACAAACATACTTATGATGAATAATTTACAAAGCAATATTTACATGTATAATGTTAACATTCAAGTAAAAATGTTTGTGATATCTATATTAATAATATTCTTTATGAAGTTGATATTCATCCCATAGGTAATTTATCTCGAAAACAAATTGAAAAAAAACTAGTAAGTAAAATTATGATATTTATAAAAAAATTAAGAATTACCTATAGTTTTAATTGCTGCTACGATGTGATTAATTTTAAAATTGACACTTCTAATTTGGTCCATCAACTTCTGAATCACAAAACCGTTAACAAAAACACTCTTTGGTAATCGTGTATTCTTACCTTAGATTCACTTAATTTTTGCTTAATTTCGTGTTGAATCAGCTTGCGTATTGCTCGTTAATAGAACTGTGAATGATAATGAACCGATGGATATTTGTATTTATCGCAGTGTTCGGCAATCTAAACGGTTCCTTGACTGAAATGATAATACAAAACACGTGACGTCCGTGATTAAGGGAATAGGTATTTGATAAATCCTACGAATGACGAATAATAGCAATGTAGCTGAACAAAGGATTTGTTATTGCTGTAATATTTAAGATTGTTACTGTTGATTGGTGTTACCATTCTATATATGTATATAATTAACATGTAAACAAGATATAATCAAGATGTCTTATGGCATTTTGTTGGGCAGCAGCTGAGGTGGACACCATATTTCTACTACAAAAACGGGCAGTTCGAGCAATCTATAATTTGGGGCCTCGCGAATCATTAAAGACTAAGTTTCATGAAATCGGTATTTTAACTCTGCCCTCCCAATATATTCTTGAGAATTTGATGTATGTCCGCAAAAACTTAGATAATCTGGATTTAGTAAAAGACCGATATAATGTAAATACTAAAAACAATAACAAACTGGTCACTCCATGTATCAGGCTCACTAAGACCAGTAACAGTTTTTTAGGTAATAGTGTAGGATTTTCTTCTCTGGTGGATTCTCTGTGCATCCACCAAAAACGAATGTAACTTTATATGTTGTTATGTTGTAATAATCAAAAAATATGTCATGTATTATGAAAAGATAAACCAGATTGAGTTTCTTGCCGGTTCTTCTCGATGACTGGGTTGTTTTCCGAACAAGTGGTAGTTTTGACGTTCATAAGTGCCTTCTCAGGGCCTAAATTGAATAAAGAGTATTTTGATTTTGAATTCCGTTGAGGCTCATTAATGTAAACATTATTTGTGCGTATCGGCATAGAACTATGATCAGCTGATGTGAAATTTTTTGGACAGGGTTCTTGGTTATTTTTTGGATTCGATTACCTTTAACCATTTTCTTCAATGACCAACGAAGCGGGCGATAATCTAATTTAATATAAATTCGTAATTTACCTACTTTTAAATAAACAAGTATATGTCATATATATGCATTTATAATTTATGTAAAAACGTATAGTAAGATATAACACTTAAATTCAAGTCACAGTACAAAATATCATCTGAAAATTTCTAGTTTAACTTCATCTAACTAGTTCTATCTTATAGATTTAGCGGTTGAATTTTGATTACAATTTCATGTGATATAAGCGACCATGTGACCTTTTTCCATGGAGAAATCCCTAACGAATATCCATCCCGCCGGATAGCAGAGGATGGATATGCCCGAGTCGCACGGACTAAAACTCCATGGTACCTTCTTACACCTTTTGGTCGGGGAAGCAGAGACTGCCTAATAGACACTACGTCTGCTCCTCCGACAGGTGTTGTCTCCTCCTAAGGGGCCCCAATTGCGGCCTGAGGGGTCAAGATGATAGACCCCTCAAGGGGGAGTGGGTGTTAGAGCCTCCCTGACGAACTGTGGGAGTCGCATCGGCATGATCCACCACATGGGCCTGTGCAGTGTACGGCGGCCGGAGCTCATCGCCTACCCGTCGCCGCAGTGTGGTTCGTCGGCCGTGGGAGGGGAGTCTAAAACATGTGACCAAGTGACCTAAGATTATAATGCTAAGCCTAGAGTGGAGCCTCATATCCATCTACAGAAACATACAATGGAGTCGTGGTATTGGATCATCAGCTTGAGGGTGGTAACTAGTCAACTGGATATTGAAAAACCTACCACCATGCAGCGTGTGTTGACAAGATAAAATTCTTTCAGTATATCATTTATATTTTAATGAATTTATGAAATTAGCTCGCGTGGAATTAATCAAGTGTTTATGACAATTTTAATTTATCCCTACTCTATTAAATAGACATTCACTCACAAGTATAATAGAAGCACATTGATGACGCTAATCTATAGTTCCTTTGAGGCTCAGTCATATCAAAACAACTACACTTATCGGCATAGAAGTACGACCATTCGATGTGTAGTTATCGTAGATGGTTCTAGATTAGTTATTTTTTAGAGTCGATTAACTCCTTACCATTTTTCTCTAATATGCACAGAGAAGCGGGCGGGTATTAACTAGTTAAGTAAAGATTTGAAAAAGAAAGAGCACATATACGTCAATATACTGTTCCGGACTGGAAGATTCAAGAGTTCGCCTTTGTGATTCGAGTTGCAATGAACATTTTTTTTATTACCGTGTACTCCTTTAAAGAACGTTCTCGAACAAACAATAGTGAATGGTGAATCTGATTCATTAACAAAACTATAACAATAAAACATGCTACAAACGAAATATCTTGATCTGGCTCACGAGGTTACGGAAATGTGGAGAATGACATTTACGGAAATAGCCCCAGTAATAATATACGTTAACGGGCTAATCCCAGTTAATCTTGATAAACATCTAAGGAGGCTGGGATTACGAGGAAGACCGACCATAGGAAATCTCCAACGAGCCATCCTGCTCGATAATGCTAGGATTGTTGGACGGTTTCTCTCCGTGAAGCATTGAACTTCAACTGTAGGTGACTCCTGCTGCTTAGCAAACGCCTAAGTAACAAAGATGTAGAGAAACATACTACAAGCAACACAAGCTAACAAAACTATTAAAGGATATAATCAATAAGGCCGATTAACCGGATGCGATTTACAAGGCTTGGCTGAGTACCTTAAGCGCTCGCCTTAGTAGTCCGGTGAAGCTGTTAAGACCTCGCTAGGTCAATAGCGCAGTCAGTTCGAAAAAAAAAGATTTACAAGGATATTGCAATAAGTGAATAAGATAAACGAGCGAATGGTGCTACCCAATGAATAGTGTGATCTATGCGTGATGAGATTGAATAATCATTTCTTTAAAATACACGGCGCTTAAATATTTCTATCACTGTTTCTATGTACTACACAGGATATGTTTCACAAAACATTAACTTTGTATAAGTTATTGTTATTTCCAACAAGTGATAATATGCTATCGACAGATATCGGTTATCTGATAGGTAATATATGCCCGGCCATGGAAAAAAATATTTTGCATATATAAGTGTACGAGTATATGTGGTAAACTTCTTGGAATATCATGAATCATTTGTCGTTTAGTGAGTAGTTATTACTCTTTTAAAAATTAAATAAATAAACATTGAAAATAGTTATTATGTTTGACCATAATTTATTAAACCTAACTTCAGTATTTGAAATCTTGCAAATAGCCCAGAAATATTTTACGTAGTATTCTAATGTATATCTTAGAATGCAAAACTACGTCAACAAATGGCTTTCTTGTGAAAATAACATAAGAGCAATCAAACTAGCTTTACAGGTATTTCACGGTAGTAAGAATGTGGTTAAATATGGTATAAGTTAAGCCTAAAAAATTGACTGTAAAGTTGTCAGAACACAATGATTAGTATTTGAAGATAATTAATTGAATTAATTGAACAAATAAGTAATTGATCGGACAATCATTGCTCAAAAAAACTTATCTATAGCATGGATGCCTCATTACGATTTTCTTCCCTGAAAGATGTGTTTATTATGACATTTAAAAGTAACGTTCTTTGACCGGCTGTCGTCGAAAATATCACGTTTATGTCATTTCTTTTATTTTAGCAGAAGATAACAGACATTTTTCGGAGGTAATTGATAATGTAAGTCGTGATTTTGATAAAGAAATTCCTTCACTTTTCTTGATTGTGTAGACGTCGTTTAATATACTCCCAGATAAACACCTCAGGTAATTTTTTTTTTACTATTAATTATTCATCGTAGCTGCATATTATCTTACAGTGAATATCCAATGAATCACGTCCTGGGAATTTTTCAAGCGTTATACTACATCATTTGATTCTGAATAAGCCATATTCATGTTACCCTCGTAAGACCCAATGTTTATTGAACAAAGTAATATGTAGCATTCAGGCTCAAGCTTGAAGAAGAAATCATCTCCTAGAAGACCAGTGTACAATATAATGTACATTCAAGGTTTCACGCCAGCTGGAATAACTCCACCAAAAATTGTGATTAATGCCATATCATTACATAGTATAAAACAAAGTCCCCCACCGCGTCTGTCTGTCTGTTCGCGATAATCTCAAAAACTACTGAACGGATTTTCATACGGTTTTCACCAGTGGATACAGTGATTCATGAGGAAGGTTTTAGTATATAATTTGTCAAGGTTTTTTTATAGTCGGGGCAGGACAGCGTCTGGCGGGCCCGCTAGTTATTCAAGAAAATATTGCCTAAAAATATTATTTCATTAAAAAACTCTAATTAAATGCGTATTTAATTGAAGAAGAGCTAGAACATATTCTTTGAATTTTTATTTAAAAAAAAGACCAAAATGCGTGTGCCGACACATGTAAAAACATATTGTAAAATATACTGAACACTGGATTTTTAACTCATCTACAACCCCAGAGTAATGTAAAAAATGGTTTTTAGCGTAATGTATAATGGTGCATTAAATAGTTGAAATCAGAAATATACAATATACATATCCTGTAAACAGTTTTAAATATTGGTGTTATATATCAATACACTTATCTCTATTAATACAGTTCAGATAATGAAATGGAGGAAAGTATAAATATAATCGATATTCCGACTGATATACAGTCACAGCTGATACATGAACACTGACTGAATTTGAGCCTGCAAATTAACATAAAACCATTGGAAATCATATAAGAGGTAAGAGTTTTTTAAATTAACCTACTTTTTGTTGTTGTTGTGATTGAATCCACAAACATAACTTTTTGTAATATTTAAAATTATATTGACTATATCATTACATAGTATAAAACAACCCCCTACCGCGTCTGTTTGTCTGTCTGTTCGCGATAAACTAAAAAACTACTGAACGGATTTTCAAGCGGTTTTCACCAGTGGATAAAGTAATTTATAAGGAACGTTTTGGTATATAATTTGTCAAGGATTTTTTTTTAATCAGGGCGGGATAATGTCTGCCGGGCCCGCTAGTTTATACATATAATAAGAATGTAAATTTAACGTATCTGAACTTTTTCGATTTTAGAGAAAAAAAATGTTACAGGTGTCTAGGTATAAGTAATAGAATACATTTCAATCATTGTTAGAAATGTCTGTCTGTCTATCTGTTTGTATGAACACGCATCACTGCTAAAGTACTGGGTTCACAATAATACCACACCAAGAAAATCATAATGCATATCTTCGAGAATAACTTAGTATTTGTGTCATTAAAATCGTTCCACTCTATCAAAAATTATCGTAATTTTATTGGCGACGCGGCGTAAGTATGAGAGAAAAGTAGATAAGTAACTGAACTTAATACATTCAGATGACTTTATTAATCACTGTTTTTTACATAAGGTTCCACGCGGACGTAGTCACGGGCACAGCTAGTGTTATAATAAATGGTTATCTATACGGCTAATCATTAAGAGGAGATATTACCTCTCAGTCTATGTTCCTGCTAAATATGTTGTGGATTGTTTTGTTAACAGAATTTATTGTTACCTATATTTAATCATTTTTACAGCAATGGCACCACCGCCGCATGGACCACATCACCATCCTCACCACCCGCCTGGTCCCCATTACCCGCCACCACCGGGACCGCCCGGACCGCCAGGACCCCATCATCCACCACACCACCCTCCACCACACCACCCTCCACCACCCGGACCTCCACATCCCCACCATCACCCACCTCATTTTCCACCACCACCGCACTTCAGATAAAGTGCGATCCAATGCTGAAGATAATCTTGGAGAACTATATTATTAAATGATACGCATAAGTGTTTGTCGAAACTCTTTTAAAGGATAATAATAAATATATGTGATAACTTATTTGGAGATTTATATTATTTTTCGTTCCTCAAACTTAACTTTGAAGATATAACTGCATAATACAAACTAATTTTTATAAAGATGAATAATCATATTAATTGATTTCAAAGGTGTTGCTTGCATTTTGCTAAGTAATATTTTATAAATACATAAATAAATCTACTTCCAAAGAACCTAAGTGTAGGCCTAATAATTCTAATAAACAATTTTTTTTTCGATCTTACTAACGCTATTGGCCTGAAGTGTCTTTAGTTCTACCAGACTTTGTAACAAGCACAGTCATGCGATGTAGCAACCAATCCAATGGTAACAAAGCGGTTTAATCTGAGCTTGCGCTGTTGCTTACTTGTAATTCCGAGAATTGTATTTAAATTAACAACTATGCCATCTAACTAATACTAATATGCATTTATCTATTTAGTTTATTTAAAATTGTTTTACAGTCAGTGTGTCTATTTTTCTAATTTAAAAAAAAACAAGTGCTATAGAGAACCTATGTTCTTACTACGCTCCTGTTATCCTGTATTCTGTAAGCAGTGGCCTTGAGTGTCCTGGCTAAGTCATTGCTAAGGTCGTGTGTGGGCACGGCAACCTTGTTTGTTGGACAAATTATAAACACGTTTATTACACAAAGTGAAATAGTACAACCGATTCTGCTTCTTCTTCTTCCTAGCGTTTTTCCGCCCTGGTCCCAGGGTCCGGTTTCTTACTTAATTTTCTTCACTTTACCCGGTCTTCAGGATCCTTTTGTGTAAGGTTATTCTTCTTTAAGTCCGCCTTCACCACGTCCAACCAGCGTTTTTAGGGCTTGCCGTGAGACCTTGGGCCTTGTATAGTGATGTCTATGATGTCATCTATTTCCGATGTAGTCTGGAGGCCTGCGATTTATGTAGCTGTATCAGTGGAGTCGACTCTCCTGTAGATTGTCTGCGATGTCATAAACTCCAAGGCTACTACGGATGTGTTCTTTTCGAATGCAATAACCGATTCTGTTAAAGGTAGATATTAATGTTATCGTTGAAGGAAATAGAAATTTTTTATAACCCTAATCTTATTAACCGGAATCTGGTCTAATATTATGATATAGCAGAGGATGTGAAAAGACTTGATAAAGAGCTTCGTAAAGTATATCTGTCAGGAAACATACGTCCATGGCAGTAGGTTTCCGAGTTGATGCTGGTAGCTAGTCTAACTAATGTCTAAAAATGCCTTATCACCTTGGTTTCATTGTTTTTCTCTCATCAAAAAGTCAAGCTCTGAAGGATTAGAACGCACATGGATCGACAGTATCGCTTAAATATAACATGCACAAGGTTCTGTTTTACTTTATGCTCTATTGTTCACAATTTTTGGACCTGTAAGCAAAATATAATCATTGTAGTTTTTATGTCTGTGGCAAAGATATATGAAGGAATCATGAAATTCTATTGAGAATTTATGAAGTATGTATTTCCACGATGCCTGATCGAGTATAAATGGATAAAAACAAAGGAAAAGTTTTATAGCAAAAATAATCATAATTAGTATTCACTCAAATGTACATAATATGTAAACTATTTCTGATGTTCAATGTCTCCGTAATGAGTTAGATCTATTATTATCTATTTGTATTATTAATAATACAAAATTTGAAATGAAATCATCTATAAATCTGGTTAAAACATGTTCTTTTAAAAGTTGCTCGGAGTTTTTCACCGCCCGTTTGTTTTGAAATTTCCTCAAAGCAGAGAACGCTATTTACTTATTGCGCCTCGTTTACTTACAAGGTATTTAGGTTTGTGTCGTCTGTTCTCAGTTTTGTATTTGGAAAATGGAATTTTCCTGTTGGGATATAGAAGGGGCGGAATTCCCAATCGATTTTGGGTAAGGATGTTTCATAATAGCTATGTCTATTTTTGTTTACACTTTCTTTTATTCCGTTCCATTAAAGGATAGATTGTTTTTAAAATGACAATTGTATTCAAATGTTTGTTAATGAATGAAGGAATACTTTACGATATTTATTCAGGTGAAATTAAGTGATTTATTAAAAAAGAAAATTTATTAATCATGTATTCTTTTAACTTTTGTATGCAAGATTGAAATCTTTTGAAGTGTTAATAGTTTTCGTGCCTCTCAGCATATTCTTTTAGTTTATATAAATCATTACTTTTTTTATAGATTGTACTTGCAACTACGCGTCCAGATTATATAAAAAAATATAGAACACTAGCTTTTGCTAGCGGTTTTGCTCTCATTAATGTAGATTGAGCAATCCCGTAGGAACTGTAGTTTTGTCTGCACAAAAGCTTCAAGTTCTTTTCTGTATCCCTGGATAACATGTAGAAAAAAAATTAAGGATAAACAGTTTCGTAGCTAAGGCATGAAATCCTAATAAATAAACAAACTCACATTCACAAAGACGTTAAAAATGTGAGACTCATTTAAGTTGTCGAAAACGAATATCAATAATACACTTTTGTATTATATCTATGACTTTTTTGTTTATGATATTCTACACGGAAGTAATTGTAGGCATGATTAATATGTACAAAATTTTCTTTACATATATAGCAACCTTTATTTTTATATACTACTACCGTGCCCGCGGTTCTGTATGCGTTTGTCACGCAATATTAATATTTCTTGTAACAAACAGTTACTTATAGGTAACTGGATTTACCGGATAAACATGTTTAGGAGTAGGCTTCTAGTTTTATTTTAAATTAACGCAAAGATTAACTAAATATATCTACAAAGTTTATTTTAGAAATATAAAAATATAAAGATATTTAGGGTGTGCCAAAAAACGACGATATATATTTTTTTGCTCTCACCTTAAAATATCTCAGAAGATGTTAAAAGTGGAGCTCAAAATTCCAATTCTAAGAGGTTCTCCATCGAACTTAAAGTTTTTCCATATAAATAACATAGGAAACACAGTTTTGATTACTGTTTTGTCCTGCAAATTGTGATAAAATTATTTGTTTTAAAAACGGATGAATGGACGGACCTTCTTTATTATTAAATTTGGCACAAAAAATTCTCTTGAGTCGAATTTCTATCTTCAGTATTTGATTTGTTATACAGCTTTGAAATTAAAATTTCCGGTTTTTGCATTTTTTAGCTAAACTGTAAGAGTTAGACAAAAACGTTAAATGGCAAATTTGTAGTACTTTTAAAATTCTATAAAAAATTCTAAGATATTTTGGGCTAAGAACAAAAAAAAACATCGTCGTTTTTTGGCTTACCCTAAGATGTATACAATATAACCTTATATAAATTATACTTGTTACGGTTTTTTTATTACTAATATTTAAATATTTTTTTTAACGTACTCTTCATATTAACACACTCCTTTAACGATGGGTCTCTTTAGAAAAGGAATATTTATTTATATGTTGCTGTCAATATTAAAATGTTATGTGATATATAGCATTTCGGCATAAATGAAGCACATTAGATAACATTATCAGAACTGTATATCGGCACTTCAGTCCACGATATAGATTAGATTATCGCAATTTAGTCATTATTTGTACTAAGAATGCTGAACTAATCATGAGTTATAAAAAAAAACGAATATATGTAGATAAGTTGTGGTATTTATATGGGAATAGAGAAAAAAATTTCATTATTTCTCCAGAAGAAATACAAGTAAGTTGTTCCTTTGTTTTTGTAAACATATTTATCCTTAACAGATTCCTGATTTATGTATACGTCACGAAATTTAATTTTAACACCTTTAGAATTTTCAAATTGTTTTTTTTTAAATTTCATAATTCGAATGTATAATGTGTTAAAAAAGGTAGTATGTTTTCGGATTGGGGGAGACGGAAGTGGTAGACCATTATTTTCAGTCGGAATGGTTAAAACAGTTGTTAATTGGGTAACGGTTAACTTTGATAGCTTTCAATATATAATTTGTATTGTCAATTTTAATCCTAAATTTAACATCAGTTTTATCAAAACTAGAACCGGGTAGACACTGTTTCCTTTTGAGTTACTTTACATTTTTAATGACTTTTTTTATCTATGTATATAAAAAATAGAGGGACCGGCGGACGTTGTCCCACCCTGATAATAAAAAAAATGTGTGTGTACTTATGTACACGCGTTAGAAATTATACTTCTTTGGCGTAACAAGATAAAATCTTTTTAAAAATTTTATCTTTCGTCTCATTCTACGTTTGTAGAAAAAACGACACTAACAATAGAAAAAGTTGACTATAGCTAATTTCAAGGTGTCGGTTTTTCGTAACGGTGTGCGTGCGCATCGTGAAAATTTACTCTCATCATTTTTCCCTAACGCGCCAAAAGAAGTATAACTTCAAAAAACTTGACAAAATATATACCTAAACCTTCCTTGTGCATCACTTTATCTACTGGAGGAAACCGCATGAGAAACCGTTCAGTCGTTTTTGAGTTTATCGCGAACAGACAGATAGACAGACAGACAGACGTAGCAGAGGACTTTGTTTTATAATATGTAATAATGTTGAATTATATTGTACTATAGATCTAAGAATGTGAAATAAGAATACTGTTCCTTTGTTTGTTATTTCTATAAATATTAATACATTTTAACTGATTCAAAAATTTTAATGTACGCCTTCCCAAACTTTATGAAAGTTTATCGTCCATTATTAAGATCCTAGTTTTTGCTTTTCGTTCTTATGTACGTTGATTTTCTTTTCGTATTGAATTACCCGTGAAGTTATTTATGATTTTTGTATTTAATTTCGGGTTCTCTCGTCTTTGATATGTGGGTAAGGTTAAGGTTTTATTCAGCAAGGAGTTCGAAATAGAACTATGACGATCACAAACCACTGAAAATCTTATTCAATAGTATTGAGATTACACTCTTTTAAACTATTATTTCTTTACCTTGCGTAGCATAAGGTTACTGTGGGAATAATTATTTTAATCTCTAGAATTATTTAGATGCTCATTTGAATTTGTAGAAGATAAATTACAGCTACGTTATAGTTACTTTGATGAATTAAATATGTTACTAGACTGTAAACACTCAATTTGACAAAATTGTAATTGGGGACATGGGATATATTTCAATTTCATTTCATTTTCTAGTAATTACTACATATAGCAAAACAGTTCAGACGCCACGAAGTATTGACGATACGTACACATTTTATCTCATTAATTATTCAATCAAATTAAATAGTTTGATTTATCATTAATTTAATTGTTTATAAATGTGTATTCAGTGTAGCGTGTATAAGGTAAAATGAGTACATAAACAGAATTTACATATAAATTAGCAGGGATAAAACAGTTAGTTCGATACATGGTTTTTCTCTGTTTCTCATGCGTTTTTTTTTCATTAATTTTTTGTTTAGTTTTGTTTAGATTAACGAGTTTTAGTGTTAACAATGAAAAATGATGGAAATACTTATTTTTATATACCATCGAAGAGTTCGAAGCCTTTATTCACGCTTCTTACGTCTACAATTTACAATATTTCTACAATACACAGTACAGATAATAACATCTATATGTTGCAACAACTTGAGAAACAAAGGTTTTTGAAAAATTGGTATTAGATCGTTTTTCCCTTTGTGTTAAACTCAAAAAATTAAAGAATTATGATTAATTTCAACCAATAGGCAATCATTAGTAAATTTTATTCGTTTACTTTCAGTTTGTAGAAATGTCGCCACCACCGCACAACCCGCCTGGTCCGCCGGGGCCACATGATCCACCACCACCCCATCACCCACCACATGAACCACCGCCGCCACACCACCCGCCGCCACACCACCCGCCGCCACACCACCCGCCGCCACCTCGCCATTAATCCCACTGGTGGAGATGCCGCTGATATATATAATTAATAAAGAATATTTAAAAACTCCGTGATATAAACTTAAAAATAAAAATTGTAATTTCTGTTAATATAAATAATCATTAATTAATCGACTTCAAAAAGGAGGTTCTCAATTCGGTTGTTTTGTTTTTCATTTGTTACCTCTGAATTTCGCCATTTAAAGTCGACCAGCTTCTGCCCGCGACGTCGTCCGCGTGGAAAGGTTACTTTGGGCTAACACTAAGAGGCAGCGGAAGCTCTCAAAAGAAAAAAGACGATTTTGAAACATTCTTCATTGGTGCTCCGCTCCTATTAGTCTTGGTATGACCTATAGCCTGCCTCGATAAATGAGCTATCTAAAACTGAAAGAAGTTTTCAAATCGGCCCTGTAGTTGCTGAGTTATGCGTGTTCAACCAAACAAACAAACCATCCAGCATTATAATATTAGCATAGATTTGTAAAATTCTTTGGAAAGAGTGTTATGAAGGGGGTCTATTTTTAATTTTATTAGTACTGGACCTTGGATTTCGAAGATACATATAAAATCGTGTCAAAAATATTTTATGAGTGAAATATTGGTAGGATTAGGAATATCCAAAACTAGATAGGTATCTAACTGTGGTCAAGGAGGATCTGGTGACCCTTTATAGTGTAGATTTAGTTAGTTTTATTTTTTGTTAACATGTTATTTCAATTATTTCTAACTAAACAACATATGCACACTCTTTACTAACCGGTGTAATTCATGGTTCGTTACTATTTATATATTAAAAAAAAAAGAAACATTCTTTCTTAATGTACTTACTACTCGATACTGTCGAGGGATCTCATGGCGTGACTTTATTGCTGATGGAGTCTGAAGAAAAGGTAGCAGATGGTACGCGAGTGCTTAGTGAAACCTGGTTTTCTTTTTTTAAGAGTTACTATATTTATAAGCAAGGAAAATAAACGCTTTTATTTTCGATTCCCGTGATAAACGAACGTGCAAAGTGTATCATACGTATGGACGGAACTTCGAATACGTATGGATGAGAACTTATATGGCATCTGGTAGTTCTGAGGAAAACGGAGACGTGGAATTAGCTGGTAAAGGTAGTATGCACATCCACCGAAGTACAGCTAGTAAATAGAATAATGCAAGGTTCAAAAACATACTAGATTTCACGGCTCGAACTTCTTATGGTATCATATACATTATTTCCTCGAAAGAAGATTATAAAATAAACACTTCTTGCTGATTAAGAATTACTCAGTGTTTACATAATCAATTTGTCTCTTGTTTATTTATGGTTATTATACATTACAAGAACTTTCGCTAGTATTATTGTAGCTTTGACATACGCTTTGGGAATAGTATTTTTTTCTGCATGAAAGGAATCCTGTGTACTTCTTTGTAATTGTGACAACATATATACAAAATTCATAACTACCGCTTGAGTATTTAAGGCGTGAAACAAACAAATTCACCTTCACATTGATAATATTAGTAAGGATTATGCTCCAGAAGTAATTTAAGATTTAAAATTTGTAGGTATACAAAAATGTAACTTTATTTTTTCTGTGTCCTGTTTTCGCGAAATTTACAAAAATAAAAGTGTCAAAGTATGTAAATATCAGCTTAGGTTTTCAGTAAAAACCTTTATTAAGTTATCAAAAGCCAATAGGTAGTTATTTTATTGTCAAAAGGTACGCTACTTTTGTGCCAAAGAGCAGCAAACATGCAGACGGCACATGTGGTGCTAAATGATTACAACTGCAATATGAGGGGTATTCATAAAACCCATGTCATACCTCTGGGGAAATACCGTATCGGGTAACCCATTCTACAACGCTTGCGTACTGTTATCATGGGTTAAAAAGTAGTTTTTTTTTAAATAAGGTTTATTAAGTACTGGAACGACTTTAATCAAAAAGTATTATATAATGAAACGACCGGCGCGAACGGGGAACGGAGACTGACTAACTAGGTGTGTGTGATGAATCGGTCAAGAAAGCTGATTTGGAATAGGGAGGAATGGAGTTAGGCTTGGTCAGCTTGAATGGACGAGGGAATCGGGGGTATAACAGTACGCATAATGAATTCTGGAGAATGAATTATACGGTTGTCGCTATTTTATTAGGTTTTAGTCTGTGTAGATGAGCAAGCACCTAGTAGCTGGAGGTGTGAATTTGAAACGACGATGAGGATACCTTATTAAAAAGTTCATCAGAACATTCTTCATTGTACATGTGGTAAAGTACACACAAAGATCCAATGTCTATGCGAAATTGTAACGACTCTAGACCGCATATTAATTCGGGATCGTCAGCAACCAGGAAAATCAGGATTCGCCGTAACCAGGAAATTATTCAGTGTTTCCGGAATGGGTTTACATATATTGACGGGAAACTTTAAAGAACAGTGCCGCAATCTATCTTTATTTTTCATTAGCGTTGAAATGTTCTTGTTTGAATTGGTTGTTTCCTCTTTTTTGTTCATTTATTTCAGCCATAAACATATTTTATTTCTTATTCAATTGTTTATCTCACACATACACGGAGTGTAAACTTCATAGAAAAAAAATACATATCAGCGATGTGACTGGAAGTTGATAGACGTTTACTAATATGAATTTATATATCAGTAATAGTAAGAACAAAAGTTATTTCATTAATAGTATAAAAACTAAATTAATTACGTACACTTAATGAAAGTACTGCCGAGTTGCTTAACTATAAGAGTAAGATTGTTTATTCATCGAGAAAATATTTAAGCTAATTTTAAATCTTGAATAAAAGAAATACAACAATCCTAATAGTAATCCTATCTAATATTATAAATGCGAAAGTGAGTTTGTTTGTTTGTTACGCTTTCACGCATTAACTGCTAAACTGATCATAATGTTTTTTTTATATAGGTTTTCAAGGCTATAGGATAACATTCATCCGGAAAAAATATACTTTCTCAAAGAATAGACCAAAACTACTTTAACATGACCGGAGCCGTGAGCAAAAGCTGGTTTATTTAATATCAGCTACTAATTGAGGTAACAACCAAATTACAAAAAGTAAACAATATCTATTTCCTATATGATATCAATAACTCTACAGTTCTACACATTTCAAAAGATA
>AP028446.1:11939714-12035714 GCA_036509395.1 Antheraea yamamai
CACTGCGGGCGAAGCCACGGTTAACAGCTAGTATAAACTAAAATTGCTTCAATTACTTTCTATAAAGATAGATATCTGTCAATGAAAGTTTCGTGAAGATGGGTCTAACCCTTTTGAAGATAGTACTGCGGGCGAAGCCATGGTTAACAGCTAGTTTAAATTGAAATAGATTAAATTACGTGTTATGATGTCCGTTATCTGCTGGTGAAAGTTTGGTGAAAATATGTCCAATCGTTTTTGAGATAGCATTGCGGGCGAAGCCGCGGTTAACAGCTAGTCTAACTTAAAGTAGCCTAAGTAACCCGCTGTAATTTTAGCTATCTGCCAGTGAAATTCCCGTCAAAATCGGTCCGGCCGTTTCGGAGATTACCCGGAACAAACAGACAGACAGACAGGCCGACAAAAATTTTAAAAATTGCATTTTTGTTATTAGTTGCGTGTATACTTTCACACCCAATCAGTAAAAAAATGTTATTTTGATATTACATACAGACACTTCATATTTATTATATGTATAGAAGAAGATTATTATTGGCGATAGTTGTTTTTGTTTTATATTATTAATCTAGTTTTTTTACTAAAATGCTATTTAATTTGGACGTCTTTAAATAAACGAAAGGGAATATATAAGGGAAACACTTAAAAAAAATACTAAAAAAGTCAGCACTACCATATGTCTGTATTTACATCACAATAACCGCTTTTATGAGAGAAAGAAAAAAAAATAATGCCGTCAACATAATCCATATATTAACCGTCTACGGCATTCAGTTTGGCTCAATTGTTTAGGTAATAAATATTATTCTATTTTATATATTTAACTTACAGCTAACACTAATGAAATAAATAAATAACATAGAAAGGCTAATTCCAAATTGTCACTTATAAAATCTATAAATAAACAAAGAAAAGACAGCTATCAATATAGATGTACAAATAAAAACATGATTACATACACAAAGTTAATATTATGGAAAAAATCTCTAGATAAACATTGCCTAAGCCGTCTAAGGCATGATATTATATCTGAAAATAAATCTAGATTATTATCTAAAGAATTAAAATATTTACATGCTCGGATCAGAAAGGAATTTTGGCGATATGTCGTCCTGACAAGTGGTACATGTAATAGCTTCGGTTTTCTAATATACTTGTGGGGACATATAACTGCACTCTAGATAATAATTCTGGACAGTCTATAATTCCATTGGCTATATTACTTAAATAAATTAAATCGGCTATTTTACGTTGCTCATAGAGTGGCAAGAAGTAGAAATATTGACATCGTTCTATATAATCAGTAAAGTAATAAGAAGTTCTAAATTGCAAATATCGAAGGAAACGTTTTTGAATCCGTTCAATTCGTGAGATGTATATATTATAGTTAGGGTTCCAAACTTGAGAAGCATATTATAAGTGACTACGAACAAATATCGCAACGCAATACAATATCTTCAGAGTCTTAATGCATTTAAATTCCGATGATAATCTTAGGACGAAACCGAGGGCGTTGGAAGCTTTATTTACCACTAGCTAGCTGTACTAGCCGTCCGCGTAGAATCTAATGTAAAAAACAGTGACTAATAAAGTCATCTGAATGTATTAAGTCCATTTACTTGTCCACTTTTCTCTCGTACTTACGCCGCATCGTCATTAAAACTACAATAACTTTTGATAGAGTGGACCGACTTTAATTAAACAAACACTAACTTACTCTCGAGGATATGCTTTACAATTTTCTTGCTGACGGTTTATTGTGAGCCCAGTACTTTAGCAGTGATGCGTGTTCATAGAAACAAACAGACAGACATTTCTAAAAATGATTGATCATTTTATACATATATATATATATATATATATATATATATATATATATATATACGGTATAAATATATATATATATATATACGGTATAAATACTATGTATTTATAATATATATAAATAAAATGATAGAGGGTCTGTCGTGCGCGCATCACATAAAAACTACTGATTAGATTTCATTCAATTTATTTTAATTTTACTCCAGAGACCCTTGCTTTTTATCGAGAAACAAATCACAATATTTATTGAAGGCGTTATTTTGCGGAAATCCATCATTAAATATTATAGTGGACGCTACTTTGCACTTCCACCTGGAAGCGGGTGAACGCGAAAGTAGCGTCCACTATAATATTTAGATCAGGTTATCTTCATTTAATATCGAAATTATCATTTTAAGAAAGCACGACTTTTATAAGCACTATGCGTTCAGCGAAGTGTGTCATGTGTAAGCGGTATTGTGCGCATGCGCAAGAGAGTGGAAGCAAACGGCTAACATTTTTATAACGACATCCTGTAATCAAAGTATATTTTTGCTATCAATTTTGTTTTTGTTTACATAAAATATAACGTGGGGATAATAAACAACGCATACAAAGTAGCGGGTATCATCTAGTTTAGAAATATAATAAACAATCTAACGTTTACAAAATGTTACAGTACAGTAATTTTAAAATCCCAGCGAGCGGAATCGTAGACACAACTAGTGTAAATATATATTATACCAGTCATCAACAATTCTAAAACCCTAATCAAAGAACGGACACGTGTATCGTTTATCTACCTATTTTATATTATATCTGCAGATATAACTATCAGACTAATCACTGCAATAACTTCATAGTTACATCCTGATATAGACTTTTGATATAAGATTGTACATTTTACGTACATATTTAAACCAAATAATTCTGCAGAATTAAGACAGACAAAAATCGTTCTACATGAAAACAATAACAAAAAAGCTTAACAGACATATACTTAGTACTTACTTAGTAGGTGGTAGAGCCACGCTGAAACTATTACTGGTTTCAGCATAAATGGGTCGGCTCGCCCGGGGTAGTACCACCCTCTCACAGAAAACCGACGTGAAGTAACAGTGCTTGCATTGTTGCGTTTCGTTCGGTCAGTGAGAGCGCCGGAGACCCACCTCCCCTTCCCTTCCACTTTCCTCTTCCCTTCCCCCCCCCCCCCCTCCCTACACAGACTGGCAACGCACTTGCGACTCCCCTGGTGTTGCAAGTGTCTATGGACGGTGGTGATCACTTACATCAGGCGACCCACCTGTTCGTTTGCCTCTTATGATATAAAAAAAAAAAAATCTATTTCTTATAAACATATGCAAAATATGAAAGAATATGAATAATCAAAATTTCTTGTTTTCGATACATAATTCACAAACCGTCGATCAAATAACACGGGCCCTAATAATCATCTTCTAAAGGTATTAATTACCACGTTACAGCCAAAACAATTATAAATCACTTTGTTCGGACCTTCATTACATAGTATAAAACAAAGTCCCCTACCGCGTCTGTCTGTCTGTCTATTCGCGATAAACTCAAAAACTACTGAACGGATCTTTATGCGGTTTTCACCAGTGGATAAAGTGATTCACGAGGAACGTTTTGGTATATAATTTGTCCCGGATTTTTTTATAATCAGGGCGGGACAACGTCTGCCGGGTACCGCTAGTATACTTATAAATAAGTAATGTGTAAAAAGTTACGTAGAGAATAACATTGCTAACATATACATTTCATAATTATTAGAATGTAATTAGTGTACTTGTAACGTACAACATATATATGTGTGTGTATATATAGAGCGGGCCCGGTGGACTTTGTCCTGCCCTGATAATAAAAAAAAAACTGTGACAAATTATATACCTAAACCATCCTCATGAATCACTTTATCCACTGGTGAAAGCCGCATGAAAATCCGTTCAGTAGTTTTTGAGTTTATCGCAAAAAGACAGACAAACGTCGCAAAGGTCTTTGTTTTATAATATGTACTAATAGTGCTGTTGCTATCTATGTAGCCATTGAGGGTAGTTTTATTTATTTAACAGTATGATTCGATAGTATATTTGCTAAAAGCAAAATTAAAAACATCAGACAATTACAAGGCCAAAAAGTGGTATGCAAATAAATCAATTAACTTTATTGCGCGTTTTTATGTAAAATTCATAGTCTCGTAAGATGTAACTGTCTTTACAAATATTAAGATACGCGTCCATTCAAAGCGATATTACTAATTACATTTTAAATTAAAAAAAATTAATGCTACGAAAGTTTTTCTCTCTAATCAACTGTTCTACAAGGAACCATTAAAATAATTATAGGTATAAGTGCAAAATGCATATTATCGCTTATCATTATGCAAATAGATAGGATTATCAATATTTAATGACATTCACGAGTGATAAAAAATATCTTCTAGTGCGAAGCACTTCATCAGGTGCAAATACATAGAAATAAAATAGGTGAAAATAATTGTGGACGTGACGTATATTTTTAAATATTTTTATTCTGAATCTGAATAATATGATATATGATAAATTAATAATAGTAATCTAATCGGAATTAACTTTAAATAGGTATAAACAAGACATTGTGTCGTAGTAAAATTTGTTACCTAGTACCGTATTGATACGAAAATAATTAGTATTAAAATACATCACTAGCTCTTCTTTTCATCAATGTGCACAAGCTTTAAGGTCGAGGCCGAGGATTAAAATATTATCTACCTACTGTATAATAGGCATGGACACACTTTATTCATCACTGCTATTTTTCAAATGATATGAAAAATCATTTTGTTTTATGATATCACCAATCCGAAACGACTGATGTTTATGTTAGGAATAAGAATTTTCAGTAAACTTATGAATAGTTGTATTATATGGCCCGAACTGGAAGTAGAGGCAATGGACAACGGATTTCCAAAAAAGGGGATCGTTCAAAATATAACAAGTATTGGCCAATTATTGTACCGTTAGTGTTATGAAAAATTGTAGAGCGGATCATAAATATACAGCTTGCCTAGAAGATTTTGATTTCCTTTGAGAAAACAAAACATGAAGAAATAAATATGTTTTGTACGAATCAATCGACGAGTAATCTTCCAGTGTACAAGCTAGAGTGAGGATATTGATAAATCAAATCAAATCAAAAACACTTTAGTCAGTTTAGGCCCTAAGAAGGTACTTATGAACGTTAAAACTACCAACGGTTCGGAAAATAACCCAGTCATCGAGAAGAACCAGCAAGAAACTCGATCTGGTTTATCTTTTTAACAAATATATGTAATATTTAGAATACATTAGGTAGATGTCACATTCGTTTTTAATGGATGTACAGACATTAGTCAATTACAGAGATCACTATCGTTCACATATTGATGCAATTTATAATATCCTTAAATTTAATCGGTAATATCCTTTGAGGGTTTGTTGTAAAACCTAACACTATTACCTAAAAAACTGTTACTGGTTTTACTAAGTCTGAAACATGGGGCAACCAGTTTGTCACAGTTTCTAGTATTTAGTTAGATTATGCCGGTTTTTTACGAAATCTAGCTTTTCAAGGTTCTTGCGGACATACATTAAATTATCAAGAATGTATTGAGAGGGCAGAGTTAAGATACCGAATTCCTGGAACTTGATCTTTAAGGATTCGCGAGGTAATAAACAAAGCGGTATCAATTAAGATACTAAATACTCATAAAAAAGGAGCATCCACTGGAAAATTCTTTACATCTGTAACTTTTTTAATAATTGAAAAGGTTCACCAGAAACATCCGTAGCACTCGGAAATATATTCAACCACGATGACGAAAATAGCTCCATGTAAAATATAATACGCTTTCATTTATCACATGTGAAATAGCAGCGAGGAATAAATTGAATTTCACTGTGACACGATTATATTAAAATAGCTATCGTTTCCGTACCTAGTAAACAGTGACGATAAACGAACGTCTCGATGTAATATTTACCCGACAAAAACGATTTCGGTACGCGTAGTCAACATCAATACACGTGTTTTATATAGAAATAAGTACATTATATAATACATGTGAATAATATCAATGTGAATTGATTATATCTTGTGTTATATTTTCGTTAAGAAAGGTAGTTTTGTTTATATTAATATCTTCGTAATAATTTTAATATAAATTAAGGAATGCGAAAGAGAAATGCATATTTAATCAGTCAATATTTAAAAAATCATTCTACTTAGATTATTCCATCTATTTAATATAAAGCAGAAATATAAATGTGTGTATTGTTTTGTTGTGAAAGTGTAACTCCTTGTTTAGTTGAAAAAGGTAAAGTATTGAAGAAATAGCCATAACAAGGTATCCTTAAAATATTTCAAATTGTGGTTAAATTTTAAATTGAACAAATTATATGTGCAGTGTAACATTTTGATATTATGTATTTTTTGTTCGTTAGAATGTTAACAGCACCATAGTATGATTCTTATAATTTATAGGAAATATTAAGATTTTTAAGGTGTTGAACATTGAAATATTTTTACGTGAACACGAACGAACCCTTATTTGGTCTGTTAATTTATTTAACATGTATACTATTTAGTTGTTTGTTTATTATGATACACAAGCTATGTTTAAGTAATGAAATGATCGTGTGAGATTGTCTCACCTTATTTTAATTACATATTCAGTTATAACCTACCATATAAGTATAATAATTTTCAAAGTGATGACGGTATTAATTTATGTTAATTTATGTTACGGTTATTATATTCTGCAAATTATAGTTTACATGTACGATATACGACAGGGTAGTAATTATCATTACATAGTATTACATAATATAAAACAAAATCCCCTACCGCGTCTGTCTGACTGTCTGTTCACCATAAACTCGAAAACTACTGAACGGATTTTCATGCCGTTTTCGCCAGTAGATAAAGCGATCCATGAGGAAGGTTTAGTTATATAATTTGTCAAGGTTTTCTTTTATTATCAGGGCGGGAAAACGTCCGCCGGGCCCGCTAGTTAGACATATGAAAGAAAATTTAATGGTATTTATAAAACACGAAAACTTATATTAAACCTCCGAACTTAAATGTAACCGACGATAACACACTAGCACTATTCAGTGATCATTACCACGTTTGTTTTTATGAAAATAATTTCAAAAAAAAAAATTTTTGAATTATGTGGTTGTGTATTTAGTGGTATAATCTGGCAATTGACCAGTCTCTCTTTAGCAGCAGTTAGGTTTAGTGCTACACTAATTTACATTGGCTGGACAATGCGCAATCGCGAAAGTACAACACCATAAAACTTTCCTTTGTATTAAAAAACTGAATTTTTAGATGAATACGCTGCATAAGTGGTCATCAATCGCTGCCGTCGTCGCTATTGGGTCTGGTATGGTCATAAGCTACATTCTGTATCGAATACCTGAACCACCGGAATTAGATTTGCAGAGATGGTGGGGCGTCGGTTCCAAGCCGAAAGATGAAGACAAATCGATCAGACCATTCACTATAGATTTTAATGACACGGTAATTACGTGGAAATGTTTATCCTAAGTTCGAAATAACCGTTCGAATAGTGATTATCTAGGTAATAGGTGATATTTCATCTTACTGTTTTTTTTAATAAAACCGAGTCTACTGTTAACGAAGAAGAGATCACTAACAAGCAGATTAATAATAGTGGTATAAATCCTCAGTATTTTAAAATACTATCAAAAGTTAATGCAGTAGGTTTTTTATACAATTTCTGCCAATCGTACACTTTCCGTTTACCGCACGGACGTTGCTAATATTGCGTCAGAATATACTAGCACTACTATATATACTCTAGTTATACTTTCGTGTAATTCTCTCCTAAATAGGGATTGAAATGCGCTCTTCAAGGTCGGCAACAGAACAGTGATGCCCTTGGTGTTGCAGTTATCCATAGGCGACGGTAACCATTTACCATCAGGCGGACTGACTGCCTGTTTGCTGCCTTTTGGCATAAAAAGAATACTACAATTACTTTGTAATAAATTTCTAAAGACAAAGTAATAACGCATACAGATTGGTGATATGTTATTACATAAATAATTAAATGTAAAATACGTGAAAATGAATAGGGCTAGTCTGAACATATAGCGTCCACGAACCTCATAGCATGCAAACACAAAAAGCATTACGATTGACCGTTTTTAAAATGATGACAAAACTTTGCGTAATTATTCGCGGTAGCAGCATCCATGGTTCTATTGGGGGCCATCACACCCACTATCCTCGACATTGAATATACGAACTTGCTCTTCGTTCATACAAACAGATCTGTAAAGTCATCAATGGCGACTTTATTTTGTCATTAGTCGCTGCGTTATTATCAAGACAGCGCTGAGAATCGTCAGGGCAAGATGTTAGTCATCGCCCTACATCGTTTTACACGTTCGCGATAAATAAATGGAAACATGCAGATAACATTCATATACGCAACATGCCCAAACTGATGTTACATAAAACGTATTGCAATATGTATGTCATTTCCAAGTTTTGTTTCACCAATCTGTACGCGGCATAAAGCTTGCGAAAACCGCCTACAGTATTACGATACAAACTGAACACGCATCGCTGTTGTAGAAATGGAAATGAAAGCATAAAATCATCATTGAACAAAGAAAAATCAATATATGTATTTTATTGACAATCAAAATGACTACGCAGATTTTTTGATAACGTAATTTCTAGTAGAGAAATTTAAGATACGACATTAGATAATTATAACGCTATTTGGTTAGTACGTCGTTTTAATTAACGCATGCACAACATATTGTAGGTACTACACCTATAGTCCACGAGATTACGTAATTCATATACATTCTCTTTGCGCCTAAATGAAGGCCAGCACTTATAATAAGGTATTATTAATAAATACACATATTTTACTTACAGGCGGTCGATGATTTAAAACAAAGATTACTCAACCGAAGACCTTTCACAAAACCTTTAGAGGGAATACAATCAGAGTACGGAATGAACACAGATTACTTGGAAAATGTTCTAGATTATTGGAGAGATACTTACGATTTTAAAAGAAGAGTTGAACTGTTAAATAAATTTTCACATTACAAAACAAAGATACAAGGTTTAGATATCCATTTCATAAGACAAAGGCCAAAGGTTAAGGATAATGTCGAAGTTTTACCGTTACTCATGTTACACGGATGGCCGAGTTCGTCTAAGGAGTTCGATAAAGTGATACCAAAGTTGATTACCCCAAAAGAGGGTTACGATATTGTGTTTGAAGTCATCGCTGCAGATCTACCTGGCTTCGGATTTTCTGAAGTAAGTAATATAATGTTTTTACTTCAAATTGATACCATGTTTTATTCGGCCCTAACATAATCTTGACAAATCTAGTACCAACCCTTCCAATTAACGAATGATACAAAATAAAAAACAAACACGTGTAAGCCCCAGTACTACTATTATGCATCCCGTGTACAAAGTTTCATAAAAATCGGTCAAGCTGTGTTTGAGTTAAATTGAGACATACAAACAGAGAGGCAATATTTTTTAACGTCATATTTGTGATCTCTATAATACACAAAAGATTTCGAAAAAAATGTGAGGTGCCGAAATTCGTTCTTATTCGGTCTAATTGTACTTCTAGTAGGTATGAGTATGAATACATTTTATTTAAATATTGTGTTTATAAATATAAATAAATTATGAGTTTCTAAATGATAGATATATATGAAATTCGGATTTATCGATACTAGTTTTTTGAATTGAACATAGTTACAGTAAAATATCAAATGTAACGATTTGTACAGAAAATGATATTTTCTTTCTAACGGAAAATTGAAAAAAGTTGCAATTTATAAAACCGGAAGTAAAACTGTTAAAACAAATTGTTACTAACTTGTTGATTATTTTATTTCATAATATTGCTCAAAATACAATTATAATACACAATAGAATAGAATCTGATTAGTTAAGACGATAGATTGATTATATATATATACTAGCGGGCCCGGCAGACGTGGTCCCGCCCTGATTATGAAAAAATCCTTGACAAATTATATACTAAAACGTTCCTCATCGATCACTCTATCCACCGGTGAAAACCGCATGACAATCCGTTCGGTAGTTTTTGAGTTTATCGCGAACAGACAGACAGACAGACGCGGTAGGGGACTTTATACTATGTAATGATACACATTTATTTGGGGCACTACAGGGAAGAACTGCTGTAGTTTGTTAAAGTTTTGGTGTCGCGACAACTATGACCTTTATATCCAACCGTTGCGCATCGCTATGAAAAGTTGGTTTGCTTATGATATTGTTTATTGTGTCCTGTGCCCGACGAACTTTAGAGAGAATTGATATATTGTAGTAGTGAAGTATGTATTGTATATTGAAGTATTTTATTTTAAATCCCTTAATTATTAGTGAACTATGAAAAATTATTTACTAATTGCTTCTCTATTCGATTTATTGAACTCTTGTGTAAAATTTGGATGTGCCTAGTTTAGTAGCCACAGGTTTAAGCTATGCGTTGTCCGTCAATAGATATTTAAAATTTTATTCAAAACAATGAATGCTACGCTCTTTCTATACTATAAAAAAATACTAGCAGGCCCGGAGCACGTTGTCCCACTAAGATAATGAAAAAAAAATCTTGACAAATTATATACCTAAATCTTCCTCAGGAATCACTAACTATTGGTGAAAAAACTTTTCGAGTTTATTGCGAACAGACAGACGGACGTGGCAGAGGACTTTGTTTTATAATATGTAGTGATAGTGATATGTTAATCCTTGAAATTCATATTTATGAACGTATAAAAAATTGAACGGTCAACACCATAAACATAATATTATTTATAAGTAATGTGCTTAAATACTACAATATAAGATTCTCCTCGGTTTGATTATCAATATCTAAATACGATACAACATCGTTACATTCATGAGTACAATGTATACATTTAAAAATGAACGCGTTTAACCATAAACGAGGGACTGTGAATGTATTTATTCTCAATTGGGGTCAGTAGTACCGGAGCTTACACGTGTCGGTGTTTTTATTCTGCGACATTCAAGTTCACACAATCACACTAACATTAGTTTTTACTATAAGTCGTGTAAATTTGATCTCTGGTTACAAGAAACAACGTTCGTTTGTATACCTATCTCTCGCATAAATTGTCTACAAAATTAATTTTAAAACCGTTTTCTTTGTTATATATGAGTTATTATATTTCTTATCTTACTTTTGAAAATTAAACAGGTTTTTAAGAGTTTGAGGTTTTCGTTAATATTGAATATATATGTGATCTAAGACGGTTTACATGCCATACATAGAGAGGAACAATCTCTTAAGTATAGCTACTGTAATTATAGAATTTTAGATAACGAATTTTGGAGGAGCAATAACTGCCTTTACACGACACGCCTCTTTCACGCCCGATTGGAGTGCGCAGGATTGAACACGAGAAAGTGTTTACGCGAATTCACAACTGATTGTGATTGTTTGACTTTCCATGCGCAATCTTTCCTGTGTAAAAACGCTTTCACCGCACACTCCAATAACGCGTGAAAGAAGCGTGTCGTTTAAAGGTAGCGTGAAATGTATAAATAACGATTTTAATATATTTAAACTTTATAACATAACTGGGTCATGATGACATCTATCCAAAGTATTAACATCAGCAGTCGAGACGCAACGCAAAATGAACCGTTTAAATCTAGCAGTCATAAACATATCTAAGTTATCTAGATACCCCCAAAATTTAATATAAAAACAAAAAAAGTATGATCCTATAACAATTTTTGAAAATGGAATTATTTAAATTAAAGTTTCTTAGGTTTATAATAATGATATAATGTATCATTACGCTACATGTTTTGGGCAAGCAGAGTGGATGTATCAACGTCTGTTCTTCTCAGATTTAATCGTTGCAAATATTTTGTCATAGATAGTAATCTATTAACAGGCCAAAGGTTCAAAGTGTTTCTTAAATCCTCATACCGTCTTATATATGCTATGGTAATATTATACTAAAGTAATTGAAAAAAAAAATGTTTCAGGCCACAAACAAACCAGGCTTAAGTCCCCTTCAAATCGGGGTTATAATGAGAAACCTAATGCTCCGGCTGGGTTTTGATAAGTTCTACATTCATGCCGGTGACTGGGGCGCACAATGCGCAACACACATGGCTACAATGTTCCCCGACCAGGTGTTAGGGTTAGTATGGACTACTACTACTAGTCTTTTAAATAGAGAATTCGTTTTTCTTTATTCAAGGTCAAAATGAAAAAAAAAAACAAAATTACGTGCAATGTAAGGTATCCACGTTTAAAATATGTTTAATTTTTATTCAAATACTAGCGGTACCCGCAGCTCCGCACGAGTTTTTTAAAAATGTATTAAAGAAATATAAAATTGTGAGACCATGTACAATTACATGCTATTTAAAAACAATTCTAAGTACGACACGCACGCCACCTACAGTGACATGTAACGTATACATTAGATATATAGATACTAACAGTGTGTCAAATGCGGTTTGTCATCAGCAACATATTTGGAACCTTAACCCACAATATAACTACCTCAGTGCTCACTTACACTGTATAAGGAACTAATGAAAAGTGATTTAAAGATGGATAATGATACAATATGTCCATATTGTCAATAAGTAATACGTTTATGATCTAATATCATATCAGAAAGACCCCTTCTATCTTCAAAATTAATATTAATAATTATACTGTTGAATTGTAAACAATTAATGAGCTGACGTCTTGAAATCATGCATAAATATAACTCAAGATATAAAACTTTATATCTGTCTAAGCAGTTTTTAATATTTGACAATTTAAATAGTGCTCATTGAATTCGATACAATATTCTTATATGTTACTACGGTTACTGTGTTATGTACACGAAAGCGCTGTAAATAAAATAAAACGGCCGCCAAAATGACCAAAAGGACAATATAATTCAGGATACATACATACAGATATATGAATTTCAATTATATTTATTCACAGATATATGAATTTCAATTATATTTATTCTTAGAGTCCAGTACAACGCACGTCTTACGCACATGCTTACAGTGAACAACATATTTTTGCTAAATTTCCTGCGGACGAAGTCGCGAGCAACGGCTAATCTAAGATAGAATAACCTGAATTACTTCTTATACGTTCAGCTATCTGCCAGTGAAAGTCCCGTGAAAATCGGTCCGATCGTTTTAGAGATAGCATGGCGGGTGAAGCCACGGTTAACAGCTAGTCTAAATTAAAATAGACTAAATTACTTTTTATAATGTCCGCTTTCTGCCGGTAAAAATCCCGTAAATATCGGTTGAACCATTTTGGAAATAGCACTGCGGGCGAAGCTAGTATAAATTAAAACTAGCTAAATTACTTTTTATAAGGTCAGCTATCTGAGAATGAATGTCTCGTGAAGATCGGTCAAACCGTTTTGGAGATAGCACTGCGGGCAAAGCCACGGTTAACAGCTAGTATAAATTAGAGTAGCCTAAGTAACCCGCTGTAATTTTAACTGCCTCCCTGTGAAATTCCCGTCAAAATCAGTTCAGCTGTTTCGGAGATTACCCGGAACAAACAGATAGACAGACAGACCGACAAAAATTTTAAAAATCGCAATTTTGTTATCAATAGGCTGTATATTTTCATACCCAATCATTAAAAAATTGTTATTTTGATATTACATACAGACTCTTCATTTTTATTATATGTATAGATTTAATTCTTACAAAAAAATTAAAATGTTGAGACAATTGTTTTGAATGAAGGTTAATGCTGTTTTAAAGTAATCGGACAGATAGTATATCAGATAACTATGTAATGTTTGTATATGTACGAAACTTGTATGTAACGTATAATAGATAACATTCAAATATATATACAGTATGCGTTTAAGTCCTTAAATCATTATAAGATGACCATGAAACTCGACATACTCAATCATTTTCATTAAGGTTCTTATGCTATTCATCTGACTGTAAACCGTCACTAGATAGGTCCTATTCTTCTATAACTTCTATACAATTCAACCGATCGCCAAGAAAATTGATATGTTTAATTTATAGATTTAAACGTTTGACCAGAATCTCATCTGATTTTAAATGGTCATGTGGTCTACTTGGCTCTCAAATGCAGCTATTTTTATACATACACCTAGTTATTGGCGACAAATGTTTAACCTGACGGTGGGAGCTATCCAGGCGGTCTTTGAAAAAGCTCCATGTTATAGTTTCACTGAATGTTTTCCTTCATCGAAAACAACACGCTAACCAATCACACGTGTAGTCGAGTACGAAGTATATTTAGATAATAATTAATTGGTATTAAAAAATATGTCTTTCATTTTCAGTATTCATCTAACAATGCCACTGTCGTCAATGCCAATAAGTTTCATCAAAGTGATCGTCGGATCTTTATTTCCTCGTTTAATTATTGAACCTAAACATATACATAGAGTTTACCCGTTGAGGAATTTATTTTCGTATCTTCTTAGAGAGAGTGGGTACTTCCATATGCAAGCCACGAAACCGGACACAATAGGTAAAGTCGTTATTATATATTTTTATAGACGTTTATTTTAATAATAGTCTTATTTTATACCATGGAAGGGAAACGAACAGATGGGTTACCTGATGTTAAATGATCACCACCGTCCGTATATATATCGTAGTCCGGTGAAGCTGTTAAGACCTTGGTAGGTCAATAGCGTAGTCAGGTAAAAAAATAAAACAAGCAACTCTTAAAAAGTGATGAAGGACAAATAAGTAATTTCAAATTTAATAACAAAAATCTGTTTGTTTGTCCAAATCGTTATCCTCATTGCCTTCAATATGCAAGCATATTACAATATTTTTAGTACCATTTAATATCATTTTTAATTTGTCTTTTAAGACACAGTGGCCAGCTGAAACCTAATCACAACATTAAATAAAATTTTCAGGTGTCGCGTTAACAGATTCGCCTGCGGGTCTCGCTGCTTATATTATGGAAAAAATGGCGATATGTAGCAACAGGGACCAGTTGGATACTCCTCACGGCGGTTTGGAGAATTTAAATCTCGATGACGTATTAGATACAATCACTATAACATGGTTAAATAGCTGCGCAGTGACATCGATGCGTTTATATGCAGAGGGGTATTCGTCCAAAGATGTCAACACCGTACATAAGTGAGACTAAGTGAATTATTATTAAAAAGTACAGTTATATAAAAGAGATTTTGCACGATTATCTGCACAATCCTTCAGTATAGTACATGGTATATAATAGACTGAATCAAAAAAATTGACTATTTTTTCTCTCTCTTAAATATAACGAAATCCTGTAAAAGCCCCGGCCTTTAATATTAATATTGATATATACCGTATGGTCAATTTCAATTTTCCGTATGATTAACATGGGAAAGCTGTTGTTTTGAGTTTAGAATTTTATACCTTTTTAATGGCTCATCAAAAAGGCTAGACCAAATCATTGTCTTGTATAAAATTGAACGCTCTACAAAAAAGCCATCTTATAATTTTTAGATAAACCGACGCGTTTCGAAGTTATTCAATTTTCAAGTATAATTTATAATAGTTTCTCATTATTTTTTCCCATTTTTTGACGAAACTATAAGGTTTATCAAAAAATGTTGTCAAATTTCTTGTATTTTAATTTTTTTTGGTTTCACAGATCCTTATATTTAACTGTCAAACTTCTAATACTATCGCATCTTAATTTTTCAATAAATTCAAATTATTATTTTTTTCAACAATTTTTTTTTTATCTATTATTTATTTGATTTTATAAGTTCATAATATTATGTAATGTAAATTTATGTAAGTAATTTTATTATCACAATTATATTTGATAAACTTGAGAGTCTCATAAATTCTAAATCGGATGAGCATAATTAACCTACTTACATTCAAACTACCTTCTCCTCAACAAATTATTAAATACATTATTTATAGTATATGGTGTTTATTAAAAACTGAATACAAATTGTCTGATAAAATATTACTTATAACTTGACCATCACTATCACTCCATGTTAGGGATCGTTATGGCTGTATTGCCATTTTAAGCTATCAATAATCTAAATATGTATCGATGAATCCACGGACAGCCAATGCTGTAAGATCTTCAAAGTGGTTAAAATGATATCTAGTTACATAAGTCTCATATTATATTGATTCCCAAAAATAAGGAATGACAATTTGTAAATATCATTACTTTATTTGTCATTCTCTTGTGGTGTCCAAACATTATCAAATTAGTTAAAAAATTATATGTGATAGTCCAAACAAAGCCTATTAAACCCCAATAAAATAGAATCACATATAAGTCAATAACAATTCTGCTACCCAACATTTATTTGTCTATCGGTATATATATTAGGTCTTTACCTACGAAATTGCCGTTTTATATGAAAAAATTTAAAAGAATTTTTTTCATGTATTTTTTATTTGTATTAATAGAAGTAATCACCCATGCAATCAATGGATCTTTGCCAACGCAGTGGCAGTTTATTGATGCCCTTCTTAAAGAAATCAGCTGGACAGGAGGCAACAAATTCTTCAAAGGCATTTTGTACTGCCTCTCGGGTATTTAATTTTTTTCCCGCAAGGAGTTATCCAAATTCTGGAAAAAGTAGTAGTCTGTAGGCGCAAGGTCTGGTGAGTAGAGCGGATGACGGAGAACTTCCAACCCCAGTTCTTGCAACTTGGAGACCGTCTGCTATGCAGTATGAGGTCGCGCGTTGTCGTGCAGGAGCAGCGGAGACGAGCGATTGACCAATGCTGGTTGGAGATGTGCCAGCTTTTCCATCATTGTGTTCAGTTCTTCACAGTACACATCTGCAGTAATGCTCACACCGTTTGGTAAGAAGCTGTGATGAATCACACCGGCGCTAGACCACCAAACAGTGACCATCACTTTTCTAGGGGTAAGTTTTCGTTTAGGGCACTGTTTAGGTGCTGAACCAGGATCCAACCAACTTGCTGAGCACTTGCGGTTATCAAACAGAATCCATTTTTCATCACAGGTAACAATGCGGTTCAAAATTCCTTCATTTGTGTGTCTGTTGAGCAGTGCAAGGCACGTCTCGACGCGTACTTCGCGCTGGCGATCATTGAGTTCGTGGGGCACCCATTTGTCAAGCTTTTTTCCGCAAATGGACCAATATTGTTTTGACGCTACCGTCGAAAGCTGCTGCTAATTCAGCCGTAGATTGTGTATCATCAGCTTCCACAATCGCCTTTAATTCGTCATTGCCGACCAAAGTCATCGGACGACCGCGAGGTTCATTTTTCAGGTCGAAATTCCCAGAACGGAAGCGAGCAAACCAATAACAGGTGGTGCGTTGGTTTGTAGTGTTAGCTCCGTAAACGTCGTTAATGTTGCGTGCCGCTTGTGCCGCGTTGCTGCCACGACGGTACTCATATTCCATAATTACTCGAATTTTTAACGTATCCATGATGACAAAAAAGATTGAAATGCGATGAAAATGTAACACTAATCAATAAACAAATGACTACTTTTGGAAAAAGAATTCCATGTTTTTAAAATAAAATTAATTTGAAATTAGAATTCTTAGCCAAACAAACATTATTTTGATTTGAAATGACCAGTACTGCAGAACGGCAATTTCATAGGTAAAGACCTATTATTTGTCAATTCAAACTTAGTCATTTTATTAGAAGCACAGATTAGTTTGTGGTTGCATATATTAAAAAAAATCCAAGGCCCAAGCCGAGTTTTGGCCACTCTAGCACCGTTGAGCTTGTTGAGCAAGCGGCGGTGACTTAAGCGCTCGCCTTAGTATTCCGGTGAAGCTGTGAAGGCCCTTCAGGCCAATAGCGTACCTAGTCAGTTCGAATTTTTTTTATAAAGACGTAAGATTTAATTTATATGATTTATAGAAAAGATGGTTTGTAAAATATGTAATCTTTCATTTCAGAATACCAACACAAGTCCCGACCGCCGTGATGAATTTCCGATATGAGGTATTATATCAACCGGATTGGATACTCAGAGACAAATTCCTTAATCTGATCAGATCGACGGTTATTGATTATGGTGGACATTTCGCCGCATTGCATACACCCGAAGAGTTAGCTGATGATATATTCGCTTCAGCGGTTCAGTTTGTGAAGTACTACGCAGATAATAAAGTGAATAACGGGTCAAGTTGATCAACGATAATAATTTAGGCGATAAATCTTTGTGAGGTTAGAAATACTACAAGAATCGAAAACATATCTCGTTATTTGGTATCCAATACATCGAATGACAAATATTTAAAAAAAAATAAGAAATATTTAACCTTTAAATGCATGATTTTTGCTTTGAACATTGTAACTAATCTTAAAACAACAACAAAAATAACATACCCCCAAAAGTAAAGTCAACCTTTCTTGCCACACGAAAGGTATTTTTCAAAATTTCATGATGTCGGAAACGCATACACTCATGTTTTTGAATAAAAGTGGACAATTGGTAACAATATACATTTAAGGGTTAAGAAATCGAAACTTATACATTAATTTCTGTTGTAGGTTTAACTTTGTGATAGTCATTAACATCGAACGAAGACAGTCAGTGTAATAAAAAAATCAAGGACTACAGCAAATATAAATGTATAAATTTGTATGTACTGGTATGTATTACATTTGTTGTATTGAGTACCAAAACATGACATAAAACACTACGAGTCAGAATTTCTTAAGCGGGCCACTAAAAATCGACTATTCGATTCTGATATATCTATGAGCATATTTTGGTAGCTTTATAGGTTGAAAGTAATATCCGAAAATGATTTTTGAAAATTTCAATTTTCCAAAAATTTATGATCGAGTAAAAATTTCGAGTACTTTTTTTTAAATTAAAATATATCAGTGAATAATTGCTGGATTTTAATGAAACTCGGTTTGTATGCTAAGGAATAGCAGATGAATAGAACAAAAATAATTTACGTAAAAAAAAAATTGTTTATAATTAATTAGTTTCATAATAAACAAATGGTAATTTAACTAACTTCTCGGTGTTGTAGAAAAAATTTTTTTTTATAAAAATATTCGTTGAACTATTAACTAAATGATGGCACAAGAAAATTTTAGTGCTCTCTTACCAGGAAAAAGATATGAACGATTGAATGTGGTAGACAGCGGCCGAGGCGGACGTGCTACGCCGAGCGCTGCTCCTATGCCGAGCTTCCGAACATACTTCTACCTTCTGCAATTTTCCAGGCTAAATAAAACTTTAAAAATAAATGACATTATTAAATATTTATTAAAATTCAGAATTTATTTCTTTACAGATTTTGTAACTTTCATGACAGAACTTTTGCAATAATTTGAAATAATTTTACACTCAAGGGAATTATTTTTACACGGCTTGAACGAATGAAATGTAAGGGTTCCATTAATGGTTTTAGCTGTTGAAAACCGTTCCTTCAAATACTCTTCGTGTCTTTTATATTCATCTAAAGAACAGAAATTAAATTCAATTTTTTTTAAATATGTTTTTGCCCATTCAAAAAGGCCTTGTGTTGTGGTTTTTTTTTTTTAAAAGGATTACAACATTTATGTGGAGGCACCATGATTGAAACAAAACAATGAATGTGAACGAAATAACAAACAAAAGCAACACGAGTTGCGTTTGTCATTTGTTTTTGCGTCTACTTAAAATCCAAGAGATAGAAAATTTAAAATTATTTCAAATTATTGCGAAAGTTCTGTCATGAAAGTTAAAAAATCTGTAAAGAAATAAGTTCTAAATTTTAATAAATATTTAATAATGTCATTTATTTTTAAAGTTTTATTTAACCTGGAAAATTGCAGAAGGTAGAAGTATGTTCGGAAGCCCGGCATAGGAGCAGCGCTCGGCGTAGCACGTCCGCCTCGGCCGCTGTCTACCACATTCAATCATTCATATCTTTTTCCTGGTAAGAGAGCACTAAAATTTTCTTGTGCCATCATTTAGTTAGTAGTTCAACGAATATTTTTATATAAAAAAAATTTTTCTACAACACCGAGAAGTTAGTTAAATTACCATTTGTTTATTATGAAACTAATTAATTATAAACAATTTTTTTTTTTACGTAAATTATTTTTGTTCTATTCATCTGGTATTCCGTAGCATACAAACCGAGTTTCATTAAAATCCAGCAATTATTCACTGACATATTTTAATAAAAAAAAAAGTACTCGAAATTTTTACTCGATCATAAATTTTTGAAAAATTGAAATTTTCAAAAATCATTTTAGGGTATTACTTTCAACCTATAAAGCTACCAAAATATGCTCATAGATATATCAAAATCGAATCGTCGATTTTTAGTGGCCCGCTTAAGAAATTCTGACTCTATATAATATGCAGGTAAATACGTACTAGGTTCTCGTGATCTGTTGCTATATGAAGATGTGTAATCATAAAATGTAAACGTTAACATTTTACCGATCACGCGATCAAAGTCCGTTTCTACTTGCCTTATATTATTCACGTGTTAATTTTTTTTATTGATACTATAACTTTTGGTATTCTACATTTTTTATTCATGTAAATGTTATGAGATCTAATAAACTACTCATATTGTTTTCTCTGTGTAAATTATAGTCTCATTCAAAGCATCAAACTTTTTTTTTTTTTCTTTTTTTTTTAACGTGGGGAAATCCCTTATGGATACCCACCCTCCCGGGGGAGAGAGTGGGTTATGTCCGACTCGCACGGACTAAAACCCCACGGTGTACCGACAGACCGTTTTGTGGGGGCGGCAAGGGATCGTTCAAGCTAATCAACCTTGTAGAGCCGCCCCCACGGTCCGCCCGGCGGAAGGTGACCGCCGGGCTCCTACCTATAGAGGGACAGACCGGGTACACACCGGCTGCCCCCCCTCGTCCGCCGGACCTGTGCAATGAGGAGATGGGCCCCCCGGCCCATCCCCTCAGGTCCGGCTACGGTGGCAGGAGGAGTTGGGCAAAGCGCCGCCTCCTCCTGCCAATCCTCCGTTGGCGGAGACGGCCACTTAGCGGGTCTGCCTCGCGGGCCCTCTCCGCCGCCTCCTTCTGCGAGATGATGTCCTCGCAGAAGGAGGACATCGCTCGCCACGCCTGTTCGCTGCCGAGCATGGCCGAGACCACGCTCGGCAGCGATAAGTCCGTTCCCACCGCCGCCGCCAGAATGCGGCGCTGCTCCCCCCACGCAGCACACTCAGACAGAGTGTGCTGCGCGGTATCTTCGACAGCGCCGCACTCGTGACAGGCGGCGGTCGGCTCCCTGCGTGCGATCCGGTGCAGGTACCACCCGAAACAACCGTGTCCGGTGAGTACCTGCACCATTCGGAACGTCAGGGAGCCCCACTCCCTTGTCATCCACTCCCGCAGGACCGGGCGGACGGCGTCTACAGTGTACCGCCCGAACCGCTCGTCCGCCAGGTCCTGCTTCCATCTTTCGACGGCGTCTCCCCTGAGACGCCGTCTCTCCGCCTCTACCTCCCTGAGAGCCGGAGGCTCCCCCCTTCGTTTCCTCGCCGCCGTGAACTCATACACGGCGGCGAGAACGCCCGCCTCCAGCTCCCAGGGTAGGGAGCCGGCGAGCGTGAAGGCCGCCGCCGAGGACACCGTCCGGTACGCCCGGATCGCCCTCAGTGCCACCGTGCGCTGCGCATTGCGAAGCGCGCGCACGTTGGCGGCACCGAGGGCGTCGGCCCAGACCGGTGCCCCGTAGGCGGCCATCGCCCGCACGACTCCCATGTAGAGTCGGCGGCACCCGGCACCAGGCCCTCCTATGTTAGGGAGCAATCGGCCGAGTGCCGCCGCCGCCCCAGCAATTCGCGGTCCGAGCCCCGCAAAATGGGGCTCAAACCGCCAGCGCCCGTCCAGGGTGAGGCCCAGATACTTCATCTGGGTCCCCACCCTGATCCGGGCGCCCTCCACCACTATATGGGCCCCTGGTGGTGGCCCCCGCCGAGGCCCATGAAAGAGTAGGGCCTCGGTCTTCTCGAGGGCCACCCTGAGGCCCAACCTCCTGATGCGCCTGACCACGAGGGTTGTGGCCATCGTGGCCAGGCGCTCCACCTCCCTCCACTCCCCCCCTCGGGCTACGACTAGGGTGTCATCCGCGTAACATATGAGGCGTGCTCCATATGGGAGCACGCCGCGGAGCACCCAGTCGTAGCCCATGTTCCACAGGAGCGGCCCTAAGGCCGACCCCTGTGGAACCCCCCGCCTTGTGGCCCGCTTGATCATACGCCCGTCGCCGTCTACGTAGGCGACCTCCCTGCCCTCTAGGTACGCCTCCAACACCCGCCGCAGGTACGGGGGCACTCCGAAATACCGGAGCGCCTCCCGGATGACCCCGTGCGGCAGGGTGTTGAAGGCGTTGGCGATGTCGAGGGACACCGCCAAAACCCTATCCCCCTGGGAGGTCGCCTCCGCAGACAGCGACTTCAGGAGGGACAGGGCGTCCACCGTGGAACGCCCTGTCCGGAAGCCATACTGCGCGTCCGCCAGATTCGGCCCCACGCCCTCTAGGTGCTGGACGACCCGGGAGGAGATAATCCTCTCCAGCACCTTCCCGGCGTCGTCCAGCAGGACGAGGGGCCGATACGCGGACGCGCAGTCCGCGGGGCGGCCTGCCTTTTCCATGAGGCAGAGCCGCCCTAGCTTCCAGGGCTTCGGGAACTGCCCGACCGAAAGACACCGGTCGAACAGCTCCCGAAGCCACCCCCCTAATTGGCCCAAGGCGAGGCCGAGCACCCGACCCGGGACCCCATCAGGGCCGGGTGCTCTACGCCGGCTGAGGAGGCGCTCGACTGCCCTCCCCATCTCCTCCTCCGTTATCGGAGGGGGGGGACCGTCGAGCACCTCCTCGACTACCTCGCGAGGCGGAGGCATGGGAGGAGCCGGTAGCATCGGAGGGTCGGGGAATAGCTCTCCCACGACCCTCGCTACCACCTCCGGCCGGAGGGTCTCCGTCGCCGGGGGCGCCCAGGATCGCAATTCAAAGCATCAAACTGATCTCTACACATTTGTCTTTCTATAACTCTGCATGATCAATATGTAGAAAAGAGTTATCTCTAACATTTGTATACGGGTGTTTTATATAAAAATTATGGAAAAAAAGTACTTAAGAATATAACTTAATAATTTAACGAAACAAATTAATTAAATGTTATTGTGTAGCTTTATTTATGAATGTATAATGATTATATTGACAAACGTTTCAGAGACAGAAATGAATTTGCAATTCCTTTATAAGGCTTAGAATTAGATGCACAAACGTATCTGATATCTTTAAAATTAAGAAAATGATTTTTTTATAAATTATTAGTACAAGCATTTATTACTATGAAAAATTGTATTAAAATTAGAATATTAATGGTACTTTTATGTCGAACAAAAACAATTGTAATAATTCTTTGTATTTTATTTCCTTCATTCAAAAATAAACTACTATAAATTAAATCCATCAATAATAAAAACATGCTGAAACATATACAGACTGAAAGTTTAGACAGTAGCGATAATTATGGAGGATACTCTGCACTCGATTCTCGTTCTAAATCAATTATAAAAATTAGTGATTAATATTTGACCTAATTATCTAGAAAAATAGAAAAATTATACGCAATCCTCTACGCGTCTATGTTAAAGCACAGTGCCAATGACTGTTAGGTAACTTCACTTTCACTTGAAAGTGGACGTAAGAACGACATGAACAAAACAAAAGGGTTTATTATCCGTTTTATTATCGAAAGTTATTAATTCCGGGTTCCCCCTTGCAGCTTTCGGCACTGATCATTGCACCTAGGTTTATTACATTTGTGTTTATACTTTTGAAAGTCTTACAACAAACTTTAACTTAGGTTCTCTTTGTTGTTTATTAGTATTCGTTTTGATATTATTATTATATATGTTAAGTGTAACTATAAACTATCATCATCTCTTAGAATACTGTAAGCGACTAACCTAACACCTGGTGTAAATGGTACTTGGGAATATTTTGGATAAAAATCTCTTCAGATATAAAGGGTAAATAACAGAAAAAAATAGCAATTATTTTCAGAAATTTGGTGTTCGTCTGTTTTCGAGTTCTTGTAGATTACTGCACTGATTTAAATGCTGTTTTCAAATGAATATAACTTACCCGAGGTGGGATCTAATTTACATATCATTACGATTTTCTATGGGACTTAAACATTTAAATTAAAAAAAAATTAATATCCCAATAGTCTACATTAAAACTTACTTTGACCTGTTGGGCAAAATAACTTATGCTAGTGACTTATGCAAGTTACTAAAATTAAGCTTCAAAAATTTTACTTCCGTTTTGGTACATTAATTTTTTTTTTTTTCAAGATTACATTTATTGTCAAAAAGAACAAGTAATCTTCTATGTATATCGCTGTGGTCAATATTTGATTGTAAATTTGTTCAATTCGAAAACTACTTTCTAAAATCTGAATTTCAAATGTGACTGTTCTTTCGACTGTTCAAGCCCATAACTTGACAAATAAACATGTTAGAAAAAGAAAATCACCATCATACCAACTAGAAGTCCGATTAGGCTCAATATGAACGATTTTCAGAACCTCAACTTTTTTTGTTGTCCGCTTCACGTGGAATGCCTCATATTTGACATTAAATATGATAGAGATAAGTAAGTAGAATGTGCATTAATTTAACCTATTTTTAAATGAAACATTGAGTCGTAATAGGGGAACAATAAACGTATATACCTTCTTGTACCGTCTGCTACAATTTAAAATTTAGAAATTTTATTTTTATCATTATTAAGAAAAAGGTATGAAAAAATATATATAAAGTGGGCTTTTTTGTGGGGGCACATGGGGGCACGCAGTACTCTTAAAGGGAAATTCGAAAATACCGAAAAATTGCCATAAGTTGGTTTTCGTTCTGACATATTTAGAACAGTATCTTACTATTATATGCCGTAAGTACCCAAAATAACAAAGTGTACAGTTTTGCACTTTTTGAGATACAAACATTTTTGGCTTACAACTTTCGAAAATTAGCGTGCACCAAAAGAGGATGTGACAAAAATAGGCCTGAATACAAACATATTGTAGAGTTATTGTTAACAAAACAAATATTTCTTACCTTTTTAGATTTAACTAAGGACTCCACTTCTTGCGGCGCAAAGAACCCAGGAACAAGGAAATCTTTTCTCGGACTAAACTGTTCGACTTTCATTCTGCCGCCCAAATTAAACTTCTCACCGGCGTAGAACAAATTTCTTAAACAAAAAAAAGATATAAAATTATCGTTAAGAATAATTTTACTTTTTGGCCATCGAAAAAAAAAGAAAACACTATACTATAGATACATTTCTACAAGCCTGATGAGAACGCATTAATTTATACAAGTGACATAATTAAATTCTAGATTTTTAATCCAGTCTGGTATCGTTAACGCATAATATTTTCCGGTGAGTTTTGTTTCATCTTACAATACGTAAAGAGATTTTGCTCAGGTGCAATGGAAATTAGCACTACTTTATAATTAAAAAGGCAATTATGATATCAATACTCCGCGTACTTTAAATAAATAAATTTAAAGAATTAAACACCTTAACCCACATTATAAGATAGGATCATTTACTAAATTACAATACCTATCTATAATAACTTAAGTCAAAATCATAATAAATAATACAATTTTATAAAAATGTCATAAGAGAAAAAAAAAACAAATAAGTTAGTTACCTGTTACTAATCAGCCTACTTTTTATATTAGTTAATTGACCTTCATTCATTTTGGGAAACTTGTGATGTAGATACAAACTGGAAGCGAACTTGAGGAACGAATCGCCGAGCGTCTCAGCTCGCTCCAAGTTCAAAGTGTCATGAGATTTTATCATTGTAAGTGCTGCGAGCATATGATATAATTCTGGGCCTCTTCCCGTCGGCAATTTCTGGAGTAACTGAATTGTATCCTTATATCTGTGAAAAATATTTAAAAAATGTAGAAATCATCATATGCCAGTTGAGGGTGAACTTTATAACCTTGAATAATTTTTAAACGAGTTTGTCTTAGCGAAAATTCATATTTGACAACAATAATATGTATTGATTTCCGCAATAGGTTACTTCCGTATAACGCAATAAAATACCAAATAAAAAAAAATCCGTGCAATTTAAATCGGAAATATAATCACCTCTTAATCTATATATTAATACGTAAAGCGAAAACTTTATGCCCCTTTTTAAGTGAATTGTGCGAAGGGATGACCGTGAAATTTGGCATAATTAAAGTTTATATGGAGGAGAAGTGCACAAAACAATTTTTTTTTATATAAAATGCATTAAAACACATTAAATTAATTAAAATGTACATTACTCACACTACTACTTGAATGACACACAACATATACACTAGGGTGGGCCAAAAAAAACTTTTAATTTTTTTTTTATTAATTACCATGAAAATATCGTCTGAGATGACGAAAAAAAATTGTGTTAAAGTTTCAGCTCTTAATATTAATATTAAGAGGTGACGCATTAGAGTTTTTCTTTTTTTCTTTAGTCCCATACAAAAAAATTCTTATCTCACCATTCGTTGTTCGTACAGCAAAATTTTTCAAGAGTTTTTTTGTAGGAAATTGAACGTTCTACAAAAAAGGTTTCCTTCATTTTTTTCGCACGCCTCGCCATTTTAAAGATATTCAAGATTTAAATTTAAAGATTTTAAGGTACATTTCTTTGTTGCTTCTGAATTTTGTAAGTCGTTGACAAATGAACGTTATGAAATGCGCAATACATATTTCTGCAGGAAATTAAATGCTCTACAAAAAAAGTATCTTATGCTTAGTCGATTAGAATAAGCGTTTGAAAGATATTTATGATCAAAGTTCAATACTTATCGCTCTTACTAATTTTTCAACATTTTCTTCGGAAAATTTTAATATATTTGGACTATCTCTTTCCTGCTATTTCATTCCTTATCTATTTATTCTTTGAGTCCCATCGTGCTATGCTATTGCCTTATTATTTATATTGCCATACACTCTTACGTTCCAATTACCTTTTTTCATCCTACATTCAATATTTTTAACATGACTTAAGTTCCATACCTTACATGCACTTTGAAAGTAACTGGTCAAACTGGAAGTTAATTTTAAAATAATATAATATGTAAATTCATAATATACAGTAATAAATACTTAAATAATTAATTAATAAATAATATATCTTTAATAAATTTATGAAACCACTGAAATAATAATTATTCTCTTTGGTCTTATTGATTGTAATAATGAATAATGGTCGAATTTCAACCACTAGTTTTCCAAATTACTTATAACTAAAGTATACTGGTGATAGTAGTGTTTAACTGTAGCAGTAATGTCCGGTTTCTGAGATACTCGGTTAACAACCAATAGTCATTGACTCAACAGAGTTATCCGTAAGATAAACTGTCAAATGGACCGTTGAGTTTTACTGACATTTATCGTATGATCGTGTGTTCAGAAACACAATCTGACAAGTTATCGAACCGATAACGCTAATGAACAGATAAACTACAATTAAAGTACCTCAGAAACCGGGCATAAGTCAATTATACTTTTGCCTAATATTTTCAATAACTATTGTGTTAATAAATGTATAATTAATGTTTTACAAATGGATAACATCTTTTATTTAATGTATTCAGATAATAAATGCTTTTATGACTTACTTCAATGGCGGTGGAGCGATCGCATGTGCAAGCGAAGCGCGCTGTTGCGGGGTAGCTTTATTCTCCTCTCCGGCCGAGAGAGGAGCGCATACGAACTCGTCATAGCACTCTATGTCCATCACAGTTACCGTTGATATATTTCTCTCTATGTCAATCGGTTCCATTTTTTCCTAACAAACGATTTTTTTTATAGCACGACAAAGCGACTGAACTCTCATTGAAGATAAGCTAAGTGTAATATAAAAAAAGTCGAGACAGTCACGAGGACTGCCGATAGAAGTGAAAACTTAAAACAATGGAAGAAATGTGTTCTCTTTTGAATTTTTAAATTATTGATTATAGCTGCATTATTTAAATTTGTATACCTATTGAAATTATTAACATTAGTCTGGTTTTCGCATATATTGGCACTTGTAATAAGCAATAATTATACACATTTTAATACAGTTTATTAAGTAATCAAACATATGATGAGCTGCACAATCTCAATACAAAATATAAATATTAGACGTACACAGGCGGCTAAACTATGCGTTGCTAGTGTGACGTAAACCGCGCAAGAGCTATACGGTCGATCAGGACGCGAAATCATAAGTTTATCTACTGCCAAAAAATACCGCTGAACGTCAAGCTTACTAGTATGTCATGACGCGAAATCATAAGTTTATCTCCTGCCAAAAACTACCGCTGAACACGCCTAAAGATGTTTTCACATCAAAAAACAATAGCAACCAACAAGAGATTCTTCCAGCCTGCTGGCCTCTCGGCTGATCGGTACATAATAGCTGATCACAAAACAGCGATTTAAATTGCACCGAGTTAAATAAAAGGTTCTTGATAAAGAAATACATGTAAGTTGAATATGTTTCACCTGATGATGATATCCTATAAAGTAAGTAATGTACAAAAACAAAAAGTGTTCTTCAATTAAAATTCTAATATCCGGTTTCTGAGATACTCGGTTAAACTACCAATACCTATTGACTCAACAAAGTTATCCATAAGATAAACTGTCAAATAGCCCGTTGAGTTTTACTGACATTTATCGTATTATTGAATGTTCAGAAACCCAATTTGACAAGTTATCGAACCGATATCGCTATTGAACAGATAAACTACAGTTAAGGTACCTCAGAAACCGGACATTACACGCATTAGTAATAAAATACATAGTAATAAAACCTACTCACCTCCCAAGGATATTCTTTGTTAATTTTCTTTTTCTGTAGCTGGTACAAATAATCCCTCATCGAATTCATCTTACGACCTGTACCGGACGTGCCTTCGGCGCTGACGTTTATTCTAGAACAATTTCATTAAAAGTACGTACAAAAAGAATATGGATGATTTTGAAACATCCATTATCTTCTCATTTTGTATGTTTTAACGATTTGCCACTATCTCACTTGACGTGTCATTACGAAGTAGTCGTAAATAGCAAATATAGTAAACGTAGATGATTTGCTCTGGGTTTATGGCGAGATCTTAAGTCTGTCATATGACCTTTATACTAGCCGGCACGGCGGACGTTTTCCCGCCATGATAATAAAAAATACTTTGAAGTTAGACATATGACGCCTGTGACTTTTTTGTAGGCATTACCAAGCACTACGACTTTTCAGTAATGATCCAGTAGATTGGTTGCCAAAAAAAAGCGAAGAAGTAGATTTGCTCTGAAAAACAACTACTGGAAAATAGTCATACATGACAGATTTTCAACTCAATAAGAATAGTTAGTTCAGGAAAATATTAGAAAGATGTTTTCTTTCACCGAAACCTTGGACTCATTGCAGGCAGTCACTTGACCCGATGGTAAGTGATCACCACCGACCATAGACACTATCAACACCGGGGGAGTCACAAGTGCGTTGCCGGCCAACTTATTCATCATCGTTACCTTTACTGATCAAGGTCAACTTATCACTATTAAGTTAATCTTCTATTAACTTCCCTTTAGTGACGTGTTAAGTTCATTTTAAACTCATGTTTTGAAGCGATAATGGCTTAATTGATAACATATTCGGATACTGCGTTGATCGACGTAGGTTCCAATCCCAGTAGCATATGGGAAATACGACGGCAAAATGGGAAATAACAAAAAGAAAAAAAAAACATTATTATATGACACATAATAACAACAAATAATAAGAAACAAAAGCAACAACAAAAAATTAAATACTAAATAAGACAAAAAAGACAGAAAGGACAACAAAAAAAAAAACTAAGACCAAAGAAAGTAATACCAACCAATAGAAAATAAGTAGGTTAAGCCGTAGAATAATATTGTATACTGTATAGTAAAGTAATTACAACTGATGGAAATGAAGTAAATAGAGATAATTATCATAAGCAAAAGTCACTTGTAAAATGTAATGAAAGACTAGAAACAAAAATGTAAATTGTGATATATCGAACATAAAATAACAAAATTAAGGGACATGATGTATTACTAAAGAATGTAGGGGATTACAGGGACGGAATAACAAGGTCTTGGATTATGTCCGAGGTAAAGGGGGGACTAAAAAAAAAGAAAGTGATTAGGGCCTTTCTTTTCTCGAAATGATTACGTTGTTGGCCTAGCAAGGCCTTAACAGCTTCACCGGACTACTAAGGCGAGCGCTTAAGGCACTCAGCCGATTTTTTTTTTGCAACTAGCTTAAGGGTGCACCTTGGGCTGTTACCTAGTTCATGCAATTCATGACCTAACTGAGCTAACCTAAGCTAAGCTACATATTCATACTTATACGAGTTATTGAAACATATATGTGTACCAAGCATACATACCTCAATAACTCTTACATGTATTTCGTGTCGGATAATTTTTCTAAACTATTTCAATTCGACAAGGGATTGTGATTAGGGGGCTATTCTGGCCTAACTGTGGATGAATTAAATTTTAGTTGCTAATACAAAATCTGTGAATAATCCTATATTCGCTAATTTTTCTCGAGATCGATTTATTTCTTGACTCGAAAAGCGCTCGCGACCGATCTGTAGATTACGATCGACCGTTTGTTATAAAAAATAAAAACATGTTTCAGAGTTGGATTTTTTAAATCTTTCTCTACTTTCCCTACTTACCTGTCGAAGGTGTTGATAATAGACGGTTCCTCGACATGAGATAGTAAAGACTTTATTGCTACATGGATGTTTCCTGTAAGCGGCTGCCAATTTTCATCTGTTAACAAAATATAGGTTGTAACAAAAATAAATACATTTTATTTGTTCACGATGATTTTTTTATTACATCGTCGCTTGAATGTTGTAATTAGAGCAATGCAATATTGCTGAAAGCCATTCTTCGAGAACAATCTAGGGTAAAACGTTATGGGAAGCGAATGCGCGATAGCCGTTTTGTAATATTTTCTTACCAAAATTTACATTTAAAATCAAACTAAATCTATAAATAAAGTTATTATCTGTGTATAATTAGTTCACAGACGTATATAGGAATATGAAAATGGAAATAACCAAAACATAGTCTATGTCATTCAGCGATAATATAGCTTGTACAAAAGATTATTTAGAATCGGATCAATAGTTCCTAAGCGTAGGTACTCTCAGATAAATAAACCGTACCTCTTGATAATAAAATAGATCATGTATCTGTATATGGTTTCCGGAGTTAATAATAAATTGCATACTCTTCAGGCGATTTTTGTTTGCATTTTCATCTACGTCGTTTGTTCACTATTTCCGAGTACTGAAAATAACTGGAAAGATTCTATAATTCTCTACAAACATCTCGTATAAACTTGTAGAAGATATAGATGAGGCACCGTCGCAACGCGTTGATTCGCGGTTCACGTGCACATTGACAATTTATCACTGTTTGAAGTTTTATTTAAAAGTGTAGCTACCGAGTATGTCATCTTCTTTGGCAGGAAATTGTTTCGATACGAGAAATGAAATAAAATAAATATGAAATATCGCGTGTCTCTATAAATACCTTATATGGTCATTAATAAACAGTCCATTTCATTTATTTGTTCAATTGTTTGAACGACATTCTATTTACAAAAGTTTCAGTCAGCCTGCCAAAGAGGATAACATACTCGGTAGCTGCAAAAATATTTTTAGGTTTGATTTTTATCCCTATTTTTGATATAATAAGTTATACTTTTTGCTTAGTCCCTATAATAAAGGAGCGTAATAATACTGTATGAGCATGTACGCCTTCTAGAAACGCAACTTTACAATGTGTTAAATATTTTTCGCTTAATATAAATTGGAACATACAAATAATATTTTTATCATTTCATTCTAAAGTCAGTATTTAAAATTGTTTGCTGTGTTTTACCGTATATTTTTAGATAATTATTTTTATCCAACATAAAGCTGGCAACTATTTATAATATTTAGAAGTACGTTTGACCTGTATCATTTATAACAACAGACGTTAGGGTTTGAAAGTGGATATACAGCAATTTAATAGCGTTGTGTAGATTATGGAGACAATAACAATAAATTAGGTCAAACTTTGCCTTTTGTTTATCAATAAAAACTGTTTGGCTTCCAAATGCAATGTATGGAAAATTATACAAATCGAGTTACAATGTTATTATGTTTTTAAATCTTTTTCGTAAACGCAATAATTTTAGTAGCCAAACCGACGAATACTTTATCTGAGCATGAAAAAGGCATATAATACTGTGAGATTTGTTACAAATACTTGTTTCACTCAATTAGAAGCGCTTAGTGTTAGCACGCACTGTGGTATTGTTAAGTACGATTTTTTTATTGCAAACTCTGCGATCTATAAAAATTACACAGAAACGCGTGCACTGCTGATAAAAATCCGCGAATTAGCGCAGTAATGCACGAATTATGGTGAAGAAATGTCGCTACGCTACTACATGTTTTCGATAACAAGGAGATGAGGTAAATATCATAGCCTATATTTATTATCAAATGGTTTTAAAGTAAGTAATCAAAATATTTTCATATACCTACATACTTTACAAAAAACTTATGACAAGTTACAGTATTGTTAATAGATGTGTCCAATACTGCTTGCATATATATTTTTTGTGCATTTATGTCTAGAGCTATTATAAAAGAAAGCTGCTTTCCGTGTCTGTTTGTAATTCTTAAGTTCTTTTAAACTAGATTTTAATATAGTTATCATTACAATTTAGTGAATTTTTCTGGGAAAGTTTTAAAGTATAATTAATACATGAATACGAAGCCAGAGCGGGTAAATAATTAGTTTAAGTCCTGTTAATGGATGAGCTCAAAAGTACTTGCGTATATATTTTTGTGCATTTTCAAAGTAAATAAACGAATTCGGACTTTAATTTAGTAATCAGCAAAGGCACTTTTTCTATGAAAGTTATAATAAGTATGGCAAAACTCGGAGAAATTCTATAGCAGTGCGCGTACCATCTATTGCGGATTTTTTTCCTATCCGAATAAAAAAACGCATCGCAACTTACTGCAAAGCAACGCGCGCTAGAATATACATATTTAATTATTAGCATTTTGAATATTGAAAATATCTTTTATAAATGAGCGAGTGTATATAACAAACAAGAAATTCATTTTACTAATTCATATACTGCTATAGCCGGCTTTATTTTTAGTTTTCAAAATTAATAAGCTTTTGTTAAATTGAAATTATTAAAATTTCATCAAATAAGTAAAACGGATTACTAAAAGCAGAAAGCAAAAATTTCCTAATAACTGATACCTTGCTGATAGAAGAAATTCTAGATACGACATCGAATTAAGTATCAGTCGAATTGATGTGCAAGTGGGGCTCAGAAAATGTGTACCAACACATACTAAAAGCAATAAATCACGCACCTAGAAACTTTATAAAGGCAGGATTATATTTTGCCGCAATTTATTAAAAGTTCTTACATATCAATTATTTTGGAAATTAAAATATATATCTATACTTCCAGTGTGAAGAGCAATGTAGTCATTTTACTATTTTCATAATGTATTTGTGCATTTAATATTATTTTATACTTATAAAACACGAGGACAATTTGCGTAATTTTCGGCCCTTCGTTCAGGTTGTATATTACTGATTATTATATAAAATACCACTGAAAACTATTGATATTTGAAATATCTCGAATATTGCTATAAAAAAATACTTTTGTTGAAACGACTTCAATAAAAGTGAACAATGCATATTTATTCTTTAAGAATAAATGTGAGTGATGGATTATAGGGGTCCAAACTCATGGTGGAGAAACTAAATGGACTTTTAGACTTTTAGACTTTTAGTTTACACTACACAGTACACAGCAAAAAATACACTAAATCTCTATACAGCAAAAAACCTATTTTCTTTGCCATAAACTTAATTTTAACATATACATCAGAGAAGTGAAAATATGTAAGTTTTTAAACGCTACCTTTAATCTACAATTTAAAAAAATAAAGTCAAAACATTCGTGGAACTCTCAGACCGACAAACTTTTTATTATTTAGTTATAGCTAAACTTATATTTTAATTCCATGTAATCTTGTACAGGTTTTGATTAAGTACGATTCTAGGTGGAATATCAATCTGATGTCCGCAGGTTTGATTCCCGGCATATACCATCGAATTTTTCAGAATTCGTGTACTTTTACTAATTTAAATTCGTAACACTATGAGCTGACATTGAAAGAAAACATCGCGAGGAAACGTGAACCTTGAAAATGTTCTTATAATACCACCGTATGTGGGTAAATATAGAACTGTTTTTCGTAGTTTGAAATCGCCAATAGGTTGTCGGCTGTCGTGGTGATTATGTCCATACCTTCCTTTGCGAAGAGACCTATGGCCCAGCAGTGGGTCCCTTACAGGCTGATAATGACGAATAGGAAAAAATAACTTAGGAAATATTTACTCACCCCTCTTTAGAACAGGTTGCCCATATTTAATGTCCTTTGATATAACCGTAAGCAATTCATATGCTGTTAGCAACATCCGAATTCTAAAAAAGGATTTAAAATGAACAAATTATATTTAATTCATGCTCTTTTAAGCCTATTAAATTATTCATGGCATTTATGAATTTATAAAAGTATACTTAGGAATAAGTTATTACTAGTAATGACATAAATCTACTACATCATTGAGAATAATTATTATTCAGTTAAGATTCAAATATCTAATTTAGAGATGATGTTATTAAAAAAAATGACTATTATCATTATTATTATCTATATAAATCAATTGTCGAATGTATGTTAGCGCGTCACTTCAGAACGACTGCGCACCTATTTGGCTAATTCTCTTTTAATTGTGTTAGTAAATATCAGAACAAGGTTTGTATGATTTATATTCTAAAAATAGTATAAAAATATGAAAAATTTGGGTTAAAAACCTACATATAAAAAAATAGTGGGATAGAAGGCAGTAGGGACATCTTAAGTAATAGTGACAGATTGACAGTTTAATTTATTAAGTTGCCATGATATTTCATTATATAGTTGTATTATAAAGGATAGATTTGGTACCAGTTTCTTCAAAATCAAAATGAATTTTACACCCGTTCGAAGCGAAGTTTTAAATAGGACTAGTATATATTATTTACCTGTGTATTATACTCGGTAACAACGTAGCTTTGTACCACAAAATTCCAGGATAATCGTATTTAATACAGAACTCTGGTACAAATATTTCTATAAAACCTTTCGGATTATCGTCACCTTGTGATGCAGACACCAACTTGTGCTGCTTATCAGTGAATGAATTGATTGTTGCCGCTCGAGGCAATAAACAGTTCATTCGGGAACTGATATTGCGTACCTAAAATAATTTATTAAAAAAAATATATACCAGGCATTAGGTTAGTCGCTTACAATATCCTAAGGGATGATAGTTCATGGCAACATTTATTATATAAAATAATAATATCAAAACAAAAACTAATAAACAACAAAGAGAACCTAAGTTAAAGTTTGTTCTAATACTTTCAAAAGTATTCACACGAACGTAATAAGCCTAGGTGCAATGACCGGTGTCGAAAGCTGCAAGGGGCGACCCGGAGTTAATAACTTTCGATAATAAAACGGAGAATATATATGCATATATATATATACGTGAACAAGTGAAGCTTATGAGTTTTTCGATAAAGAAACTACTAGTTTTTGTCGGTGGCTTCGCTCGCCTCAATATAGAGGTCTATGTCCATTTCTGTACTAGCCATATGTATATAAAATTGCATGATGATCGGTTGAGTAGCTAAGACATGACAAAGTAATAAACAAACAAACCCAATTTCGAATTAATAATATTAGTCAGGATTAGTATCTAGGTATCTATAACATGTAAGAAATATGTAGGAACTGTTGCCTTATAAGATTTTGTAGAATGTGAACTACAGAATAACCTTAAATAATCGTTTTTCGTTACTTTTTAGGCGACAATCAATGATATTATAAGTAAAAAGCTGTAGATGCCTTATAAGCGTTTCGACAGCGCCTTGTTAAAACTTGGCTAGCTACCTTATTTTTAACAGCTGCCCCGTCAATCCGCCTGTATCTAAGCAACATATAACTATTTCTTTTTCACCACCGATATTAAGAATATGCCATCTTACTTCCACATTTTATGAAGACAATGTGGCGTTACAATATTATTTTACGTATGTGAGCGTTATCGTGCCATTTGTTTTGTCAAAATATCATGTAGGTAACGTATCTACTCCTTTTTACTTACAATATCATTGGCAATAATGTAGAAAACATTTACACATTTTAACAAAAAAATGACATATATATGGTTACTACATTTTCCAGTGCTTCCAATTAAAATATCATCAATAGATGTTTTCCCACAGCTACAGTTAAGAACTATTTCTTGCGTTTTCTAGCCTTTGCGTGTCAAAATTCTAGACTAAATCGTCATTTCTAATCGTATGAGGTAAGAGCAAACGTTAAACTATGAAGCATTTAACAAAAATATAATTTATTATAATTTCATCAGAGAACATTAAAGCAAAAGATTAGTTTCCATTGCTATCCGATCGTGCATTTAGAATTCACAGTTAAGACAAATGAGGTTTATATTCCGTTCATCACTTATTCCTTCCATAAATAAACAATTATCAGAAACTTAGTCATAAGTAACTAAAGTTAAAATTACCTCCAGCAATGGTTGGTCCATACTTCCATATATATCCAAATTGTACTTTGTTGAATAATAGTCAGCGTAAGTACCGACAGATTCCTTACCGAATAGAGACATTGGAGACAAATACTCAAGGACATTTGTCACAATGTACCTTTAATGAAAAATAAAGCAAATGAACAAACTTCAACTTTTTTTTTGTATCATAGGAGGCAAACGGACAGGTGGTTCACCTGATGTTAGGGTAACACCACCGTCCATAGACACTTGCAACACCAGGGGAGTCGCAAGTGCGTTTCCAGCCTGTGTTTGGGGGAAGGGAGGTAAGGAAGGAAAAGGGAGGTGAGAGGGTGGGCCTCCGGCACTCTCACTGACCGAACGAAACGCAAAAATGCAAGCACTGTTACTTGGTACTACCGCGGGCGAGCCGACCCATTCATGCTGAAACCAGTAATAGCTTCAGCGTGGCTCTACCACCTACAAAAACTTCAATATTCTAATGTTTATCCAGAAACAACGAATGCGAAATGAAAATTAATAAACGCCGTAAAACAATACATTATTGCTTTAATGGAATCATAATTCTTGTTATGATTTTATCACGAGAAATTTATGGAAAAACTAAGACGCGGATCTTAACTATACCTCGTTTTTTTACGGTAATCAACTCGTACGAAGTTACTGTCAATTCTTAGTATTTTGCATACTAAATCTTTCAGACAATATACAGATTTCCCAAAAAAACAAAAATCGAGGGTGTAATTTCTAAGATATTGCGTAAAATATTCCAAGGAAATCGAGAATATTACTTTTTTAAAAATCGGGTAAGACTTAATTTTTTTTAAGATGAAAATTTTTTTCTAGAATATAAAAACACAGTCATACCTCTGTGGTTGTATAGATCCTCTGTACCATGGTGTGACGACACAGTTTAAATAATCTTCCTGTGTCACATGTATTTCTCGTCTCTCCTGTGAATTTAATTTGGTATATTAAAAAATCTACATCATTAATGTATAGTCAAATGCTAGAATGATTTATATCGTAGTCCGGTGAAGCTGTGAAGGCCTTGCTAGGCCAATAGCGTAGTTAGTTCGAAAAAAAAAACTTTATACTGATACAAATTTGAATTAATAAAATAGTAACAAAATAAAAACAAAGGCACTATTTGAGTCTGTCTTTGTATTCAATATAGCCTTTTTAACCTACGTAATGGATTTTGATACGAGCTTCACTTTGTTCTTTAACAAAGGCGTTATACTTTGCGAAAATCCATCGTTAAATGAGTCATTACATTTTAAAATGAGCTAAACCCAATTTCAACCGTTCCTAATAATTTACGTTATTTTTCGACTACTTCAAATTTTGTACATGTAAAATATAGAGATCATAAAAAACAACTAAAAATCTTATGGACAGTGAAACTTAAGCTTCGTACTCGGTGTATAAAAACTGGAAATAAAAAAAAAATAAACATGTTATATGGACGATCTAAATTGGATTTCGCTCATTTTGATAATATATGAAATTGCCGTTTCAGTGATATTTTGTTGACAAAATCGTTACTTTGCCTTAAAACCATAATAAGTTCTTGGTTGGATATCACTATATAACTTTAAACGCAATAAGTAATTTGATATCACTTTATAACTATATATCCACCGTGAGTACTTGATTGGATACCACTATGTAACTGTAAATCCATCATAGGTACGTGATTGGATATCACTTTGTACCTGTAAATGTATCATAAGTACTTGATTCTATATCACTTTGTAACTATAAATCCATCTTGATTCCTTGATTGGATATCACTATGTAACTGTATATGCATCATAAATACTTAATCTGATATCACCTTGTAACTTGGATATCGCTACGTAACTGTAAATGCATCATTTATATTATAGATATTAGTGTGTAACTGTAAATTCATCATAAGCACTTGATTCCACGTGAAAGTGAAATGTAACATCCAATCGAATACAGTTCGAACTTGTCGCTAGGTGTAGGAGTGTTTACAAAGAAATTTCGTTTCATTCTCACTTCAAAAGAGAAGAACAATCCTCAAGTTTAATCATACTCAGACGAAAATTTATTTTTTAATCTTGGTAAATTATTTACTCACAACGTGTTCAAATATTGATTACAACAATTGAATATACTCAAGAAATTTTATAGAAATATACGTATAGATAGATTCGTATAAAATAAAAAATACTTTATTTTTTTGGGTTTTCATTAATTTAATCTCTCGTATTCAATATTTTCGATATCAAAGTCAAACTATATAGTAAACCGTCATTCGTGGTTTGCAACATCCGCAATATTTCTTAAATCTTCAACAACAAACCCGAAAATTCGCTTGCTCATAAATACCCAATGAAGACATAACAACAAAACGAATCATACCTCATAAGATTTTGGGACTACTGGTTGAATCTCCTGATGCTGTATCATCATCGTCCAATCTATGTCGTAATCATTATGATCACATTTAACGGGGACGATATACATGCAATTTTTGGTTCCTTCGTATATGAGAAATTTCTTGGCCACCGCCAGTACTTGATCGAATAAAAAGTAATGGAACCTGTAAATTATTGAAGAAAGCTTTAATTGTGAATGTCATACAAATAATATTTCAAACAATCAATAAATATTATTTAGTTATATTCTCTAGATAATTAGTTATAATTGAGATTTAAGAATTCATTCCATAAAAATGCACTGTTTCAAATTAGAATAAAGTAAATTTTCAAAAAAAAGTATTAACCGACTTCAATATCAATCAAAAACCCATAAGGCACTAAAAAGCGGAAAATAAATAGTTTATCAAATTAACCAAATTAAATAAAACATATGAATATGTGTGCTACCTAGAGATGTATTGGAAGTTGGTGCGAACCGAAATTTCAAATTTGTTCCAGGTAGAAATGTATTACAGAGACGCGAGAGTGGACTTAAACTTTGTACCTATGTAGATGACATGATTTTCGGTTCGCACCGACTTCCAATACATCTCTAGGTAGCACACATATTCATATGTTTTATTTAATTTGGTTAATTTGATAAACTATTTATTTTCCGCTTTTTAGTGCCTTATGGGTTTTTGATTGATATTGAAGTCGGTTAATACTTTTTTTTGAAAATTTACTTTATTTTTCCATTTTTTGTGTACATAAATATATTTTACTAGCAGTGCCCACGAACTCCGTTCCGCCTTAAGTATATTAAACAATGCTTGCGTCATGTTGCAACACAGCAACGAACATAAGCACAATAGGCTCCTAAGAATTGAAGAGTTTTTTTTATAATATTGGTGGCAAACGGACATACGGGTCACCTGATGGTAAGTGATCACAGCCGCCCATGGACACCTGCGACACGAGAGGAAACACAGATGCGTTGCCGGCCCTTAAGAAAGGAGTAGGCTCGTTTCTTGAAAGTTTTCTTACTTTGTCACGGATCCCATAATCAGAACCTAACCAAACTCTCATCAAACTACCGTTGAAGTACCTACTTTCCAATAAAAAATGAATCATCGAAATCGGTTAGCGTGATATTGAGTTATTCGTCTATTTGTCGTGTACATACTTAATGCAAATTTAAAACTTATACGGTTTTGCACTGGATGCCTATGTCGGAACTGGACCAAATAGAAATGGGACCACACGGGAAGTACCAGCTTTCAAATAAAAAAAGAATAATCAAAATCGGTTCACCCAGTCCAAAGTTATGAGGTAACAAACATAAAAAAAAAATATATATATATAGACGAATTGATAACCTCCTCCTTTTTTTGAAGTCGGTTAAAAAAAAAAAAAAATACAGACGAATTGATAACCTTCTCCTTTTTTTGAAGTCGGTTAAAAAAGAAATTATGATGAAATTTCAACCACTAGACCAATGGTCCCAAAACTTTTGTTTTGTAGACCCCTCATCAGTTTTCACGGTATTGGGCGGATCCCTATCTTCAACGATGGCTAGCATAGATTTTTTTATCATGCCACAAATTTAATATGAAAATCTTTAATATCACTACTAGTTCACTGTTCTAACACTATTTACCGAATAAAATTATTTTTTAATTTTCACCCTGTCAATAAAAAGCCAAACAATTGTATACATTATTATCTAATATATTCTATTAAGAAGTATTATATGTACTGGGTCGGTGACCACCTTATATATATAATAAAAACACTGTTAACACTGACTTTCATTCAGTTTGTCGCATTTCGGCATCAATGAATGTATAGTCTAGCTACCAATATTTTTACACACCGATATAACTTTATGCGCCAAATAATTAATTTATTTTCAAATGTGGATACAGTAACTGTCAATAAGTAAGTAAACTAATCTAAAGACTTTATCACATAGATGCAATTTACACTATCAATAATAATAATAAAAAAATTAAATTATATAAAAGTAACTATTGCGACACATTAGAAAAAGAAAAAAAATAGAATAAGAGTTAACTAAAGTTAACGTGTGGGAAAAAAAAAACAAGATGGCAAATAGAATTAAGAATATTGACATATAATTTACTAAATATTGTTTAAATAGTCACGGATATAAAGTGTGTTTGATTGTCCTTTTGAATTAAAATGTTCGATGGTCAAATATGTTTTGCTTTTATACATAATTCTACAATTGAATACTCACTGCTTTACCAAGTTGAATAGATTTTCATCCAATTTTATAACAGCATAGTTTACTTCTATGGATGTGGTCACTTCTCCGATATTCGTAAAAGCTGGAAACTCGCACAGTTTGGGTAAAGGTTTAGAAGTTAAAAACCCATAACCTTCACCCCTTTGTAAAAAGTCATACAATGCCCGGTCCCTGGACTCCTTTGGCTTTTGAAAGGCCGTTTTTAGTTTAATAATGTGAAGGCAAAATCCTTGCTTGTCAGGTACAGTGTCGAGACATGTTGGAAACTAGAATTAAGATTGCCTTTTTTAACGCAATAATCATGTATTTTAAATTATAGTAACTATGTAGCCTGCTTTCAGGAGGTAATTCAAATATGCCGACACTCGCTGTTGGAATAACATTTCACCGCCATTTCGACCCAAAAAAAGTTAACTTAGCTTTAATTACTCATAAAAACGATTCTTATTGCAACTTCAAAAGGCAGTAGTTGAAATTCACGTATATCTTTTATTTTATTATACATACATCTATTTACTTTTTATGTCTAGTTGTGTCATTATGTATAGGAATACCGGTGTACTATAGTATTGTACTATCTATACATACAATAAGAATGTAAATCTAACGTGACTGTACTTTCTAGATTTCTGTAAAAAGCAAGATAAAAATCTTTTCAAAAATTTTATCTTTCGCCTTATTCTAAGTTTGTAGAAAAAACGACACTAACAATAGAAAAAAGGTATTTAATACACTGAAAGTTTTAATACAAAGAAATACAAACAACAAATACAAAGAAACAAAATGTTGACTATAGCTAACTTCAGGGTGTCGGTTTTACGTGACGGTGTGCGCGCGCATCGTAATAACTTCAGGGTATCGGTTTTTCGTGACGATGTGCGCGCGCATCGTAATAACTTCAGGGTATCGGTTTTTCGTGACGGTGTGCGCGCGCATCGTAATAACTTCAGGGTATCGGTTTTTCATGACGGTGTGCGCGCGCATCGTAATAACTTCAGGGTATCGGTTTTTCGTGACGGTGTACGCGCGCATCGTAATAACTACAGGGTATCGGTTTTTCGTGACGGTGTGCGCGCGTATCGTAATAACTTCAGGGTATCGGTTTTCAGTGACGGTGTGCGCGCGCATTGTAAAAATTTACTCTCATCATTTTTCCCTAACGCGCCAAAAGAAATATAACTTCAAAAACGTTGTAGGTGTCTTGGAATAAGTAATGAAATACTTTTCAATCATTTTTATAAATGTCTGTGTGTCTGATTGTACGAACACGAATCACTGCTAAAGTACTGCGTTCATTATAAAACTCAAGGAAATCATAAAGCGTATCTTCGACAGTCCGGTGAAGCAGTAAAGACCTTGCCAGGTCAATAGCGTAGTCAGTTCGAGAAAAAAAAACATATCTTCGAGTAACTTTTAGTCTTTGTTCCATTAAAATCGGCTCGATCTATCGAAAGTTATTGTAATTTTAATGAAGACGCGACTTATGTGCTAGAGAAAAGTGGATAGTAATTATATTTAATACATTCCGATGGCTTTATTAGTCACTGTTTTGTACATCAGATTCCACGCAGGTACAACTAGAGTTTTAACATACATCTACATACTTTTTATGTCTAGTTATGTCAATGTGTTTTGTTTTATTTAAATAAATATATAGACTTAATTAACGTCTTAAATTTCTCGCGGCAGTAATAATCAATTCGTGTTCATCTCATGTGTTTAATCCAGTAGTAATGCAATGTAATATTTTTATTAAACCACCGATTACACGTCTGTACATTGCTATGGCCCCCAATTGAAAATCAGCGCTGTAGTACCACTCAGATGTACTGCAGCATGTAGCTGAAATGGGATGCTGTTGTTTGGCATTTCTAATGAATCTATATGTATATTTTCTTTAATTACTTTATCACAGCGATGTGTTCCAGCAATAAAAATCTTTTTCTTACTTACTACTCTCTATTAACCTCTCACTTGCACGAGGTTTTACGTAGTAATCATATTCGATTCGGTTATTTAATGTTATTAAAGCTCTGTGGTAGCGGTTTCGGACACAGCCCCTTGACGCAGATTCGAATGCATTCAGTCAGCCTGAGCTTTCCCTGACCAAATGATTTTGACCAGTCTAATACTCACTACGTCCGCAGATTCGAACTTCGGATGTACGAACGAGTTTCTCGGATATATTTACTAATTTGTATTGGTTATATTATCGGCCGATAGCGAATGGGAATATCATGAATAAACTTATAATGTGCTATATGTGAGAAAATGTAAAACTGTGAATTCCTCGGATTTCTTTTTCTCAGACCCTGGGAAGAGGCTTTTGCCCCATCAATGGGGCTCTTACATGGTAACATTTTATAATTATATCTCGGTGAAGGAAAACATTTAGTAGGTGGCAGGTGGGTTCAGCATGAATGGGTCGGCTCGCCCGGGGTAGTACCACCCTCTCATAGAAAACCTACGTGAAGTAACAGTGCTTTCATTGTTGCGTTTCGTTCGGTCAGTGAGAGCGCCGGAGGCCCACCTCCCCCTCTCTCCCTTTCCCCCAAACACAGGCTGGCAACGCACTTTTGATTCCCCTGGTGTTGTTACTGTCTATGGACGGTGGTGATCACTTAACATCACGTGACCCACCTGTTCGTTTGCCTGCTATGACATAAAAAAAACACATCGCGATGAACTTATGTATTGGTAGGGTTTAACTCAATACTCGTCTGCCTAACTGCAATTCTCAATTTGAAAATCAAAATTCAGGCACTGAAAAACCTAAAAACCTCAGTAAAAATTAAAAATATTAAGAACGATAACTGTGATAATATACTCAACATACGACGTACATTCAAGCCCTATTCTATTTTACACATATGAAAATTATATGGCAAACAAACACAAAATTTTACAAAAAGAAAAAACTTACCATAATATTGTAACTACGCATTCTCTTTTTGGTACCCGTTTTTGGAATTTGCAAACCCCCCTCTTCGTCTTTTTTTTCATTCAATGGCCAATTCGGAAAACATGATTTAATTTCTTCGTCCTCATAGTTTATAGCACTGTAATACGCAACGGCTTATGAGAGAAACGAACGAAATAATCTAACTGAACTATATCATATATCGATTTATTAGTCTTACATCCACGAGTGGTCGAGGATTTTTAATGTCACAAATCAGCCTTTAATAGCTGAAGTTTTCTCGTAATTACAAGAAGAATATTGGAATCCTATACATATTTTCTACACGTATAATAACAATGTAAATAAAAGGTGTCTGAACTACTTAGACTTTTGTAAAAAAAATTGTTGCAGGTGTCTAGGAATAAATAATAAAAAACACTTCACTCATTTTTAGAAATGTCTGTCTATCTGTCTATTTGTCTGTTTGTTTGGACATGCATTACTGCTAAAATACTGCGTCCATGATAAAATCTCTTCTAAGAAATCAAAAAGCATATCTTCGAGTAACATTTAGTCTTCGTTTCATCAGAATCGGTTTGATCAATTAAAAGTTATTGTTATTTTAATGACGACGCGACTTAAGTACGAGAGAAAAGTACATAGTAATTGGACTTAATACATTCAAATGATTTGATTAGTCACTGTTTTGTACATAAGATTCCCCGCGGACGAAGTCCCGGGCACAGCTAGTACTTAATACATATAATGCAAAATATAAATAAACGTAATTCACGTAACATTCCCCCTGCCTTTAAATGAAATTTGATGTGATTTTGCTCGACCTGCTTCCTCATTTTGAGGTATTCTATGGGCACCCCGTAAGTTACTAGCTATATGTAAAATTACAAATAATAAATACGTACGCGAATTTTTTTGGCATTAAGTTTTTCAGATCAAGTTCTCCTTCCTGATGCAATCGAATGCATGCATTCAGAGCCGCTGAACGTTTCGCACTTTTTATATTCGGATAAGGATTGCCCTGTAAACACATTGCTATCTTTAAAAGAGAAATAAAAAAAAACATAAAGATACTAAATTGTGGAGAAAGATAAACATAATGGAATCTTCTTTACTATATATGTTTTGTATCATTAGTATTTTTGGTTAGATTAGTTATGTGTTGAAGATTCATATATATTATAATGGGAACATATTTATACTATAGTATAAAACTATACATTTCAATCATTTTTAGAAGCTGGAGGGTTTGTTTGGTTGAACGCGCTAATCTCACGAACTACTGGTCCGAATTAAAAAATTCTTTCAGTGTTTCGGTTTCGGTTTATCGCCGAAGGGTATAGGCTATATATCATCACGCTAAGGCCAATAGGAGCGGAGCACCACGAAGAACGTTTCAAAATCGATATTTTTTTAGCGTTAGCCCAAAGTGACTATTCTACACGGACGAAGTCGCGGGCAAAAGCTAGTATGGAATAAATAAATATAACCTTTTTGTGTGGTAACGACTCTGTGCATGCATTAACTTACGTTTCTGTTGTCCATAATTTTCCTAAATAAATTTATCCATTAATATCCACAAGCATTTTTTAACATAACCCAAGCAAAAAGTCCATAAGGAAATTCAAATATCTGTTAATATGACACAACACAATCGAAAAAAAATTTATAAAGCTTAATTTAAAAAATCAAAAATCAACGTTATGACACTTTATTTCCTCCCGCATACTTATATATATATATCATTACATAGTATAAAATAAAGTCCCCTGCCGCGTCTGTCTGTCTGTCTGTTCGCGATAAACTCAAAAACTACTCAACGGATATTCATGCGGCTTTCACCAGTAGATATAGTGATTCATGAAGAACGTTTTGGTATATAAACTGTCAAGGATATATTTTTAATCAGAGCGGGACAACGTCTGCCGGGCCCGCTAGTATATATTAAATTACAATACTTATAACTTGAAAAACAAACTTCCAGTTAAAAAAATCGTGTTAGATCTGCAGGACTGCCTCAAGAACAAAGTTCCTTAATGTAAAATAAGCAATTAAATCAAAAAGTTTCCTTTAATATCTGAGGAAAAATGTGTATCTATTAATTATTATATATTAAACAGTGAATTGACGTTAGTCTGAATTTAAGTAAACCTCGGGAATACTATATTTTTCCTGGATTAAATTTATGTATTTTCTTTGCTTCTAACAACGTGTATGGAAAATTACTTGATGATCGCTTGAGTAGTTGGTGTGAAAGCGTAACAAACATACAAACTCACTTTACATAATATTAGTTAGGATATAAGGAAAGGTAAATAGAAATAAATTCTATATTGAAGTTATACAACAGCCACACTCGTATACATTAGAAAGAGACAGAGATATAGAAAATCGCATGCAAGGAGCATAACAGTTTTTCCTTACGTGACGATTTTTTTCAGTCAACTTCAATCACTAGCTGCGTTAAGGAACTTTACTCCCAAAAGAAAGAACACATTTGAATGAAATCAATACACGAGTATATCAACATAACAATCAATATATAAAAATGTTACCCATAAAAATATAGTATTAATGTATGTAATACCTTAATTTCCTCTTTAATCGGACACGGCAAAGGCATTATTATTGTAACCATTTCCTGCTCTTTTTTGTCGTATATAACTCTCTCTCGCACCAACATGGGCGAGATCATACTGAACTGATCGTGCGGTAATGCCATACAATAACGATTCAATAAACTAACAGCGGTCACAGCCGACAATCGAACTGAAACTGATATACGGATTCTTTCAATAGTGAAATTACGTGAGAAACAACTTGACATTAACCAATAAATCATTATTTGATTAAAGAAGGCGTTACTTTGCGGAAATCCATCATTAAATATTATAGTGAGTGTTACTTTGCACTTCCGCCCGGAATTGATTGACCACTACTACGTGTTACTGTAACAAAAGTAGTTTCTTTTTTCTAAACAATAAAAATAATTAAAACCGCGTTCCTTGGTTGAAACGGTCAGTTTAGTACAAAATGCTTTTTGTTCCGGTAAGACGTAGTAGTCGTCAATCAATTCCAGGCGGAAGTGCAAAGTAACGTCCACTATAATATTTAATATTAACCAATATATCACACAAAATACTATTTCAAATGTACGTATGTACTCCCTTAAAGTAATTCATCATTATTTAATTATGGAATATAAAAAAGTCGAGGCAGTCACAGGGACTGCCGACAAGGAGTAGAAACTCGACACAATGGAATCTAAACTGTATTCGCTTTTGAATTTATAAATTACCTATAATGTGTATTATAGGTATTATAGTATTACCATTACTCCCTCTTTCACATGTATTGGCACTCCGAATAATAATTATATACTTTTGTATATAGTTTATTAATTCATCAAACATATGATGCATTACACAATCTCAATACAAAATATGAACATTAAATGTACACAGGCCCTTATACTACGCGTCGCTAGTCTGACGCAAGCCGCGCAAGCGCAATACGGTCAGTCACGCTTGCTCGCATGTCATGACGTGAAATTATAAATTTGTCTCCTGCCAAGAAAATAATGCTCATCGCGCGTTTTCACTTTAAAAAAACACGGTAATTTTATAACACTTACCTCCACTTTCAAGAGTCGTTACATAGGCCGGCACTTCATCTTTATAAACGTTTTCTTCGATTTCTTCCAGCGATGGTAGGGCTCGGTTATGCGAATTCCCGACTAATATCTGGAATCAAGGTGGAGCCGTCCAAATATTACAGTGCTCGCCAATCTTTCTGACCGCTCTGAGTGAACGCGCAGAACACAAATTTAGATATCATACACTATAATTACACAGTATAAAACAAAGTCGTCTGCGACGTCTGTCTGTCTGTTCGCGATAAACTCAAAAACTACTGAACGGATGTTCATGCGCTTTTCAACAGCAAGTAACATATAAGGGAGAGAGACACATCAAAAATAACTAAAATTCCGTTTACGTAATTAATACTCAAAGTACCCGTACGTACCCTTTATTCTACTAATTATTCATTTCTGAATTAATATAATCAGTAAACCGAGCTAGTTTTTTAAACATTCGTCCGACGTTAACGCTCCATTTAGAAGTTACAATGAATTAAAAAAGACGGTTCTGGGACCAACCCAAAGTGCAGTTCGAAAATGTTTACTGAAAGCTAGGCTTTCGGTAGAAAAGTTCACAGTATAATGACATTAGGTACAAATTAGATTAAACTGCACGGATGTATGGCAGTTCGAGGGAATTAGTGGAAAGTGCACTGTTTTTGTGGGGTATCCTAAAAGAACTTTTGACCGCTCTGAATAATAGCTGCGTAGAACACAAATCTAGGTATAAATAAGTATTACGTTATATGTATAACATCGAGAAAATTTCGGAACACCCAAAAGCCAATTTTTTAGATTCTTATTATATGTTAATATTGTTTTGTATTAAACTTTTGATGGTATGCTCGAGTCTGAACTATTATATATGATACTAGCGGGCCTAGCGCACGTTGTCCTGCCCTGATAATAAAAAAAATCCCAAAAATTAAACTGTAGCGCCACCAAACAGTTCCATTTGTGAATATAAATTATTCTTGAATCCACCTGAACACCCACAAAAATATCATCAAAATCTGTCCAGCCGTTTAGGAGTTCAGTCACATACACACAGACAGAATAATCTTTATATATAAATTTCTTCTGTAAGTGTGTATGTCATTGAACTCCTCCTAAACGGCTGGATCGATTTTGATGAAATTTTGTGTGCGTGTTCCAGTGGATGGTTTAGATTCACAATTGGACCCGGTAGGTGGCGCTGCGGTTGACTTTTAGGATTTTTTTTTATTATCAAGGCAGGACAACGTCCGCCGGGCCCGCTAGTTATATATATAAAGATATTCAGAACAGCCAAAAAGATAAACAAGGACTGCAAAAACTAGAAAGCTTTCATTACGATCATTACATTTAGCTGATATACAAAGATATAAAAATATGTCGAACCACTGGAATAATATCGATCAAAGAATGTATTAGAATCTATTGATGTAATTGTATTGCGAAAAAGTGATGTCGGCGAATAAAAAAAGATATCAACCAAAAATATTTCTCGTTAAGCTTACTGTAACATATAAGTTATTTTTTATCTAGATACGCATTAGCGAGTCAAGCCAAGTTCGAGCTAACATAATGGCGCACGATACCGTGTGTAATATTGCATGAACCATTTGAAGCCATTTTTGACCCCCTCATAACTCAAAAACTATTCCACATAAACATGTCAAATTTGGCTCATATATTGAGACTTGAGCAATACATATGCGCTCCAAATTTTATAGACATACCTAAAACAGTTACTTAAATATTTTATATTGTTATAAATAAATATCAGGACTGACCATTGAACTTGCCACCCATTTAGATCTCATTTCTTTTGCTGTTGAAGTTAACAACCAAGACATATATCACAATATTGAACTTTGCACTCACATTTATGTTTTTGATGGGATTTACTAATACTGAACTGAACAATCAGTTTATTCATAAAATTAAGAATATATATAAAAACCTTAATTTCTCAGTCGGCTTTTATTTTATTTGATACTTTTCTGCTCGAGTTATTATTATATATTTCAATTATATTTTTGAATGTTAGAATTAAGGAATAAAATATTAAAAGCCTAGTATTTTAGCGCATAAACCCGATTGCTTGCAAAGTCCTCATAGCTATGTATATGTACTCTATATGCTCTAAATCTTTAACTATTGGCGATCACGTTTTATTTTCTTTTTATGAAAAATTAATACATTTAAAGCTTTAATTCAAGGGTAAAATATATATTTTTTAAAGTGTTGAAGTTACTCAAAGATCGGTTTGAAACTTTCACTTCCAGTTTGCTATACGTAAAAAAATTCAAATTTAGAATTAGACAAAAAAATTCAAAACTTCAACTTTTTAACTATAAGAAACAATACTTTTTGGTTTATTTTTACAAATTAATAGATACAGATAATAAGCATCCAAAAATTCATGCCTTCATTCTTAGTAAATTCTTAAAGCTCATTACTCAGCAATAAAGCATCATACGAAAAAAAAATTGTGTGTACACATCCACGTCTACTAGAAGTATAACTGACCAGAGTATAAACAAAATTCACGCCTCATTTTTTTATGGTTGTCCGCTTGACTTGATATGCCCCTTGTACAACAAAATACATAAAAAAAAGTTTTTCATTTATTTATATTGTTGCACCACTTAAAAAAATCGATAAAATTCCCTGTATAGAAGTCATTTTCTGGCAAAACTTAGTGAGTGACACCTTTCAAAAAGATTTAAAAAAATCTTTCCTCTGCTAAAAAATGGCTTTTTATTTAAGAATCATAATCACATTTTTTTATATCTTTGACTGACTCTTAGGAATTAGGAAAAAAATGATTATTAATGAATTTTGAGTTTTACTGTGAACGATAAAATCTAAAAGAACGAGTTTTTTTCAAAATCTCTAAAACCGCTTAAGATAAAGGGCTAAAAATTTAGGTGAATTATTTTTATTCGACACCAAATTAGTACTCAAGTTCGAGTCAAAAAAGCCGCGGGGGCAGATTTCCCATACTACCCCGGCTAGACCCTTTTATCATATATAAGAAGGCCATGACCTTTAGTTAAAATCAAATCTCAATTATAAATTAATACATAGTTTTATAATATAATTTAATATTTTATTGTACATTTATTTTTTCTATACTTACGTTTTGGATTAGTTGTTCGGTGCGTTGGAAATTTAAATAATTATTCCTAAATCTCTGCATATCCGTTTCATTGACTAAAAGAATATAATTCGAGTTGGAATCCCTTGCACGCCCTGCAATATTATAGATGCTTACGTTATTCACATTTATTGTGGCTGTTTATAAATATACTAGTTTTTGCCCTTGGGATTAGTACATTTGTTTGGGTGTTCTGTTGTCCATGTCCTTTTCTATACACTTGGTCCTACGAGTATGCAAAGTTTTTTGAAGTGAAACTTCTTTATCGGCGTTGGAAAAAAATTTACCGTCACATTTTTCGGTTACGCGTCACATTTTTCCGTTACGCGCCATCTTTTTTGTATTCATGTCTATGATAATAAAATCCTTTTGTTTAAACTTTATCTAATTTAACTTTATTTGTATTCATGTCTATGATAATAAAATCCTTTTGTTTAAACTTTATCTAATTTAACTTTATTTAACCAATTTCTGGAAAGTTGCATATAGATCATTTTGCGAAAAATAAGGCCTTAAACAAGTTTCACTTCTTACGTGTGTACACTAGTACACGCACACATTTTTTTTTTCAAAATAAGTCAAAAATGATTGATTTAAATTGATTTAAAAAAAAGTATTTTTGAAAAGTGATTTAAAAAAGTATCAATTTAAATTTTGTTTTTTCTTCTGATCTATAAAAAACAACAATGATCGGTGCAAATTTAAAAAGCATGGGACGAAAAACTATATTCTTTTTTGAGATGTTTTTCCACTAAAATGCCTTAAAAAAAAGAAACTTTATGAAACTTGGCTTGCAGATTCTTTTAAAAACATAACCGTTTTCTTAGCTCTCCAACATTGAGTAACAACGAGGAGCTTATTTTAAAGAAACTGAAAAAAAAAAACTATCACTAACAAAGCAGGCGGAAATTCGTATTCAAACTAAACTTAAAATCACTGTTTGAATGTCTTGCAAATAGGTTTAATGTGTACCTAATCCAATGCAAAAAGCAAACTAGCAGGTTAAGAAAAAAAAAATAAAGTTCTCAAAGAGTCCTTTTTTCAAAAACTTTTCGCGCGTGCATTGGTTTTGTTTTACAAATTAGTGCGGTGTTTTTTGAAGTAAATAGTTGTACATTGATTTTTAAGACGAGAGTTTTTCATACCTGGCATTAAATTCAAAACTACCAACGCTAAATAATGGGCATATTGAGTTTACAATAAAAGAGCACACTAAAAACTTCCCTTGTTTATGTAACTATTGATGTTTTATATAATATAATTCAAAATAATAATGAAATCCACTTCACCTTTACTTTGTATGTAAGATCTATATTCCAATGGTATATCATATCGTACGATCAAAGAGCATCTAGGGATATCAACCCCTTCTTCAATAACGCTCGTAGATATTAAACAGTTCAATTCACTAAAAAATAAAGAAAACAATTGATACATATATGTTAAACATTTCTAGAAAATAAGATCGGTAATTCACATTAGCCAATATTAATAATATTCATAAATTTTTAAAATGTTTTGTCGCCTTGTTTCCTTCGCAAACATTCCTTTTCTTTTGGATAAAAAGGTACCCTAGCTCTTTTACTGTGCCCGTTATAATTTGTATGCAAAATTTTTTGATTATCGGTTGAGTAGTTTAGGCGTGAAATCGTAACAAACAGTCAAAAGAACTAACTCACATTCACATTTATAATATTAACCAGGATAAGAATAGCATCCGACTTGCCTCGGGTTTTGAATGCGAATTACATGAGTCAGGCAACAGCCCAAGCCGAGGTGTGCCATGCACCCTTGAGCTAGTTACCAAATAAAATCGGCTGAGTGCCTTAAGTGCTCGCCATAGTAGTCCGGTGAATTTGTTAAGACCTTGCTAGGTCAATAGCGTAATCAGTTCGAAAAAAAACGAATAAAGTAAACTCGTCAGGCTTACTGATGGTAATTTGAATTTATTGAATCTCAATATTCATTATTTTGTTTCTTTAGATCAAACTTAAACATCTCTTAAATAATATTATTCCAATTGGTGTATACTTGCTATTATACTTGAGAAATGTACAAAATAAAGTGGTTTTTTGTTTACTATTAACTACAGCCTGCAGCTTCATTAATTGTGGTGGCAACGTGAAATTTGACTTGAAAAATTTCTAAAACTTCCCATAGCTTGTTCAAGGCATAGATATATATATATATATATATTTTGATATATTTGTTTCTTGATTTTTCTTTTTACTGACTGACTGAATAAAACTCCACTTAAAAATGTTACTCCCATCGCATCCAAAAAAAAAACTTTTCCATAAAACAATAAATAAATCAATTATCTATACTAATATTATAAAGAGGTAAAGTTTGTGACGTTTGTAGGGGGTAATCTCAGGAACTACTGGTTCGATTTGAATGTGTTATATAGCTCATTTATCGGGGAAAGTTATAGGCTATATATCATCACGCTAAGACTCATAGGAGCGGAGCACCAATGAAGAATGTTTCAAAATCGGGGTATTATTTCCTCTTGCGAGCTTCCGCTGCGTGTTAACGTGAACCCAAAGTAACTATTCCACGCAGACGAAGTCGCGGGCAGAGACTAGTTCGATAATAAATAGAGTATTAGACATATTAACATCAAATGTAATATATGCGCTCATGTTTGACTGGTTTTGATTAATTTTGTCAAAAACGATGTCACTTGAGGTATTTCTTAATACACTAAAATTGAATAAAAAATGTAAAAATTACATTCTATTAATGCTTAAAATTGACAATTTTTTTATGCACTATACGCATTAGTCATTTCGTGATGGTGTTTATATAGAATCGTCTAGAATGTATAGTAGATATATACTTACTTGTTTCCAAACATCAGTAAAGCTTTCTGACTGGATTTCTTTAAAAAATGTTGCTCCCTTGTTGATTTCATAGGGTTTATATTGAAACCAACAATAAAATCGTGTTTTAGAAAGTCAAATTCCTTTGGATTAGCCACCTTCACGTCCTTCAAGAGGTTATACAAAACTTTCGCCATAAATTTTTGTTGGGTGAATATAATACCACATAAAGGCTGTTTCTTTTTATTTATCTTCAACAACACTGAAACGAATTAAATATTATTTTGTACTAGCTATGCCTGCGACTTCGACTGCGTGAAACCTTATGTAAAAAACAGCGATTAGTAGTCATCTGAACGTATTAAGTCCATTAACTTATCTACTTTCCTCTCGTACTTAAGTCGCGTCGTCATTAAAAGTACAATAACTTTTGATAGAGTGAACCGATTTTAATGAAACCAAGACGAAATGTTACTCGAGGATATGCTTCATAGTTTTCTTTCTTTTGAGGTTTTATTATTAACGCAGTACTTTAGCAGTGATGCGTGTTCAGACAAACAGACAGATAAATAGACAGACAAACAGATATTTCTAAAAATGATTGAAACTTATTTAATTAATTATTCCTGGACACATGCAACAATTTTTTTACAAAAATCTAAAAAGTACAGACACGTTACATTTACATTCTTATTATATGTATAGATAATAGTTTGTTTATTAAATCAAATAGTAGATTTTCATGGGAACCAATATTTTGGAATTAATAAGTTTTAATATTTAATAATCTCGAGTCAAACGTTACTTGAATGCAATCTCTTATTTCTAGTATTTAACGTATCAATAGAATAGGATTAGATTGATAATTACACATACATCTATGAAGACAGCTGCATGAAACGAGAATAGAATTTTATAGAAAATATCAAAAAGAATTGTTTTCCAGCTGTCACTGTATACAACATAACTATATTTACCTCCCGGCGTTTCCCAAGTACTTGGGTTATATTCCCTTAATATGTTAAGCAGGTGTAAGACTTTCTCTGAAGAGTATTTCACGATTTTATTATAACCGTTTTCATTTTCCATCGATTTCAGAAGTATCATACGTGCTCTGCGAAAAACAATACGAAGCGTAGTTAAGTACTACACAGAGAAGGCTTAATTGAAAGTAATCAACAAACCAATTATAATCGAAGAAACCTTATTATAGACTAGCTGTGCCCTCGACTTCGTCCGAGTGTAAGAAACCTTATATAAAAAACAGCGATTAATAAAGTCATCTGAATGTATTAAGTCCATTTACTCTTCTATCGTACTTAAGTCGCGTTGTCATTAAAGGTACAATAACTTTTAATAGACCGAATCGATTTTAAATAAATAAAGACTAAATGTTACTCGAAGATATGCTTTTATGATTTTCTTGAAGAGGTTTTATCATGAACGCAGTATTTTAGTAGTGATGCGTGTTCATACAAACAGACAGATAGACAGACAAACATTTCTAAAATTGATTTAAATGTATTTTATTACTTATTCCTTGACACCTGCAATTTTTTTTTACAGGAATCTAAAAAGTATAACACACGTTGGATTTACATTCTTATTATATGTATAGAAAATAACTTTCTATAGTCTGCCGCGACCGCTGTACCGCGCCATTAGTATGCGCGGGGAGGTGGGGAGTGGGAACGAAAGAGCATGAACTCCCATGAGATTCGTACTGTCAACCAGATCTTACGATATCAAAGCATAATTCTTTGTAACTGAATATTTACGAGTATAATCTAATATCCAATCACTGTTTTTGTCTAATATGATTATTAGATATGTACAAATAAAGAACCAATATAAATGAAATGAATCTTTAATTCTTGAAAGGTTCGGAGTAATAAAATATATTCGAAAATTTATTTTCGGAAAAAAAACAAGCCAAGAGTAACGATTAATATGTACATTTTTGCCTATATTGATTTTATGTAAGAGAAATGTAGCCGTTTTGTGATGTATTTCTCCCATTGACTACACCTATTACCCGGTTCAAGTTTTATTAAAACTAAAAAATACATCCTATGTAAGGGTTATTAAAAATTATACCAGGTGAAAGGTTAAACACTCACAGTATTCTAGGATGACACTTCATAATTAAAGTTTGTTCTAAGACTTTCAAATTTATAAACACAATCGTAATAAACCCAGATGAAATGACCGGTGCTGAAAGCTACAATGGGCGACCATAAGTTAATAACTTTCGATAAGAAAACAGATAATAAGCCCTTGCCTTTTGTTCCTGACGTTCCCTTTCAAATGAAAGTAATATCACCCGACTATCATTGGCACTGTGCTTTAACATAGACGCGTAGAGGATTGTGTATAATTTTTGTATTTTTCTAGATAATTAAGTCAAATATTGAGCACCTATTTTTTTAACTGATTTAGAACGAGAATCGAGTGCAGAGTATCCTCCATAAATATTGCTACTGTCTAAACATTCAGCCTGTATAAAACAAACAGTATTATTATTGACCTCTAAATAAATATATTTCTCTGCATAATTGAATTCTCGAATTGTTACTTTAGAAGTGAAATAAAAACAACTTACTCTATAGAATATGTTATTGCTAATGTATAGAAGTTCTGTTCTTCTTTAGTTGATGATTTGCGCTTTAGTCTTTCCAGTAATATTATATATGCGAGTATACCCAAAGCGCCTCCGTAAACTCCAAGCTCTTCTAAGTAAGATATCATTGCGACAATCATATTATTCACTCCTTTTACAATCTATAAGAAAAAAACGTAAATTACTCTAGGCCTGCCATACTCAACCTACGGCCCGCCGGGTCTTTGTAGTTGGCCCACCCAATTATACTTTATTTTCAGTTATTTAAAATTTCATGCCCATCAGAAAAACTATGAGCACGCTGAGTAAATTAAATAGATCCCAGATAACCCGACCACAATGTGTTCCTTATGATATAAGGGTTATACCAAGGTTGTTTTATTGAACAACCATTTTTCCCTACATTAATACGTTGTTAGTTTGAAATTACTTTTTGTATTTAATACCTAATCTGTAGTTTGCGGCCCGCGATACAATGTGTGACACGCGTTTGTGACTCTTTAAAAAAAAGGCCCAGTACCTCTGCTCTAGGCCCTAGCCGTTTTGACTATTTCATATCTATTTGGAAGGACTTTTTTCTTGTAGTCTATCGCTAGACGTCGCTTTATTGTAATTTCGAATTCTTTGTTAAGATTTCTGGACTAGCAACATTTTGACGACTAATGTTATTTTTAATCTCTTTTTTCCTTCGGTAGAGATTTTTCATTTATTTACATAATATAATAAACTCAAGTAGTTTTAAAACTAGATAAACATATTATCATTACAAATATTAATGACTAGCTGAACCCGCAGCTCCGCACTCGTTTTTTTAAATTGTATTAAAGAAATATAAAATTTGGAGACCACGTACAATTATAGAAATGCTCTTTAAAAACCATTGTAAGTACGACATGCACGTCACTTACAGTAACATGTAACGTGTACATGAGATATATTAATACTAACAGCGTGTGAAATGAGATTTATCATCAGCAACATATTTGGAACCTTAACCCACCATAGAACTACCTCAGTGCTCACTTACACAGTATAAGGTACTCATAAAACAACGACTTAAAGATATTAATATAATGATATAATATGCCCATATTGTCAATAAGTAATATGTTTATGATCTAATATCTTATTAGAAAGACCCCTTCTAACTTCAAAATTACTATTAATAATTATGTTGAATTGTAATGAATGAGCTGACGTCTTGAAGTCTTGCATAAATATAAATCAAAATATAAAACTTTATATCTGCCTAAGCAGTTTTTAATATTCGACAATTTAAATAGTGCTCATTGAACTCGATACAATATTCTTATATGTTACTGTGTTATGTAGACGAAAGCGTGGCAAATAAAACAAAATGACCGCCAAAATGACCAAAAAGACAATATAATTCAAATTACATACATAGATACAAATATATGAATTTCGATTATATTTATTCTTGGGAGTCCAGTACAACGCACCTCTCACGCAAATGTTTACAGTGAACAACATATTTTTGCTAAATTTCATACAAACGAAGTAACAGCTAGTGTAAAATAGAATAATCTAAATTACTTCCTATAAGGTCAGTTATCTGCCATTGAAAGTTCCGTGAAGTTAGATCCAGCCGTTTTGGAGGTAGCACTGCGGGCGAAGCCACGGTCAACAGCTAGTCTTAATTGAAATAGACTAAATTACCGACGATAGTATCCGCTATCTGCCGTGAAAGTCCCGTATAAATAGGTCGAACTATTTTGGTGATAGCACTGCGGGCTGTTAGCTAGTCTAAATTAAAATAGACCAAATTAAGAGTTATGATGTCCGCTATCTGTCGGGGAAAATCCGGTGAAAATCGGTCCAACCGTTTCGGAGATAGCATTGCGGACGAAGCCGCGGTTAACAGCTAGTCTATTTTAAAGTAGCCTAAGTAACCCGCTGTAATTTCCAACCAACCAACCAGTGAAATTCCCGTCAAAATCGGTCCATCCGTTTCGGAGATTATCCGGAACAAACAGACAGACAGACAGACAGACAGACAGACGGACAGACAGACCGACAAAAATTTTAATAATTGCATTTTTGTTATCAGTAGCGTGTATACTTTCATAACCAATCAGTAAAAAAATGTTATTTTGATATTACATACAGACACTTCATTTTTATTAAATGTATAGATATTACTACTCTTCTATGGTAGTTGACTCAAGCCGTCATTAAAACTACAATAGCTTTTGATAGAGTAGACCGATTTACGGAAACAAACACTAAGTATAACTATGAATTCTTTAATTTTGCCAGTTGCATTATTTTGTAGTACAATGCCATTCACATTGTGATTTATCAAGTAAGTCTTGAGTAATAATCTTATTTTTTTTATACCACGATGGTGGCAAACAAGCACAAGGGCCGCCTGATGTTAAGCAGTCACCGCAGCCTATGGACACTTGCAACATCCTATTCACTTTATTTTTATTATATGAAGCGATTTCTCTGGATAATGTATGGGAAAATGTGCATTATATGAAGAAAAATAAAAAATGTATAACATAAAGTGTTCAAATTTAAGTTTTAATTCTAACATGATTACCGTTTTTAAAAACATTCTTATATCACACTTACCTTTTTAGGATCTGTCGTTATGTCTTGCTGCCAAGGCTTTAATTTGATATCATGGTTGCCTTTTATTTTAGGTAGTTTCGCTTTTAAAACTAATTCTTGCAATACTTGCAATTTTAAAATTGCATCCTTCGCAGCTATTGTTGGTATTGGTGCTCTGTATGTCTTGAAGGATTCTTTTGGGTTTGTCGAATAACTAAAATATCGTAAGTATGCTAAATTAATTGTTTTTGTTTTTACATTTTTTTAAGTTGAGTGCGATATTCATGAATCACATGGTCGATAACCAATAACCTGAAGATACTTAATCTACAAATATGAAAGGAACGTCTTTATATCTTAATAAAAGTCGAAAGAAGTAATTACAATGTCTTAATTTGAATGGATTTATGTAATGAATTCCATAACAATGCAATGTTTATTTTATTATGTGTTATGTCAGCCCTACCTTACCATACTTACTTTAGCACCTCTCCCATCTCGTTGACGGTAGCTATAGTAGCTTGATACGTTGTTTCCAATTCTCGGAGCGTTCCTTCAACTTTGCCAATACTCACGTTAGCATTCAAAAGAGTTGCTGTCAGTCCTGAAAGAGACACCACTGTATCATTTAAATTACGTTACTAATTACTTGTCTCGATTTGTTATAATCTTTACTAATAAATCAACTAGCTTTTGCTCGCTAGGATTCGCTCTTATTAATGTAGATTTGATATATCCGTCGGTAACAATATATTTCATGTTTTTTTTATGTCATAAGGAGTCAAACGAACAGGTGAGTCACCTGATGTTAAGTGATCACCACCGTCCATGGACACCAGTAACACTAGGGGAGTCGCAAGTGCGTTGCCAGCCTGTGTATGGGGAGGGGTAGGGAAAGGAGAAAGGGGAAGGGAAAGAGGGAAAGGAGGTGGGCCTCCGGCGCTCTCACTGACCGAACGAAACGCAACAATGCAAGCACTGTTACTTCACGTCGGTGTTGTGTGAGAGGGTGGTACTACCCCGGGCGAGCCGACCCCTTCATGCTGAAATTAGTAATACCTACAGCGTGGTTCTAACACCTTCACCTTTGTTTCTTACTTTTCCATCATGCCTTAACTACTCAACCGATCAACTTGAAATTTTGCTTACGAGCCCAGAAAAGGACACCTTTAATCCAGAAATAGAATACTATCCCCGTGAGCAGGTACGTATACAGAGGGGCGCATAGTTGGGATTTATTCCCATTATTAAGTATGATACGTATCTCGTATCTCACGTGCCTGCCCTTGAGATATGTTAAATCTACTTTCACAAGAGCATAACCACGAGAAAAAGCTAGTGTTAAATATTCACAAAGATAAACAAAATTCTGCAATATGTAATCATTGCCAGGAAATGGCTTGCACTTGTGTTTGGTTGATTGTTTATGTAACTTGCTGCATTGTATCCATTGTCAGGACAATGAGTTAGGAAACTGTCTCTCAAAACAAGCAATAGTCTTTTCATTAGTGTACTCTTTGATAATTTGTATGTTGTGGTGTTTAAATTGTTAGCTGCTATTGTGGTAATTTGATGGCATTAAGATAATGAATAGAATTGAGATGTTTTAACTGCCTTTATTATCTTCATTACTCACCTAACACTCTAGGTTGTTTTTCAACTGGACAATCTTCAAAATGTTTCATAACCAAACGCATTGGATGATTTTCGACGGCGTGATGGCATTCGTCAAATATTAATAAATTTATATCTGCAATACTTATATATGAATGTGTGAGCATGTCGCAAAGAATTTGACATGTCATAATGATGACCTGTAAGATTTTGTTAATATAGTCATATAGTGAATGGATATTATAAGTAAAATTCAGTAGATACGTCATGAGCGCTTCGACAGCGCGTTGTTAAAACTTGGCTTGCTAGCTTATTTTTGACGGCTTCTCCGACAATCCGCCCGTGTCTAAGCAACATAGGTATAACTATTTCTTTTTCACCAACGATCTTGTGAATATACCATCTCACTTCCACATTTTATCTAAAACAGTGTAGCGTTACAATATTACTTTACGTATGTGTGCGTTATCGTGCCATTCATTTTATCAAAATATCATGTAGGTAACGTATCTACACCTTTTTTAGTTATAACATCATTGCATATAGTAGCAAATACGGCGACATCCACTTTCATAAACAAAAGTTTGTTTTTGAGTCCAAGACATTGGAGTAAAATTATTACATAGCTCCCAAAAATATAAGCGATAACTCATTGTATCCAGAACAACGTATAGAAAAATGTATTTCAATGATTTTATAGCCTATAAAAAACTAGAATTGTTATCAAATAAATTTAGATACAATATTACACAATAAATTAATATTAAATGATAATATTAAAAATAAGCTGTAATTAAAATGCCCTAAGAAGGAAACTTCGATCAACAATAACTAGATATTGGGTCGGCGCGAAAAATTGTTGTGAAAATTGAAATGTGAGCTTTTATTTTGTTTAGTTTGTTTGAAACACAGCCAATGTAAGCACGTTTCACAATGCCGCAGTGTATTCAAAAGATGCAAAAATAATACCCGAAAAGGCAATTTAACGGCCGGACTATCTTACTTTCGCTAAATACATGTTGTATAAGTTATATTTTAAGCTTTAAACTAACAAATAATATCAAATTTTGAACAAAATTACCTTTTTAAACTTGTGGTACAAATGTTTGGCCAAGGCTCGCCAACCACGCACAAACACGTACAATAACGAGAAAAAGTAACTTATTCATTGCGTGTTAAGGTTGAATTCATACTAAATGTTGTTTATGTTGTTTTTCATTTGTAAGTGACGGGAGTAATTTATTGCTTTGCTCATTTTATCGTAAGTATTAGATAATATTTTGAACATTTGTGACTTTATTACTAGGGGGTTCACGATTGTAATTAGGTTGAACTTAAAACTGTTTTAAAACTTTTTTTCTCCCTTTCTTAGTAAACAAATAGCTACATAAGTATATATTTACGCGGACAGCAGTTAGCTTCGATTTTTTTACGTGACCCTTTATCTAGTTATTGTTGATCGAAGGAAACAATAAACTTGGAAGTACATCAAACCTATCATTCTCTTACAATTTGATATATTATAAAAGCTTGTCAGCGAGATTTTCCCATGTAAAATAGATAACCCAAGTTTTTGTGTTTGATTTTATAATTAATGAAGGACTTAAGGTATTTCCTAATCGGACTTAAGTGTTAAGAGTCCCGAGTGGTTCCTTCATACAAATTTGAGTAATCTCTTTTCTAGATCTCACGACAAGCTTTTATAACATCTAATATTGTATAATGTAACAAAACGATGGTTTCGATGTACTACAAACTTTATTCTTTCCTCTATAAAGCATTTTAATAAAAGCCTGTTATTAAAATTATTAGTTAATTAAGTATTTATTAATATTTTAGTTTTTGTCGAACATGTTTCTAAATGTGTTTACTTCAATTAATACATCATTATTGAACGATTGCATGCCTGTTGGTTTATCAGTCTATTTCTTCATCGAGGATACCCTTTTTTCATAGATCACCGGACAGCGGTGAGTGTATTATGCCAATTATACAGCTAAAATTTTCATGGTATTCGTATCTTTCTTTTTATTTTGTTTTTGCACATAAATATATTGTGGATTATCAATATATTGAGAGAGAGGTGACCGCAATATGATAAGGACCACTTTCCTTCCCGCTTACCTATTGTATGAGTGTGTTATATTAGTCATGTGATGATTTATATGCAAGAGTCACAATAATTTCAAATTCCGTTGACTGTATCGAGATTTTAATCATTACATGCTTTGTAAAATCAGCATATGATATAGAAGCAGACTCATTCATTAAGCCTAAGAAATCGATATACAAAGATTTTTACAAAATATTAAATATACTCTTTGAATCAAATCTGGGTCTTTTTTGATGAAGATGTTCTAAAGTTTGTACAGATGTTTCATCGCAAGAAAAAGTGTTATCATTAATAATTTTAAAACGATTAAGTTATTGCTAATAATAACCATGCCTAGTTAGTATTTGTGTCATAAGGAAGGACACTGTAATTAGTATGCGCAATTATATAATACCCTCCAATATGGTTACACGTGTAATACTATATCTATCCTGAAGGGAGTTATCGTATCTAGCCTGCCAAGTTATGGGATTCGAGATATAAGACAGGAGCAGAATCTAGGATTGCAGCATGAGAAGCCGCTCAAAGGGGGAATCTTCAACTTGCTACATTCAGTGTAGATATTGAGAGGGGTTTAGGTATTTTAGGGTGTGGTATTGCTGCTATTTGAAGGTTCGAAGGAAGCGATAGCGATTTTGCTCGCTGGGTCTAATAGCAGTTGGATAGAAATAGTCAAGAAGGGCTTTTGCAGTTTTTTTAGCGTCAACGATGTATCTATCTTTAAAACGGAATGTTGTTGGAGGTCGGAGTAAAACTGTAGGAATTGAATAGGCATATGCAATTCAAAGCAACAGTGTTAGCCATTTCGATAAAAGGCAGGTGCAGTATCAGTTTAATCGAATTTTTTTAAAAGTATATGGCAGCCATTTTGAATTTGGACACTTTGGTTTTCTTTTCATTTTCATGTATTTCGTTAAGTCGTAGGTACCAAAAAGAACTTATTCAGCTTGTAAAATTTGACATAAACAAACTATTTAACAAAATATTGCGAGTTTTATAAATAAAAGCATGTCATCAAAAAATTTTACAAGTATTTTTTTATTGTCATCATAACTGACCAAACATACAAAATTTGCTAAGTCGTGGGTCAAAATGAACTAGTTCCTGTTCAGCTTTCAAGATTTGATAAGGTCAAACTAACAAACATTGCAAGGTAAAAAAATTAATAAAAACTAGTATAAAAAGGTTTTTCTATTTATACCTTTTTTGGGTTGGAAAGAAGCTTTAAAATTTCCGTAATATAGGTATTTTAATGGGTCATAAAAGAAAAAAAATAGGTGTTAGGTCTAAAAGCAGTCGATTTGATATAGAATGACCCGTATATTAAATTTTAAAGTGTATAATTTAAAGCTTTATATTTCCATTTATGAAAACGGAGGTCGGAAACAATATTAATTTAACGATTGCATACTTTTTTGAAATATGAAGATAATCACATCACCAAAGGGAAATATTCTCATTTGAAGTATTCAGATTGTACCATAATATATTCATGATATTTAATAATATAAAAAACAATCATGTGGTAAGATCTTTAGCGGCGACGGGACCATGTCGTAATGGGTGCGTGAGGCCCTAATCTCGGGCTAAAAAATCTATAGATAGTGGATGTAGAATCAACGTAGGTAGGTAGTACTTTGTTATTGGAAATTCCCCTACTAAGAATACTTTTCCAAATTTCTTAATTATTATTAATTTCTGAGTTATTCCCGAAAAACTTCTTCCCTTCTCTTTAAATCTTAATTTATTAATAACAATTATAATTTATATGTGCTGTAAAATCTAAATTGTACTTGTTATTGTTGATTTTCTTTTACTTGTAGCACAGCAAAGTGACTGCACTGTACCTGATGGTGAGCACAGTACAATCCAAAAGCAATGGCGACTACCGAGAGACACTCTATCCCTCGCCGATTGCCGTTATCATGTTGGCATGCGTAATTTGATTGAATTGTATTTAGTCAATGTGAGACTTTCATTCGATTTTATTGTTCTCAAAAAGCAACTAAAACGGCAATGGTTTCAAAATTATCTTCTTGTTCGAAGCGCACAATAATATCATAATCACCTGATTTTTTAGAAGCTCCGTATCCCATTTACTTTTATTCCAATAATCAACTCCATCTTCGCTGCTATATGCACCTACGTTCACAGGGCATAGGTGACTTATTGTTTTTCTCTAAAATAATAAGACGTAATTAATAGCAATATAAGCAAACTTGTTTCCGTGTATTAGAAAACCACAATAACCATATTGTTTACTTGAAGGTAAGAAAAATAAACTAGATTCACAAAATATTGCGTATACAATTTAATGAATGTATACTAATTTATACTAATATTATAAAGAGGTAAAGTTTGTGAGTTTATGACGTGGCGTTGTAGGGGGTAATCTCAGGAATTACTGGTCCGATTTGAATAATTCTTTCAGTGTTATATAGCTCATTCATCGAGAATTGTTATAGGCTATATATCATCACGCTAAGGCCAATAGGAGCGGAGCAACAATGAAAAATATTTTAAAATCGGGGTATTTCTTCCTTTTGAGAGCTTCCGCTGCGTCTTAGCCCAAAATAACTATTCCACGCGTGCGAAGTCGCGGGCAGAAGCTATTAACTAATTATATTATCTATAATCTATACTAATATTATAAAGAGGTAAAGTTTGTGAGGTTGTAGGGGGTAATATCTGGGGAATCGGAGAAAAATGGTCGAACGAAATCGTTTCTTACGAACGCTACCTTAACTATGAGAGATATATGATGAGTTCTAGAGAAAAGTTGTAGCTTGATAATGCCTATTACCGCCCAACGAAGTGGGCACGGATCGGCTAGTAATATTATAGAGGTAAAGTTTCTGAGTTTGAGACGTTGTAGGGGGTAAGATTGGGATATACTAAACCGATTTTGAAAATTCTTTTACCAATAGAAAGCCACGTTTCTTGTGGGCGTCATACGCTATATATTAACCCGAAAAATGGAGAGACTTTTTTGTGGTAGTCGGATTTGCAAAGTCGAAGAAAAAACGGTCGAACGAAAATGTTTCTTACGAACGCTGCCTTTACGATGAGAGATATATGATTAAGTTCTAGAGAAAAGTTGTAGAGCTTGATAATGCCTACAAAAAAGTCACCGACAACATATGTCTAACTTCAATGTTATTATCAGGGCGGAACAACGACCGCCGTGCCCGCTAAACGAGAATAAAATGAATGATTCATTATGATATGTGGGTTTATGTAATGCCATTCTTGCTTTCCCGAAATCTGAGGAAGCAAGAATGTTTTACAGGTTGATGATGTCTGGAATTAAAAGCCAGTAAATTATGACTTATATTATTACATATTTTATTATATTGGTAATCACTGGGGTGACATCCATATCACTATTTCATGTTTTAAAAATAAAGACTAATTTGTATACCTATATCATATAACCCCCAATAATAGCTAAATATCAACAGCGGAAACAATGATTAATTACCAAGTCTTTGACAGAACTTACAGTTGGTTAACTTTTTCACCTTCAATATGAATTTGTATAACTATAATCAACCGATTATATGGAGAAAAATAAAAAACTACTTTTGTATCAAATAATGATGTCTTTTTATATATTTTGATACACATTATCCAAACCCAAGACATAGATCAGTTTTGAAATTTTTCATCAGATCTAATATCTCATAACTCATAAGTGACACAAGTATATAACCATAGGTTTTATAATACACATTAAGCAATGAGAGCAAATCGATAATAGAAACAAAATTGAGTTTGAAATTTGCTCAAAACATTGATGGTTCATAGTGTATTAAAAACTCCTTTGTGTTTTATAATGAATATTTAAAAAAGACAGATTCTATGTCAAAGAGTGATTTAAAAAGAAGGTTGGAGTTTTTGGCGGGATCTTGGAATGCCATGTATTGGTCTTTATATTTTATTCATAATCTTGTGTTATTTGGCTCTATATTGTGTAATGTTGGTGGTGCTTTACGTAATATAGTTTGGTTATTGTGCACAAGTGAAGTGGACCGGAAATAATACCACAGAGCATAGATTCTGACTTGCCACAAAAACTCCCAGGAAAGTTCTAATAAGATGGCCACCATCTTGTTAGTACATTGAAATTATATCAAGAAACTTGTAATATTGTTACTCACTTGACAATGGCAGTAATAGTCTACTAGAAGACTGGTTGCCAAAAATAAAAAAATAAAAAGTAGGTTATGAAAGTAAAAGCATACAATTACATTATTCTATTGTATAAGTGTAAATCTTCTAATTTACTGAGTATAAATCGAACCTGAAATCTACAGCTTTTATACATGTCCTTCATTAAAGTGGGATGAAATGATTTACAACATAAATGTATATTTTCAGTCAGTAGAAGTCCTGTATTATTACAATAAACATATCATTTATTTATTAGAAATTATTCATAGAGGGCATTCAAAATTAATAATCATATCAATAAATAATCTACACATGAGGATAATTACGTGCTTACATTTGAAACTGAGGTAAATACAATTTTAATTGTTCATATAACATGTTTAATTTTTTTAATATTTCCAGTTTTTATACACCAAGAAGGATGTTTAAATTTTGCCTTCCATAAGCTTTTAATTTATTTTTATGACCTTCATAATTTACATGTGCAACATTTGAAGATCTTGAAAAATAACAAAAAATATTAGGAATGGGTAAAATTGGATTGAGCTCATTTTGAAATGTAACAACTCAATTATACAGTTTGAAAGGTGCAATTGCAACTTACATGTTGGTATACTAAAGGCACAGTGTTCACTAGGAAAAATGTGCGTTTACCACCTTCTCCCCATGGCTTTTGAAGTGCACCTCGGAATCGTTTGATAAGTTGAATGGCTATGAATGTTTTACCAGAACCTACAAAATAATTAATTTTAGCTGTATTACGCAATATTAAACTAGTAGGACCAGAATATAATAAATCAATACATATAATATTAATGTAAATCTATTGTGCCTGTAATTTTTCGATTTTAGTGAAAAAAATTGTTACAGGTGTCTTGGAATAAATAATAAAATACAGTTCAATCATTTTTAGAAATATCTGTCTGTCTGTATGAACACACATCTCTGCTGTAGTACTGGGTTTACAATAAAGCCTCACCAAGAAAATCATAAAGCATATAGTCGAGAATAACTTAGTCTTTGTCCTCTCTATCAAAAGTTATTGCAATTTGAATGACGGCTCGAGTTAAGTAGTTAAGTATGAGAGAAAAGTAGATAAGTAAAAATGGACGTAATGCATTCAGATGATTTTATTAATCACTGTTTTTTTACATAGGGTTCCATGCAGACAAAGTCGCGAGCACATCTAGCATTAAATAACAATTAAATTTCTTTGTAGTAAATATATAATAATAAACATAAGAATCATAAATATTATTTTGATTAGGTTTGAGGGTTTTTATATAGTCATTTTTTCTAATATAACATTTACATACCACTACAAATTGCATCATAATATTTTTTTTTACTAATGTCATAATCTAATATGGCGGTTTTAACATGGAATGCATTTTTTTTATTTATTTTCATGAATTTACAAAAGAACTAAAATATTTATTACAAAATTAACAAAACATAGGTATACTAAATTCCTCAGGATTATCATACAAAGCTATGCACTGAATTTGGCTATTATTTACTCATTTATTTACTCAGGTTGGTGATTGAAATTCCCCCTATTAAGTGTTAAATATAAATATTGTTGGGTATACATATGTTAATTCACAAAAACTTTACAAAATCAATATGTAAAGAAGTACAAAAAATATTGTTTTAAGCATAATAATTGTACATTATACACTTTCACAATGTTTCAAATATTTAATAAAAAACCTGGTGAAATTAGAATTAAAATTCAAATCCACAGTTTCAAGTAATGGAAGCTTCTAGAGTAACACAATATATAAGTAATAAAAAAAAACATATTTTAAAAACCAACTAATTTATCTGTTTTATTAATAATTAATCAGCATAAATATTAATGTAAACAATTATTCATTTTCAGTGCACATCTTTAAGTTCAAGTTTTTACTTGTTGTTACTTGTTAGGCTGGCTGATGAAATAATGTTCATATGTTAAGCCCACAGTAAACTAAGATATTGTACTTTACCTACATACATAAATATGTTGATATTATAATAAATGAATTTCACACAAAACACCTTACATTGAAACCACACTTTTATCATTGTTATTTATTGAACATATAATTAAAAATGCAGACCTGAAAATAAGTAACTTTTATAATAAAGTTTTAAAATATATACACAAAACAACATCAATTTTACCTGTGGGCAAATGTAATATTGTGTTTTTCTTAACTGCAATCTCCTCCAACATAACTTGGTATGTTCTGGGTTTCATATCACCACTATCAATTGCAGGTAACATTTCATTTTCCATCTCAAAAACACCTAATAAGAAAAGTAACTAACTTAGTATTTATTTATGAAGACTCTTAATACAACCTAAGAAACTAAATAAGCACAATAAACAGGCAAATAAGAAATGTATAAACTAAATAAATAAGAAATTACTTTGCAATGTATAAATTTTAGATTTGAAATCCAAATAACTTTTGATGACTCCAGTAAAACGAACAACAATCAAAGTGTAATTCAAATCTGTCGCTTTAACAAATACTTACTTTTTCCCTAATATAAGAAATAATTGTACAAAACTAGTAACCTACACTACCACCATTCACATGGGAATACCCCACAACCAACTAAAGAATTACAGAATAATATTCTATTTTTATACGTCAACTGAGTGTGACCATGTTTCAACGTATAATTCTACTATACACAACAAAAATCTGTTAATTTCATACAAAATATGGTAATATATCTACTGTTTATACATATACTAAGTAAAATACTGTATCTTGTAAAAGTAGTCCGGTGAACCTGTGAAGACCTTGCCAGGTCAAAAGCGTAGTCAGTTCGAGAAAAAAAAAATGTATCTTGTAATAACGGCTCGTTATGACGTTCGTTTTGACGTTTGTCCGATCATGAAATTCCCTATAAATTAATAATTACGGTTTCTGTATTTAACTATGCTGTTACTGTATGCATTGTGACAAAATTACATTTAAAACGAAGTGCTAACTACGTTACTTACTATTTATAAGCAAATTTTGTGACAAATCGAAATTCACTTTTTATATTCTAATTTAGAATTTAGAGATGATAAACTACATAACTAAAAATAAAAACATTACATTGAAAGAGCCATGAATAAGTGAAATGCCAAATTTTGAATTGCCACCTCGTATAACTAATTTTACTATGCTAATTAAGTACACACTCGTTTCAAAAACCGATAGGATACACAGTCATTTTTAATAGCTATCGTGAATTTAAATACAGTGATAAATCGTATTTATTACAATATATCTTTCCTACGACAATATCCTGTCATCAATTGGATTTAATACTCAATTTTTGTTTTCACATATCGCACGCTGCTTAGCAGATTATTGTCTTTGATCGGGACTTAACGCTGCGTCGTTAACTATATTGTTATCTCAGGCTACTTGTTATGTAAATTAAGTCACGCCAACAGAACAGTTGTTGATGATCACCAGGCCATACAATCTTCGAATAATAATACTGCACTAAATTCCACAATCCACGATATAACTCCCAGATAAAAACTCAGAGGTCGCTTTGTTATAACACGAGAATATTAAAAAGTTGATGAAACAAAAGGATATATCAGTACGCCTAAGTACTCCTAAATTTTTTAATATAATAATGTGATCTTTTACATCAGCAAAGTTGCCGGTTTATAAATTTTATGGAAATAAAGGCATAAAACTGTAGGATAGTGTTAGTAATATTTAACTTTATATAGATTATAAATTTCAAAATTTATATTAGTTTTTTGATTTAATGTTATTTAGTAACTTTTCTAAATGCTGACATACAAAATACTGAAACCACAAACAAAACCGATGAAAAGCGTCTCGCTCTTTCCTTAAAATAAACAAAATAGGCAATTTACTAAAACAGAAACTGGCAACTTTGTCATTATTTGTCACATTGTCGTCGCTTTCGTGAATTTTTGTAATTTGTTGCTTTATTTATCGTTTTTTCCATTAGTTTTTAACTAGTGAAAATAGTGTAACTTAATATTATCTTATACTTAATCAAATATATTACTTTATTTTAGTCTATACCCCAGAAATATGTAAAATAAATGTTTGTATAAAAATTACATGGTTTTACTAACGAAATTGAATGATATTAACTTAAATTTAAGAAAACAATTTTCACTGCCGCTGTAGAGGAAGGAAATTCAAATATTGTTAATAGTATTTTGAACTAAATTTTCATTTTGTGTTGTAAAAATAAGATATTGACGTCGCTAGTGCTAGTAGCCAAAATGTTAATATCTAATTTGCAAGTTCAAAATGCTATTAACAATTTTTGAACTTGTCTTCTGAGGTGTTTTAGGCCGGCGACGCATTTACACACAAAATTAGTTCCATGATTAAAATACAGATAGCGCTTTAGAAAGTGCCCGGCAACCACCGAAAGATAGGTCTCTATTTCCTTTTTACGGATAGTACTCTTTGATGATCACCTACCATAATGTTATACCAAATGTAATCGCATGAAGATATTGACTGTTTTAAATGTTTGTAAAGCGAGTTTTATATTAGATATAAGTGTTGTTAAACATGGATGTTTTAGAACCAGTCATTTATTTTTATTAAATTAGCTATAAATTTTTTTTTTCTCTTTAATTTGGGCTTTGTCGCATACCGACTATGACGCCCCGTAAGCACATCATATAAATATTAAATTCTACAATAATCACATTTAATCAAATCTTAAAAGCTAAACTTGCGATTCTGTATAGCATTTTTGCACTCTGAGACAGAGGGTCTGACAGCATCGAATTACAAATGCCTACATCCATGGATCGAGTAACATTAAAAAAATTCCTACAAGCTTGGTACTGAGTACATTCCATCAAAATGTGGTGTACATCCTCAACCGCACCACACACAGTGCAGTTAGGTGATGCTCGTTTTTTGATAAGATGTAAAAACCTATTTGATGGAATGTGTCCTGAGCGAAGTCGGAGGGCTATTATTAGATCAGATCTACTTAATAAATTTTGGTCGATCCATGGAACATCGAAATGAGGTTTTTTCTTAAGTTAAAAGTTGTTCAAACATATCTTTTTTTGGACTAATACTTTGAGAATTCCACTGTAAGATATTTAAATTGATATTAAAGTTATTATGCATAATTAAAAAAATTGGAGAAAACTGGCCAATCTGATATACAGTTTACAATTAAAGATATTATCCAATTAACGCAATTTTCAACAATATTTTTAAATTTTTCAGATAAACAACCCCCCTGGAATATAATACCTTTGATTTTATTTAGTAACTGTATAAATGAATAGTCTCTCTCTTTTTTTTTGTTTCTTCGATGGTTCTTCTACATCACTCCTTTCTTCCATAGAGTAATGAACAGGACATTCCGAGCACTCCGAACTTGTAACCGAACCAGTGTTTCTCGACGAATTCTTTTTCTTTTTACGTACAGCCTTTTTATTATGTCTAGATGTGCTTTCCGTTATCCTGTGATGTATTACATTCTCGACAGTCTTTACTATAGATTTCGCTTTTTCTGCAAAAGTCGGTTGTACCTCTCTATCTTAAGAAGGTGATTGGATGTTAACATTATGCGCGGTATTATTCTCAGAACTAGCAGGAATATCATTAATATATATAGGGCTTGGCTGAACATATAATAATAGAGCTTTTCTATACGTACAGTTATATTCAGACATCAATTCACGGATTCTCTTTTGTTTTATATATACTGGACATAACTTATCTAAAGCCAGATGTTTACCAGAACAGTTTATACATTTAAATTTGGTAGTTTCACAATTTGAATGGTTATCACTATATTTTGGGCATGACACTCTTTTCGATGGACAAGATTTTAGCAAATGACCAAATCTCCAGCATTTAGAACACTGAGTGACGCTAAAAACAAATGGATCTACTTTTACTCTCAGATTATCTACGAACACATAAGCGGGGAGTGTTGAGCCTCGAAAACCAAGTCGTATAGTTTCAGATGGCACCCACATATTGTTATCTTCCATATTATTGCGTTCTTCCTCGTTGGCTCTTCGGGCGAGCCTCTTAATAGACATAACTTGAACCGAGCATGTAATATTTTCTAAAATATACTGCAGTGATAAATCCATTTCAATACTTTTTATAACACCATAGGAAATGCCCACTTCTGAGGTTTTCTGGCATCTCCATTCGAGATCTATAAACGTTTTACAATTTATAAAAAAATCGGCCTGTGTCTCATTTTCAAAGGATATAATTATTTTATACGGGTTAATATATTTAATTCTGTGTACCCCCGAAATGTTATTATCTCGTAATAATCTAGCTAAAGCAAATTGTTTAGGTAGAATCTCTCTGTAAGCCACACTAACGTCGATTAATTCGTTTGGACTGATTAGTTTACTGTGTTCGTCATCGCATTGCGTTACGGTTCTTCCCTTCTTCATAACCGTTGTCCAGTTTCCAATATTATCCTCTTCTCTCATTTTTTTTCGTGTTATTTCGTCGTTTATAACTGATGTCAATTCGTCGTCTCTCAATGTTGTTTCTCTACACCTTAATAATGTTGTGCCTTCCCTGTTACGCACCTCACTATTCAATGAAATAAGTAATTCATAATCATCCTTTTCTAGATCGTCCATAATAATGATAATCGTTGAGCATATTTATCTACCGTACAAATCGCGGAATAAGTGAACAAAGCGCGAAAACTGGTATGAACCGGTTTTTTGATATAACTCACGCAGGTGCACGCGTCTAGTATGCGTCGAATGCAGCTGACGACTGTGAAAAAAAAAATTTAAAAGACTTAAGTAGAAATATTTAGTATTTTACGTATATACACTAACTAGCGGGCCCGGCAGACGTTGTCCCGCCATGATTATAAAAAAAACCTAGACAAATTATATACCAAAACGTTCCTCGTGCATCACTTTATCTAGTGGCGAAAACCGCATAAAGATCCGTTCAGTAGTTTTTGAGTTTATCGCGAACAGACAGACAGACAGACGCGCTAGGGGACTTTGTTTTATACTATGTAATGAAAATGATATTATACCAGTTTATTTTTTTAGGTATATTTTTTTAAACTCTTATTATGTAAATGATACTAAAACTTTGAGATGAAAACATATATTTTCTAGTTTGAACACAACTGACTGCATGGATTATATGTATGCGAGTCTGTTACCTTATCCCACATAAGAAAATTATTCGTGTGAACCAGAAAATATTATTGAAGTGAATTTTTTTCCATCGTCTCAAGTTTTTGCGTCCATCTATCGCATTACGCAAAATGAAAGGCGCCTGGCAGAGCAGCCAACGCCAATATGGCCGGCGCCCATATTTCAATTCATGATCAAATCATAACTAAATAATTTAAATAAATACTGTGCTCAGTTTTTATGAATATAATATAATATACCTGATGATTATATTTATTATGTATTCCGTACTGTAATTCGAAGATTGAAATTAAAATGTATAGTTGGATATTTTGTCTACTATTGGTATCCCAATTCCTATAATACTTATTATACTCTATGTATCCCAATATCATTTTCGGCACCGTGAGCAATGACGGCAGAATGACAAAATGGGACAACTGCTACGACACACCCGCTCCGTTCCTATTGGACTTAGCGTGATAATATATATATATGGTGATGATATATTCCTCGATAAATGAGCTATATAATAATTTTTCAACAATAATTTAAAGAATTTTTAAATCGGACCAGTAGTTCCTGAGATTACCCCATACAACATCACAAACTTTACCTCTTTATAATATTAGTATAGATGTAAATTTCAAAATCAACTACATATGAGAAATTGGAACCCAACTTTAAAAAGTATATATTATGAAGATACCACTCGATAGTGTTTCGTTTGTACCTCAAAATGAAAAAAGTTATAGTATTTCCACATTTTACCAGCATCCCACTTTGAGATATCAAAACTGTGTTAACGGGGTTCTATTCTAAATTATTTTTAGACGTTTGTACCACTTTTATTTTATCTTTTACTTCAAACCCGAAAACAGTACAAGAATTTCAAAATTTAAGAAAATATAGTCTTAGTTTAAAATAAAACAAAAGTTTATAAACGAAGTTCGCCATGCAAACGTATACTTGTAGGTAACAATTTGAATTTCTACAATATCCCATAATTAAATAAAATATTGAAACCTGAAAATTTTCAAGAAAAATACATTGTATGAAATTTTTTAAATGTCGATATTTTCGTTCCTTTTGGGATAGTCTTATAATTCAAAGTGTATCCTGTAGATACAAACGATTACACTACGCTACCCACCAATAAATTTGAGAAATATTGTAAATTTATAAGTCCAGGATTTTTCTTGAAAATTTTTAAGTTCCAGTTGTTTCTATATTTCTGAGATTATGTGGAAATATAAATTATTACCTACAAGTACATACGTTACCACGACAAACTTCATTTACAGATTATTGTTTCATTTTAAACTAATATTTTAGTTATAGTATAAACTAATGTATTTTTTATGAAACTATCGTTTCATTTAGCTGTACTAACATGATGGATTCTAAATAATGCTAATAAAACGTTTTCAAAATATGATTTTTTTTAAATCAGGATCTTTTTTTTTCCGTCCCATCATCAAAGGTATCGTTAGTACTATCGTCTGTCTTCGTTTTCGGAAGCGGTTGCCTAATACCCAGTATATATTTTAAATTACTGTAACTTTTTCGTGTTTGAAATAAAAGTGGTACAAACGTTTAGAAATAGTTCAGAATCGTACCCTGGTAACAGAATTTTGATACCTCAAAGTAGGATGCGGGTCAAATTTTAACTTGGCTTAAATTTTGGCTTTAACTTTTTCCACTTTGAGGTATCAACGAAAATAAAACTGGTACAAACGGTTACAAATAATATTTTTTTTTAAATGGGATGCCAAATTCACCTAGCTATTAAATTCCTGTAATAATATTTTTAATTTGTTTTGTATTAATGTCTTGACTGTACTATGCGCAAGACCGAACTTAAACTATATTAATCATAGATAAAACATATTCATAGTGGCCAAAAGCTATGACGGGATCTATACGTGGCAGCATTCAATAGGTACCTATTGCACTTCTTATTTATTGAGTGTAGAGTCGATTATTATTACTACTATTACCACAGAATAAGTGCTATAGAGGTTGATTGGGTTGATATTACAGACTACTAATAGGATACTACGTATTTTGGTTGTTAGTTATAAATTCTTTGATTATGATATTCTATTATTATCTGTGCTTGTGTGAATACGTCCGCTAGTAAGTAAGTAAGTAGTAAGGCTGTTAATATATTTTTTAATATCGAATTTTCCATATATTGAAATTTAAAAAAATATCAAATCGAAATTTAATATTATCAATATCGAAATTTGATATATAAAAAAACGATGTTTTGATGTATCGGGTTTGTTAAAAAAAATGTAATTCAGCTTAACAATGATTTACAGTTTTTAATCGTGTATATTTGTTAGACAAGTTATACTATAAATGTTTTAAAATGTTACGTTACCGTTCTAAGACTTACTTGCACAAACATTATTAAATGATATTGTTCTTAATTGTCAACATTATTGTTTTATCAAAATAAGATAATATTTTTCTGTAAGAACATTTACTCGTTACTTTATTGTTCAGCTGTTTGACTACTAAGATTACCATTACTAGCCTAGTCCAAATTCCGGTAACTCGGTTTATTGTTCCAAAACGATTTCAACGTTGACAATAACGTGAGAAACAAGATAAATGCAGTGTGCAGGAAACGGCGAAAGATATCTGGGTTATGTTTCGATCCACAAATGCTCTTTAAACTCAAGGGGAAGGTGTACAAACCTATTATAAAACCAGACATATTGTAAGTATCTGAGTGCTGGGTTACGAATGCAAAGAATAAGAGAAAACTGCAGGCGGCAGAGATGCAGTTGTTATGATGAAGGTGTGGTGTAGCTAAAATCGATAAGAATAAAAATGAATATATTAGATGAGGTACCGAAATATCGCCAGTGACAGAGAAGTTGAGCAGTAATAGGTTAGTATAATACGGGCATGTTATAAAGAGAGATGAAAGATATACATAGAATAGTTTTAAGTATGAGGGTGGACAGATGTAGAAGTAAAGGAAGACGAAAAAAGGTATGGATAAAGTGTGTGAATAATGACATGTATATAAAAGGTGTGAATTCTGGGATGACATCTGACAGAGGAGAGTGGAAAAGGAAAATATGTTACATCAAACCTACCTACGTGGGATAAGGGTAAGAAGGTCATAATATATGTAATAAAAACCATCGATATCCAAAGTTTAATATTGAACTATCGATAATTCGTCCAAACAGTATTAGTTATTAAAATCGATTTAACAATATCGTACTTCGAAAATATCGATATTTAATCACAGTCCTAGTCACAGATCCTAGCTAGGAGTATTAATATTCTGTGGTGATTACTGAATATTGATCTAGTTTTTTCTAGTCTCTCTTGATTCCTATTAGGGTTGCTAAATTATTGGAAACAATAAAATACCCACTATGGTTGGTGTGTGTTGATCGTAATATGTAGTCAACTAAATATACACGTTAAGGTTCTTTTTTATATAAATTGAATATTATTATTATGATGTTAAATTTTCATAGAAAACAATTAGCGGATTTATGCAGCTTTTTTATTATTTCTATGATGTTCACATTTGTTACTCCTGGAGGTAAGTACTTACTATTTATTTTATTGAGAGTATATCAAAATATCTAAAGTTTTTTAATATTTAGCAACAGCTTGTATTTTTAAAGTTATCATGGTAATATATAGACAACTCATTACGTATTTGAGAAGGTAGAATAGGTTTTTGAACTTAGTTGAAAGCGGTTAGATTAGGTAAGAATGTTGTGGCCTCCTTATGCGAGGAGGTCGTCTCGCAGAAGGAGGCGGCGGAGAGGGTCCGTGAGCAAGACCCTCAAAGTGGCCGTCTCTGCCAACGGAGGACGGGCAGGAGGAGGCGTCAGTTTGACCGCCTCCTCCCACTGTAACCGGACCAGGGAAGACGGGTCGGGGGGCCCATCTTCCCATTGCACAGGTCCGGCGGATGGAGGAGACGGCCGGTGTGTACCCGGATGTCTCCTAACAATACGAGGTCCGGCAGCGGCGATTTCGCTGCAGGGCCAACCGCTGGGGCGGCACGATGAAGTCTTTAGAGAATCTCGTGCCACCCCAACTATAGCGGCAGACATACACTGTGAGGTTTTAGTCAGTGCCAGTCGACATAATTCACCCTCTCCCCCGAGAGGGTGGTGTATCCATAAGGGATTTCCCCATGTTATTTTTTCAATATTTTCTTTTTTATGTTATCACGTAGCAAATAGGCATGCAGTCCACCTGCTATTAAATTAGTAAGTGGGCACTGTAGTATGTGATCTGTATACCCAACCTTAAAAAAACCGCAATCCTTATAATTGAGTTACACCAACCACGTCTTTAGAACTGGTACACAGTGTTTCCAGTATTGCTGATTTGCAGCATGAACGTCTATAGGGGTGAAATAGGGGTGTGTCTGCAGTCGAATTTTGTACAAGCTCTCCCACTCATCCTTTTTTATAAAATCACTTAAATTTTATTAATATGTAATGTACATTAGAAAATATATCATACGGAGTTTAAACTAGCTCCAATTGTTGAAAATTCGATGAGTAATATTTTAATGTTACCACTGAGGTAAAGAGATAATATGCTGACCTTGCTTAAATGGAACGATAGCAAGAAGATCACTTAGAATGAAATTCACTTATCTACAGATAAAATTGGAGATAAATTTGATAAATGTAGGTTTAAAAGTGACTAGATAAAGACAACTTTTATAAAGTGGTCAGATTATAGGAATATAACTTCAGTAAAATTTTAGACATAGGCCTATTATTAAATAGAGAGAGACTAGATATATTATGTTTTACAGAAACATGGCTTAAACCGAACAAGATGCAATTCGATATACCCCATTTTTCGGTTGCCAGTGTATTTAACAGAACAATCGCTGTCGGTGGTGGTTGTATTATATTATTAAAAAATAATTTAAAATTTAAAGATAGAAAAGATATATGTAGTCTCTCAATAGTTCGTATCTGTGAAGTGGCTTGTGCAGAGATGGATAAATTAATCATACTTTGTGTTTATAGACCTCCATCATCAAATATTTGTCAATTCCTACAAAAAATGGAGAAAATTCTTATGAGAATTTTGAATAGTAATAAGCGGGTTTTGGTCTGTGGTGACTTTAATATAGATATCTTAAGTATGTCACTAAGTTCACATCTTTATTCAAGTTGTTTAACCTGGATCCTCTTTTTAATGAGCCGACCAGATGTACGTTTCAAACTGCATCTTGTATTGATAATATTTTTAGTAACTTCAAGACCATTGGCAGTAGTATTGTTACTGGGATACGCTCTGATCACAAAGGACTCCTTGTTAAAATAAGTTGTGATAAACCTAGTGCTGACTGCAAGAAACAAACTAGACTTATATCGAAAAGTAGACTAGATCTTTTAAATCATAATATTGCACAATGTCTATCTTCCAAAACTTTTAATAATCAAGATCCAGATTGTTATTATGACAATTTATTTAGTATCATAAGCACTGAATTCAGTAAACATTGCCCAAGAAAGGTTATTAATGTAAAGGAAAAAACTAGTTTTACTGAATGGGCAACAACAGGCATTAAGAAAAGTAGAGATCGACTGTATGATCTTTATTATAGGAGATCACTAACAAGTAGTGAATCCTTTCATGCTTAAGTTAGAAATTATTGTAAAGTTTTTAAATGTGTTTATATTGCTGCCAAAGCAAAGTTTGGCAAAACTGTTTGGCATATTATAAATAAAGAATTAGGTAAAAATAAAATAAATGATAATTCACTTAATCTAAATGTCGACGGAGTACATATTTCCAAAAGTTCAGAGGAAGTAACTGTTTTCCAAGATTATTTCACTAATATACCTTTACAAGTAACAAAAGATATAACATCATCAGCCCAGGGTGCAGCAGCTCTTTTAAAAAATATGAGTGCACCTATAGATTCAAAACTTGAAATTCTTATCTGTTAGCGCAGATGAAATAATAAGGACCTTCAAGCAATTAAATTTAAAACACACCGAAGACATATGGGGTATATCAGTATCAGTAGTACAGTCTTTAATTGTTACTATTTCACCACATTTGGCTAATATATCTAACCAGTGTATAGCAAAAGGAACTTTCCCCAATTTAATGAAAATAAGCATAGTAGTTCCTTTGTTTAAATCAGGCTGCAGAAGTAGTCTTGGAAACTATAGACCTATTTCTGTACTTCCATCCTTAAGTAAAATTTTTGAAAAGATTATGCTCAACCAATTAGTAAACTATTTCAATATGCAAAAGTTTCTGGATGATCGACAGTTTGATTTCACGAAATTGAAATTCACTACTGATGCGGGTGCAACGCTTATAAGTTATATATTGAGGGCCTGGGAGGATTCGCATGATGCAATTGGTTTGTTCTGCGATCAGCCTAAGGCCTTTGATTGCGTTGACCATAGTATGCTTATTCTAAAATTAAAACATTATGGTATTTGTGGATCTTCTCTCGACCTTCTAGTCTCTTATTTAAAAGATCCTTGTCAGAAAGTTAGCATACAAGGGGTAACCTCTGCAGGATCCTTTGCGCGAATTGGTGTCCCACAGGGCTCTGCTCTGGGACCGTTCTTGTTCTTAATATACATAAATGATCTGCCGCTAATGGTCAATAACTGTGCTGACATGGTGCTTTTTGCAGACGATACTTCAATTATATTTAAAGTAAAAAGGACAGATTCAGAGGTTGGGCACGTAAATAATACTTTAAACGAAATTTCTTATTGGTTTGCATTAAATAACTTAGTACTTAATACAGGTAAAACAAAATGTATGAGATTTATTTTGCCTATCGTGCCACAGATTGATAGTAGCATTAAGATCGAAGGGAATTTTGTAGGGTTAGTTGATAATACTGTATTTTTGGGTATCACACTAGATTCAAAATTACAATGGGGTCCTCAAATTAAACAATTGGCAAGCAAATTAAGTTCTGCTGCATTTGCAGTACGTAAGATTCACCAGCTAACTGATATTGCCACTGCTAGGTTAGTCTACTTCGCCTACTTCCATTTGCCTAATGTCTTATGGCATTCTGTTGTGGGGGACAGCAGCTGAGGTAGACACCATATTTTTATTACAAAAACGAACAGTTCGAGCAATCTACAATATGAGACATCGCGAATCCTTAAAGACCAAGTTCAAGGAGTACGGTATCTTAACTCTGCCCTCCCAATACATTCTTGACAATTTAATGTATGTCTGTAAGAACCTAGAAAAGCTAGATTTCGTAAAATACCGGCACAATCTAAATACTAGAAACTGTGACAAACTGGTTGTTCCACGTTTTAGACTTAGTAAAACCAGTAACAGTTTTTTGGGAAATAGCGTTAGATTTTACAAGAAACTCCCAAAGGATATTACCAATTTGCCGGATTATGAATTTAAGCGCCATGTCAAGCGGGTTTTGGTGTCTAAAGGTTATTACAGTGTGGATCAATATGTGAACGATGGTGATGTCTGGAATTGACTCATCTCTGTGCATCCATTAAAAACGTTTGTGAAATTTACTATTATATAGAATATATTATTATTCTAAATATTATATATATTTGTTAAAAAGATAAACCAGATCGAGTTTCTTGCCGGTTCTTCTCGATGACTGGGTTGTTTTCCGAACCGGTGGTAGTTTTGACATTCATAAGTGCCTTCTTAGGGCCTAAATTGAATAAAGTATTTTTGAATTTGAATTTGAATTAGTATTGTAATTATGTTATATCAATATTGTAATTGCTATTATACATTTAAATTGTGATTTGCATAAGAAATAACTTATTAAATATCTAAGTTACTCTAAAATGTTAATCCAAAGTATTTTAATTCCAGCAAATGATTTACACTTCTATGATGGAGCATCAACATTAGATGTAGTTGCTGGAGATGTGTTTTTTGAAATAATAGAACCTTCAGAACTAAGATATTCATATAGAATAAGACCTGCCAAAGACTTTGGTGCACCTTTTGTAAGTAGTGTAATCTAACTTATAATAATAATCTTTGTTCATTTTTTATCTATAGTATAAGATTTTGTAGCCATATTTATTTAAACTCAAATGAAGAGTATGTATATGTTAAAAAATACCTATTTATATAATACTAGCGGGCCCGGCAGACGCTGTCCCGCCCTGACTATAAAAAAAATCTTAACAAATTATATACTAAAAATTATATACTAAAACCTTCCCCATGAATCACTGTATCCACTGGTGAAAACCGCATTAAAATCCATTCAGTAGTTTTTGAGTTTATTGCGAACAGACAGAAAGACAGACGCGGTAGGGGACTTTGTTTTATACTATGTAATGAAATACCAATGTAAGATTTTATTAACCCTTCATACTTTAACTACCCAAACTGTTATTGTAACATTTTGTATATATCAGGGGTACAAAAATGAACATAGGCTTTTAATTTAGAAGTAATGTATTGTTTCTGACGGATAGACCAAATCTATATCAATACAAGCAAATGATAGTTGTATAATTACTGTTTAAGTCCTTAACAAAGGTAATAAATAGCTTACAGATTGTGCTATGTATAATGAAAGAGCTGACTTCATTAAAATATGTCTTTCAAATAGTTCCTACAAATAAAAGTCTAAATATTTATATGAAATTTTGACCTTTGACATGTGAACTTACAAAATTTAATTTTTCATTAAATTACAATATACATAAAGTTCTCACCAAATATTTTGACTATTCTGAATATAGATGTGTATTTCCATACACTTATATTTAGACAAGTTAATGTTAAACTAATGCCAATTTTAGATTCCTATAACTATTTTAACTTTGTTCTATATTAAACTCAATAATAAACTCATTAACTCAGTAATATGCCTGAATTTACAGCTATATTTAAAGAGGTTAAAAAGAATTATAAGAATATAAATGCACAGTATAAATTAAAATATAGTCACCTAGTTCAGGGTTATTGTAAAATGCACAGCATGTAAGCATCTCTGTGTAAAATCGCTTAGGTAGTACTTTCATAGTGATTATTCAAATGGTGTTCCATGATCTTGTTTATGTTACATATATGTGGGTATGGGTTATGTATCTAATAAGAAATATTCTTAACATATCATTACTCTGTTGTAGCTGAGTTTGTACAGGAAGGTATTTATTGTAGACAAAACTTGTTAATTTTTTTTTTACAGTTATACTTCTTTTGTTGCGTTAGGGAAAAATGATGAGTAAATTTTACGATGCGCACGCACACCGTCACGTCAACCGACACCCTGAAGTTAGCTATAATCAACATTTTGTTTCTTTGTATTTGTTGTTTATATTTATTAAAACTTTCAATGTATTAAACACTTTTTTTCTATTGTTAGTGTCGATTTTTCTACAAACAGAATAAGGCGAAAGATAAAATTTTTGAAAAGATTTTTATCTTGTTACGCCAAAGAAGTATAACTTCTAACGCATGTCCATAAGTACTCACACGCTTTTTTTTTGTTTTAATATCTGCAATCAGCAGCATAGCTTTAATCAGGATTACTTGTGTAATCACTTGTTTTGTACACTACATAGAGTGGTCAGATGTTTAGATTAAAATTAATTATATTCTTTTAAGTCCTGATTGAGAATGATTTGTATGTGTTAGTTTTGTGGCTAGATGATTTCAGTGGTGTTTAAAACTTGATACCTAAGTAGTATTTCCTTCTCTATGTCTTATATTTGTTTTGTACTATTTAAAATAGGTATGTTGTTCATATATATGTAATTCATCATGTTCATATCATTACATAGTATAAAACAAAGTCCCCCACCGCGTCTGTCTGTCTGTCATGTGTCATCATCAGTGAATCATGGGGAAGGTTTTAGTGTATAATTTGTCAAGGTTTTTTTTTATAGTCAGGGCGGGACAGCGTCCGCCGGGCCCGCTAGTATAGGTCATATATATGTTCAGAAAGTAATAAAATTTTATCAAAAGATGTAACATTTTTTCTTGAATGTCTTAAATATTTGTAATATTAAGCCATTATATATTTGTGTTACAGAATGAGAGTTCCCAGTTCCAAAACGCTCGTCTAGTTCCAACAGTGCCATTACATAGTTGTTCAGATATAATAAATCATGGTGATGTCTTTGGGCATATTGCACTATCTGAAAGAGGGTAATTTTTAATCTATTTAAATACTTTCTTATACATGAGACTTCATTTGTGTTATCCTACCCATACACACCGTTACCACATCCTACCTAGTTGTACGCATAGTACTTTTAAAAATCTTAGTTTGTAAAAAGTAACAATTTATAAATTAGATATCTTGATATTTTTTTTAGATAAGACCAAATATCTAAGAAGTAAAACTAAAAAAAATAGATCTATCCAGAGTAGTTTTTGCATGATACTCGCACAAGAGCAGGCCTCTATTATTTTATATATATAGATAGAAGATACATGTCGATAGCAGTAAGTTACTGACAAATAATAGTTATAATTTGGTACATTTCTTGACTTATAGAAAATATCCTACTGTCAAGAAATAATGCTGATTTTAATTGTGATATATTAGGCTTTGCAATTTCATTATCTCTGGAGTGGATCATCATCTATTATGAAATATAATTATTGCTAGCTGATTTTCAATTTCGGGGTGGTAGCTTATTAGTTAGTCTAGTGATAATCCTTGAAAATGTCTTATATAGCGTGTTATGGTTATTTTATTGTGTTTTTCTTCACCAAACACTTAATAAGGTTCCCGGTAAGTTTGAAGGCAAAGTACGTTTATGTTGTGAATGACAGGTCTCGGTTATAACCCTTCAAAACATAGATGTTCAGATCGATTTAACCTATTGCTATTGAGTGTTGCCACTACATTTAAGTTTTAGTCTTGCAATTGCGTGCCTATATGTTACTAGCTTCTCCCCGCGGCTTCATCCGCAATAGTTACTTTGGGGTAACGTTAAGACGCAGTGGGAGAAAAGGAAAAAAAAAACGATTTTGAAACATTATTCATTGGTGGTCCTATTGGTTTAACGTGATGTTATATATTACATCGATAAATGAGCTATCTAACACCGAAAGAATTTTTCAAATAGAACCAGTAGTTCCTGAGATTAGTGCATTCAAACAAATTCTTCAGCTTTATAATATTAGTATAGATTAACCAATTTGTTATTGCTAATGATGAACTGGGGATATTCCCAGTGGGCTGTAGTTTTTATTTTCTTTATTTCATCATTTGTACGTAGAAATTTGAGTATACTATATTCAAGTATTAGTTCAAAAAGAGTGATAACAATTAAGTCTTTATAAGAAAGTCTAATTCTATATCAGTTGCCTACTGTTTATTTACTGTTAATTAATTAATTTTTGAAACAATTTATTTCTTATAAATTTTTTTTATTTAAACAAGTGTTCTTATGAAGGTAACCAAAATTAAAAGGCGATTGTGTAATTGTTGGAATTAGGGTTTTCACCTGTACTTCATAGAGAAGATTATGTATCTGTGTGGGATCTTATATAGCTATATCTATAAAATTTGAAATTAAAAAAAAACTAAGACTTTTGCAAGTTCTACGCATTGAACGGTGTACATAAATGCACTTATTTTCTTGCTGTGAACAAGTGAAGCAATCAGTGACATGCGTGTGAGCAGGACAAACCAGACGAAGTCACGGCTATTAACTAGTATAAAATTTAGCAATAAAAGAATCCTATATAAAAAACATAGGAATTCGAGAAAAGGTTTAGTTCCATTAGTGAAATATTTATTGGCAGGTATTATTAAGTAAAGTTATAATGAAGTTACACATTGGAAATGAAATATAGGTATACCACGCAATATTTTGAAATGATAAATTTTTTAAATGTGTTTAATTTATTACAGAGAGTGTTCGTTTGTTTTTAAGACCGCAAAGGCTCAGCAAGCGGGTGCGAGGGCTGTGATTATTACCGAGTCCATTGACAGATGGGATGAGTCATTGGATCATTTAATTGAAATGGTGGATGACAAGTAAGTTACCATCTGTATAATATACTAGCTGACCTGTGTCCACTTCGTTGGGCGGTAAACATTTTTACTTGTGATGTAATTATCAGTGTGATTCGGTTAGTACGGAGTGCTATGATTTATTTCCTGACTGCCAAAAAGTAGTTCTGGTAAGACCTTTTTATTAAAAAAAATGTCGAAAGTATGCGTATTACGTTTCGGAAATTTAAATTTTGTTAACGTCCGCTACGTAAGGAGCCGACCTCGCCAGTGTACCGCGCGGCTACCTATAGTCCGCGTCAAGTGTTTTGGCCGCTCTGAAAACATCTTTGAATTTAGCTTTGCGCGTAGTATATATATGTATTAACGTATATAATTTTCAAAATCGGTTTAGTAATTCCTGAGATTACCCCCTACAACTTCTCTAAATCACAAAATTTTACCTATTTATTTAGTATAGATAAAAGAAAAACTGACTGACTGACATATCAACGCAGGGCCCAAAGTACTGAGTTCACTAGTGTCGTAAAAAGTAGCGTACCGGTTTCTTTTATACTGGTGACGGAAGGAAGGATTTTTGGGAATTAGGTGGTAAAAAGAGCAAAAAAAATTGTATTAAAATCCGTCATTTTGCCGTTAGTCAGTCAGTCCGTTAGTTATTGTTTTATATACAATATAGATAGAAAAAACATTTTTTTTTCGAACTGACTACGCTATTGGCCTGTCAATGCATATACAGCTTCACCGGACTACAGTTAGAAAAAAGAGTTTCGGAAAATAATAATTGTAAAGAAAACGAGTGCGAATGGGAAATTGCTAGTACCTATATTTATTTTGTAAGAAGCTTATTTATAAAGTTAAAGCTCAAATATAAACGATAAAAAAAATATTTTTTGTTTGAAAATCCTTATATAATCAAAAACAAATTTTTACTCTATTACTTTTGGACATAAACTATCTACAGAACGAATATATTATCGTCTTTCTCTACACACATATTATATTCTTTTGCGGTTTCGGTTTGGTTCGGTTCTTTGCGTAGTCTATAGGAACTAAAGCAAAGCCGAGACGTACCCGCGGCATCGTCTGCGTTGTTTATTATCTTAATGAAATAAAAAAAAATATAAGCGTAATGTTTTAAAAAAAAAGTAATTTATTATATCTTTAATAATCAACCAATTCAAATTCAATAATTTTTATAGTTAATGACGAAGGTCTAAAAAGTGACTAAAAAATGATCGAAATAAATCTAGTCAAATGAAAAAGTTTCATCGCTTACTTTACTTAAAAAAAAGTAATAAAATAAGTTTAAACCGTCACGGGTTTATATCGTCATACAACAACTATTAGCATTATTTCGACCATTAGTAACCCTTCAAGTTTGTTTCTTTCAGAATGGATCTAGATGTTAACATTCCAGCAGCATTTTTACTGGGTCGCAGTGGCTCTACAATATTGCGAACTCTGAGAAAACTGAAAAGGGGACATGCAATTATCAATTTACCAGTGAATATGACCCACATACCAATGAATAAAATGAATCAACCGCCGTGGGTTTCATGGTAGCCTCTAATAACGTAACCATGTACTATTATTTATTGTTATTAAAAACCTAAAAAATATATCGGCCTACATTGTCATTGCTTTTCCGTGCGAAATGTACAATTATCTAACTTAACTTGTAATCATACACTATATTTGTGGTAGTCGACCTTATCCCTAACGCCCACTAGTGAGCTGTAGAGGCTTTCCTATGGATTTCATGGTTATATGTATCAAAGATATAATAGTTTCAGAAATGCTTACTTGCTTGCTCAGAAGCATATCGCATGAAGCGGACAACGAAACAAAAGTAAATGTTCTGAAATATGTCAATATTCAGTCTAATTCGATTTCTAGCATGTATGAATATGACCAGATCACTTTTTTTTCTATGATGTTTATTTGTCAAATTATATCCTAAATTCGCCTATCGTTATCACAAAACTGTTGTTTGTTACTAGTAAAGTTTCTGGACAGATGTATAATTATTTACTATTTGAATAATACCCGTCCTAAAGCATAATTAGAGCTTATATACGCTTAAATGGAATACAGGTTTATATCGCAGTATTTCAATGCGATATCTGGCAAACCAACCGATCTAGGGCAAGCGCCAAATGTTACCTCTATGCGACATGTATGTACATTAATCGATCTATTTTCGTAACAAACATAAATCCTATTTTTAATATTCTAGTATATTACAAGTGTACTTTTAAACCATACTTTGAAATAAGAAAGAATTATAAAGCAATCGTTTACTATACTAAAATGTTATCTTGAAATGTTTACTTCAGACTTTGTACATGGAATTTTTTATTTTGAAAAGGAAACATATTTTTTATATATATCAATACCTTTAGTATTCCATTGTAGATTTATTAAATTTAAGAAACTACCTCCGAAAAATCCGAATTTCAAATACGATTATTTTTTAGAAGCAATTAAGTCTTGACAAAAGCAAAGTAAAAAAATGTGTTCATATTCTTACCTACCAGAAGTGCAGTTAGGCTATATATGAATGAATATCAGAACTTCACTTTTTTTTTCGTCGTCCGCTTCATGTGATATGCTTCTACAATCATCTTACAAAGAGTCATTTTGTGAAGTTTGGCGAAAGTAAGATATAACGTGTTTGGTAAGTGATGACTATTATATACTTTAACTTTTTTAACTCTATGTTTTAAAGTTAAAGTTACTTTATAATCCAGCATTGCTGTGGAACTAGGTGCTTAAAATTTTACTATTAGACATATTATGTGGGGGCTAGTTATAAAAAGGTTGACTATCCTTGCTCTATTTATTATTTCAGTTGTAACCTCTGATCATAAAAAATAACATATTTATATATCTACTAGACGGCACGGCAGACGTTGTCCCGCCCTGATTATAAAAAAATCCTGGACAAAATATATACCAAAACGTTCCTCGTGAATCACTTTATCCATTGGTGAAAACCGCATAAAGATCCGTTCAGTAGTTTTTCGAGTTTATCGCGAATAGACAGACGCAGTAGGAGACTTTGTTTTATACTATGTAATGATACATATAATAAAAATGAAGTGTCTGTATGTAATATCAAAATAAAAATTTTTGACTGATTGGGTATGAAAGTATACACGCTTCTGATAACAAAAATGCAATTTTTAAAATTTTTGTCGGTCTGTCTGTCTGTTTGTTCCGGGTAATCTCCGAAACGGCTAGACCGATTTTGAAGGGTATTTCACTGGCAGATAGCGGACATTATAAAAAGTAATTTAGTCTAGTTGGTAACCGTGGCTTCGTCCGCAGTGCTATCTTTGGATGGATTTTCAAGTGACTTTCACTGGCAGATAGGTGACCTTATATGAAGTAATGTAGGTTATTCTATGGTAAACTAGCTGTTACCTGCAACTTCGTCCTCATGAAATTTAGCAAAAAATATGTTGTTCACTGTAAACATGTGCGTAATACGTGCGTAGTACTGTGCTCTAAGAATAAATATAATTGAAATTCGTATATCTGTATCTATGTATATACATAATTGGAATTATATTGTCTTTTTGGGCATTTTGGCGGCCATTTGTTTTAATTATCGCGCTTTCGTCTACATAACTCAATAACCATAATAACATATAAGAATATTGTATCGAGTTCAATGAGCACTATTTAAATTGTCGAATATTAAAAACTGCTTAGACGAACATAAAGTTTCATATCTTGATTTATATTTATGCAAGATTTCAAGAAGTGAGCTCATTCATTGTTTTCAATTCAACATTATAATTATTAAAAGTAAATTTTGAAGATAGAACGGGACTTTCTAATAAGAATTAGATCATAAACGTATTACCTACTTATTGACAATATGGGCATATTATATCGTTATAATAACATCTTTAAGTTATTGTTTCATTAGTGCCTTATACTGTGTAAGTGAGCACTAAGGTAGTTGTATGGTGGGTTAAGGTTCCAAATATGTTGCTGATGATAAACCTCATTTCACACACTGTTAGTATTTATATATCTAATGTATACGTTACATGTTACTGTAAGTGGCGTGCTTACAAAAGTTTTTAAAGAGCGTTTCTATAATTGTACATGGTGTCACAATTTTATGTTTCTTTAATACAATTTACAAAAACGCGTGTGGATCTCGGGACACAGCTAGACTATACATATAATAAAAATGTATGTCTAACGTGGCTTTACCTTTTAGATTTTTGGTAAAAACATGTGCAGATGTCTTGAAATAAGTAATAAAATATATTTCAATCATTTTTAGAAAAGTCTATCTGCTTGTATGTTTGTTATAACACGTATCACTCGTAAGTACTGCGTTCACGATAAAACCAAAATTATAAAGCATATCCTTGAGTAATATTTAGTCTTTGTTTCATTAAAATCGGCTCACTCTATCAAAAGTTATTGTAATTTTAGTGACGGCGCGACTTAAGTTGGAAGACAGAGAAAAGTAGATAAGTATAATACCTTCAGATGATTATATTATTCCCTGTTTTGTACATAACGTTCCATGCGGACGAAGTCGCGGGCACAACTAGTTTAAAATAAATACATTCAAATCTCTAAATAAACGTATTCAGATTAAGTTTGTGCTTATGCTGATTCTGGTGACGCTTTGAAATGAGTGAGCATATGATTCGCGATGTTTTATGTTTTGATCAGTAAGTATTGGACCCGTGTTGAGCTTTAACTCATGATTATTTTGTTTTTTTTTTGTTTTAACGTAACAAAAATATTTTAATTGGGATTTGAATGCCAAAGTAATTACTAAATCTTTTGATCAGGTGATTTCGATGAACTTGTCGCCCATGACTCCGTTAATTTAAAATTAAAACGAAGTACAATCTACGAGATTTAATTTTGCTGTATTTATGATGAAATGAGATTAGACCAGAGAGATAAAAATTTTAGGCCAATAACACTAAAAATAATGTTTGTGTCATCAAGAAGCTGAATTAGCAACGTTTACCAAAGTAAATATTATTTCGACCATGTAATTCTATGAACTTTGTCTAGATTTAATACAACGTTGTAAAACTATCATAAACATATTTCAATTTTCTTTTTATATCATAGGAGGCAAACGAACAGGGGCGTCACCTGATGTTAAGTGATCACCACCGTCCATAGACACTTGCAACACCAGAAGAGTCGCTAGTGCGTTGCCAGCCTGTGTTTGGGAGAAGGAGGAGTGGGGAGGGGCGGGGGTAGTTGGGTATCCGACGCTCTCACTGACCGAACGAACCGCAACAATGCAAGTACTGTTACTTCACGTCGGTTTTCTCTGAGAGGGTGGTACTACCCCGCGCGAGCCGATCCATTCATGTTGAAACCAGTAGTAGCTTCAGCGTGGCTCTACCACCTACAAGGAGTGATTAGCTATGGTGATTTAAAAAAAAAGTAAAAACAGAAACTAAACATTATGACTAGAATGAACATGTTTAAAGGCAATAACCTACACCCAGTCAACCTATAAACTATAATTTGATATAACAGATTAATCAAGTGTAACGATTATGTAAATATGACAAATGATCTATGTGTAATATTAAACTAATGTAGTGTTTATTGGGAGGGTCTTTTATTCCAAAAGAAAATTGAACTTTTTTTTTTGCAAGAAATGGTTCAAATTCCGAAAAAATGGTAGTCTCTTGGAGCAAGGTCTGGTGAGATTGGTGGGTGTCGGGGACATTCAAATCACAGTTCCTCTAATTTAGCGACCGTCTGTCGTGAAGTATGGGGTCTTGCTTGTCCTGAACCAGCAATGGAATAGAGACATTGACCAATCTCGGTTGATGCAATCGATGCAATTGTTGACAATTCAGATCTATCGTAATCGTCTGGCTAGATCTTAGGAAGCTGTAGTTTGTGACTATAAACCATATGGGCCACCAAACACTCACCAGACCCTTTTCTGAGTTAACTTTTCTTTGGGACAGAATTTTCTTCTGGGTTCAACCAATGTGGTGATCGTTCCTGATTATAGTAAATGATCCATTTTTCTTCACAAATAACGATACGATTCATAACTCCTTAATCTAATGTAACGCAACCCTCAATGCGTGGTTGTTGGTGTGCTCCACTCAATTGATGCGGTACCCATTTCTCGGGCTTTTTCACATTTCCAATTTAATTCAAGTTAATTAAAATTAATATATCACTGACACCGAATTCTTTGCGATGGATCCGCTTTCATGATTACCTTTAATTCTTCATTGTCAACTAGGGTCTCCGACCGTCCTCCAGGTTTGTTCTTTAGGTTAAAATTTCCAGAAAGATAACGGTGGAACCAAAAACGCACCTTGCTTTCTTTTAGAGTAGCTTCCCCATACACATCATGAATCCTTCGAGCTAATTCTGCAGCGCTGATGCGATAGTAAAATTCGTATTCATAAATAACGCTATAATTTAACTTCTCCATTTTATAACAAAAACTATGTCAAAGAAAAATTAGATGGTGCGAAAATAAATGAATCACTAAATTCGAAACACAAATACATACTTAAATTTGGAATTCCAAGCCAAACGCCAGATATTTGATATCAAAGTGGCCAGTTCGTTGAAACGCCAATTTCATGTGTAAGGACCTAATAGTAATAAGGTAACGTTATATAGTCCTAGTTTATCGCCAATGAAAAAGTAGTAAGCAAGTACATATTCTGTCGAGATTTATATCTCAATCCCCATTAACGCAATCTCACTTAATGTGAAGCGATCTACCAGAAGACGTAACGCTAAAAAGAGTAGAAAGGGAAATGACTCGACAACAGAATTTTAATTTGATATTTGTAGCCCCAAGAGAGTACTGTAAGAGTATGGAGGTTGCATTGAGAACGTTCTATTTATACGACTCAAATTCGTTTCAACGTTATTGTACCTTGAAGGTTAATTTAATGCTATGTTTTAACAGTCTCAAATTTAGAAATCATTATAAAAATTTTGTGTATATAAATAAATTAAACTACGATTTAAAAGAGTATTAATATTTGTATAAAAATGCCATAAAAAGGGATTTCTCCTACGTGCATATATGCGAGTTAGATACATCTCTTGTGACATAATCCATGCTTTGGTAAATACAAGACATAATATATTGTTGGTACATAATTTCTTTAGTATTCTTATCTTGTTTTACTTGAATTTACAGTCAATTAAGCTTTTGTGAAAACGAGTAAGTAATCCTAAAACTTGTACTTTTTAGGAAATGTATAAGTTTTTAATTTTCCGTGGAAACCACACTCTTTTTCCAATTATGTTGTAACATTTGGCCTGAACAACCCACGTAAGATAAATTCTACCACGGTAATGTTTACCTTTTGCGCCTTTTCACTGCGGCACCGGCCGGGTGTATCAAACATTTAAAGGTATCGACGTTTCACAGCCATTTTGTCGCAGAAGACTTGTCGCGAGACGGTACATTAATTTTATTACACATAATAATGTTCTTCAAAGGAAAAATGACATGAATACTAAGAGATCTTTGTGTACAATGAAATTTGCACAATGAGAGTAACTAAATATATACTTACGTAGTATAGGTACTTTGTTATGATCTACACATACATCAGGGTGATTTTAGAAGGACACATATAAACCTTATTTGTTATACAACAATGTTTATTGGTATTAATGTTCTTTTTCCTATCAAAACGAGAAAAAAATTACCTTTGAGTATATTGTAAGCATAAATCTTTAAAAAAACATATTTCCAATCTTTTCAGGAGTGCTGAAACTTATTTTATCTATTTGTCTTATAAGTAAAATGATAAAGGTTTACAGTTGTTTATGCATGACTAAAAAACTACAAGATAGATTTCGCTCAATTTTTTTTAGTTAACTTCTTAGTTACTTGGCCCTTATCTAAAAACAGAATTATGACGATAGCTTCGTTTAACATTTTAATATTTACAGGTATACGCGTTCAGCGATTCGCGTGTTCTTGCCGTGGAAAAGTGGGATAAGCGGTGTGGTCTTTATGTTTTTCCTTTATAAAAGAAATACAATTGTTAAGATAAGTGACGCAGACGAAGTGGCGGGTAGCAGCTAGTTGAAAATTTAGATATATAGAAAGAATTTAACCAAAACATTTTTTGTAACTAAGTATCTTAGTTAAGCTAATTTAGCTTCAAAATGCCAGCTCCCCATGGAACCGAAATTTTCTTTGTCTATCTATGGTTGGGTTTGTATATTTGTATTGTGTTACACGAACCTTTGTCTCAACAAAGGGTCTATATATTTTTGCCTGTTTTCTAATTTTGGTGTATACATGCCTTAGTAGTTTATATTTGTAAGCTTAAGTGTCAGCCTAAATTGGTGAAAAACCTACGTTACCTCGTAACTACTCTACGTATAACAAACACTACTACGTATTTCAAGTCTAAAACGAAAACGGCAAAAGTTGATGGATATTTATATTTAGCGATCGACAATATCGAGAAGTCTCATGGCATAGTGGTAACGTGCCTGATTTCTGCACAGATAAAAAAAAATTAATGAACATTCTGTAGTTGGTAGAGCCATGCTGAAGCTATTACTGGTTTCAGTATGAATGCGTCGGCTCGCCTGGGTTAGTACGACCCTCTCACAGAAAAGCGACGTGAAGTAACAGTGCTTGCATTGTTGCGTTTCGTTCGGTCAGTGAGAGCGCCGGAGGCCCTCTTCCCTTCTCCTTCCTCCTCTCCGCTTCCATCCTTCCAACCTCCCACAGGGTGGCAACGCACTTGCGACTCCCCTGGTGTTGCAAGTGTCTATGGGACGGTGGTGATCACTTAACATCAGGTGAACCACATTTTCGTTTGCCTCCTATGATATTAAAAAAAATATCAGTTTTATTTTTGAATGCTAATTATTTACATATGTGTATCAGTAGTTTAAATAACATACTTAATAAAAACTACTTAGATTGATATCAACAGACCTGTTTGTGCAGTTGTCTGTCAATATATAATCTTCTTTTAAACATATAATAAAAATGAAGTGTCTGTATGTAATATCAAAATAACAAAAAAATTACCGATTGGGTACGAAAGTATATACGCTACTGATAACAAAAATGCAATTAAAAAAAATTTTGTCGGTCTGTCTATCTCTTTGTTCCGGGTAATCTCCGAAATGGCTGGACCGATTTTGACGGGAATTTCACTGGTAGATAGCTAAAATTACAGCGGGTTACATAGGCTACTCTAATTTAGACTAGCTGTTAACCGTGGCTTCATCTGCAGTACTATCACCAAAACGGTTGAACCGATTTCCACGGGACTTTCACTGGTAGATAGCTGACCATATAAAAAGTAATTTTAGCAACTTTAATTTATACTAACTTTTAACCCTGGCTTCGCTCGCAGTACTATCTCCAAAGCGGTTGGACTGATCTTCACAAAACTTTCACTGACAGACAGCTGACCTTATAAAAAGTAATTTAGGTAATTTTAATTTATACTAGCTGTTAACCGTGGCTCTGCCCGCAGTACTATCTCTAAAACGGTTTGACCGTTTTTACGGGACTTTCAGCGGCATATAGCAGACATTATAAAAAGTAATTTAGTCTATTTTAATTTAGACTAGCTGTTAACTGTGACTTCGCCCGTGATGCTATGTCCAAAACGGTTTGACCGATTTTCAAATGGACTTTCACTGGCAGATAGCTGACCTTATAGGAAGTAATTTAGGTTATTCTATTTTAGACTAGCTGTTACCCGCGACTTTGTCCGCATGAAATTTAGCAAAAATATGTTGTTCATTGTAAACATGTGCATAAGATGTGCGTTGTACTGGACTCCAAGAATAAATATAATTTAAATTCATATCTATGTAATTTGAATTATATTGTGTTTTCGGCCATTTCGCATTATTTACCGCGTTTTCGTCTACAT
>AP028446.1:12036214-12227214 GCA_036509395.1 Antheraea yamamai
TGGTCTTATTACTAGACTCAAGTACTTTATTTCCTAAAAATTTTGCTTTGGCAGCTACACAAACACGTTTAAAAATTTTAGAATAATTTCTGACATAAGAATGAAAGGATTCATCGCTAGTTAATGATCTCCTATAATACAAATCGTATAGTCGATCTCTACTTTTTTTAATTCCTATGGTAGCCCATTCACTAAAATTATTTTTATTTTTTACATTAACAACTTTTCTTGGGCAGTGTTTATTAAATTCCGTCCTTATGATATTGAACAAGCTGTCATAATCCTCATTTGGATCTTGATTGCTAAAATTATTAGATGATAATCTTTGAAGAATATTGTGATTTAAACGATCTAATCTAGTTTGGGATGTTAGTCTAGCTGTTTTCTTATACTCAGTGCTAGGTTTTTTACAGTTTATTTTAACAATTAGTCCTTTATGATCAGACCGTATCCCAGTAATAATACTACCGCCAATGGTCTCAAAGTCAGTGAAAATGTTGTCTATGCAAGATGCATTATGAGAAGTAATTCTAGTTGGCTCATTAAAGAGAGGATCCAGGTTAAATGACCTAAATAATGATGTGAACATAGTGACCTCTGGCGACATACTCAAAATATCTATGTTAAAGTCACCACAAACTAAAACTCGTTTATTAATATTAGATATTCTTATTAAAATTTCCTCCATCTTTTTTAAAAATTGAGAAAAATTTGATGATGGCGGTCTATAAACACATAAAATAATTAATTCATCCATCTCTGTACAGGCCACTTCACAAATACAGTCAGTTGAGAGACTACATATATCTTTCCTGTCTTTGAATTTTAGATTATTTTTTAATAATATAATACAACCACCACCGGCAGTGATTGTTCGATTAAACACACTGGCTACAGTAAAATATTTTACTTAGACTTTTTACTTAGACTTACTTAGACTATTTTTTGGAATTAACCAATAACATGTACTTAGTTTCTCGTCGTCTTTTACAGTTTACAATCAGATAAAGAGAAATAAATACAAATTTCTTAACGTACTGGAAATTAGTTGCATGGTAATATGGAACGCGAATTTAATACGTGCTAAAAACTCCCTGGGAAATGCTAACAGAGGCCATGGATTTGTTACAAAGTTGAATTCATATCAGCATAATTGCAGTAATTATCTTCACGGTTTGCATTGTTGCTTTACATCATATGGGCTACATATTTTTTTTTATAAAATGAGTATTTTACTTAATTTTTACTGTCTTCATTTGTCTAGCTACTCTCATTTTCATTTCAGAACTAGATGTGTCATTTCTGACACCGTAAAGAACTCAAACCAAAATATAGTTCAACATCATATTGATAAATGCACCTAAGGTCTAACCAGGTGACAATTATGTACTGAGTTAAGTCGTTAGATTATATGTTTTTCAACATTATATGTTAATATTCCTGCCTGCCATTGAATTTAAAGAGTGGCGCAACAATAGGTACAGACGGCGTCTTATCAGATAATTCACCCCAGTGTTCGTGTGAACCGTGTAATGGTGTACGTGTAAAACACTTTTTTCTAGTTCTAAAGAAGTAAATATTTAACGGTTCGTTTTTTATTCTGTAATGGACGGCCGACTTGCATTCGTGACAGAAATATTCTTGCGTGTTCATAGTTCGAACAAAAAGTAAAACAAGCGAGTGAAAAATACTGTTAGAGGTTTTATCAAACTAGAACGAACGTTCGCGCTTAATGTTAGTACAGTCACCTTTTACCTCGACGTAAATGTTTTAATAGATTTACTCTTTTATAGCTATTAACAGTGACCAACGAAGTAATTACGGGGTGTTTATTTTATATATTTTATTCTCCTATGTTGAAACATAAGTTGAAAACATAAGTTAATTTACGAAAAAATACGTATAGTCTTGTAAATTAAGGATATATAAACGACTAGCCTCTGCCCGCGACATCGCAAACGCTAACACGCAGCGGAAGCCCTCAAGAGGAAAAAATACCCCGATTTCGAAACATTCTTCATTGGTACTCTGCTCCTATTGATCTTAGCGTGACGATATATAGCCTATAACCTTCCTCGATAAATGAGCTATATAACACTGACAGTTTTTTTTAAATCGGACCAGTATTTCCGGAGATTACCCCCTACAACATCACAAAGTTTACCTCTTTATAATATTACTATAGATGAGTTCGGCAAGAATTTTTTTTAAATATAAGCGACTTTAATCTAGGAAAACACACAAAAGGCAATAAATGATTTGTAACGCCACTCTACAATCACTAGGAATTGTTATTTCCATTTCACATCCACTCACTTGACTACATATGGCATCTAACTATTAAATAAGGTTGCGCCTACATATCTAAATAATAAATTCTTTAGCTATTTATCAGTAATCGTTTGGGAACTAAAACATCTGTCGTAGAAGTTGTTGTTGTATCATATATACCTAATTATATACGTCGCAGCTATTTGATAAACTTCGTTCTCGTCATTGCGGTAAAATTAAGTGGGGTGACCTTAAACTATTTTACTGATTAGGTGTATTGCTTTAGAAAATGTGCATATACATCGAGGTACCAAAAAGTGTAGTGTTTGTTAATCAAAGCTTCCTTCTCTGTAGATGACGAGTGAGTTAATTATAAAGGCATGCCATAAAAATTCATTTTTACGCGCAAATGAGGGGTCAGTCACTTTGTGCCCAATTACGTAGTTACTTTCATGTAATTTTTCATTTATTAAATAAAACGCTCGCATTAGGGAATGATGCCCTGTGTCGTGAGGGAATTTACAAACACACAATTCACAAACAATATATATATAGACTGGGAAGGTGGTACTCCACCAAAAATAATTCTCCTCTGTGGGAATCGAATTTGCAGCATTGAGCGCAACGTCAGCGTATCATGTCGCTATCCGTACAGTCAAACTGTAAACATAACAGTGAGTATAGTCTTTATCACAGACTATTAGTCGTACAAGTAGTCGTTATACAGTTGCATTAGTCCTGACAAAAACAACATAATCAGACAGAGAGCAAGTCATTTTATCGAATTTGCATAAACAAAAATTTACTAGTTATTTTTTATACTTTAGACATCTCTAACTATAGACTCTCGTAAAGTCAAATGATCATGTGACCATTAAACTTTTTTTTTTGGGGACATCGGGGAGGTTAACCCGTTGGGGGGGGGGACCGGGGCCGGGAGGGCCGGGGGGGGGCTAATTCTAAACCTAACCTAACCTAAGATGGTTATGCCATTCTAAGCCTAAAGGGTGGCTAACTCTGAAGTACAGTTGCTGAAACTCACTTATTATATGTAAGTACTTAAAGTTAGTAGATAGCTTACTAAGTAGGTATTACAGAATACCCTATCTTAATATATAATACTAGCTGACCCGTGCCCACTTCGTTGGGTGGTAATAGGCATTATCAAGCTACAACTTTTCTCTAGAACTCAATCATATATATCTCATAATTAAGGCAGCGTTCGTAAGAAACGTTTTTGTTCGACCATTTTTCTCCGACTCCCTACAACCTCACAAACCTCTTTATAATATTAGTATAGATTATAGATATTATAATTAGTTAATAGCTTCTGCCCGCGACTTCACACGCGTGGAATAGTTATTTTGGGCTAAGACGCAGCGGAAGCTCTCAAAAGGAAAAAAAGCTCCGATTTTAAAACATTTTTCATTGTACCTTCGCTCCTATTGCCCTTAGCGTGATGATATATAACCTATAGCCTTCCTCGATAAATGAGCTATCTATCACTCACAAATAACGTGGCTTTCTATTGGTAAAAGAATTTTCAAAATCGGTTTAGTAGTTCCTGAGATTACCTCCTACAACGTCACAAACTCACAAACTTTACCTCTTTATAATATTAGTATATAGATTATAGCCCCTGCCCGCGACTTTGTCCGCGTAGTAATAGTTACTACTCTGGGCTAACGCTGACACACAGCAGAAGCTCTCAAAAAAAAAAATCTCGATTTTGAAACATTTTTCATCTGTGCTCCGCTCCTATTGGCCTTAGCGTGATGATATATAGCCTATAACCATTTTCGATAAATGAGCTATATAACACTGAAAGAATTATTCAAATCGGACCAGTAGTTCCTGAAATTACCCCTTACAACGCCACAACGTCACAAACTCACAACGTCACAAACTTTACCTCTTTATAATATTAGTATAGATATAATGGTTTTATCACAATATTTTCACTTATTGCAAATGTAGGTATAGAATATTATTCGAACCCTCGTCTATCGCCACAGGAGTAGCGTTTAAACACTACAACTAAGCCATTATCGTCAAATAAAGTCGAGTATACGACAAATGTGGTTCGATAAAGGTTTTTATAAACTGTAAATGATAATGAGTAGCGGTACCTATTTACGTTAAATGCGGGCTTATTGCGTATGCGCATTGGTATCGACTAATTTGTATAGATACGCTTGAACAGACTCGAACAAAGGATTATCTACCGGAAGCTATTTACAAACTGGTTTCAAAGGAAACATGCAGGAATATAGCACGTGCCGTAAGTGTGGTTATACTTTTAAAAATACTATATTTATTCCATAAAATTATCAGGTTTAATTGATGATTACTGAACAGCTTAAAGCCGTATGCCTAGAAATTTTACATATGAGTATCTAATATAATGTAAATGGCCGCTAAGGAAGAGTTATTGAAAATTCACCCCGTCACCTCATACGTAACGGTTTCCGCATAGATTTTAATAATTACGTGATAACTTCGAATGTAACTTAAATAATCTCGAAGCAGAATGTGGTTTCTAATCTACCGTTTACTTCAAACGTTAGTATATAGTATCCACTGAGTTACCACTGATTCATGTTGATATAACGATTAGTAAAAAATATGCAACTAGTTTAGAACCTCTGCAAAGCGGTTTCTATATAACATTAATAACGATTTTGCTTTTAATTAAACAAACACACTTAATTCAAATATCTTAAAAATTAAGACCGTTATCCATAATGCGTACAGACAATTTTAAGCCCATATATTTTTCACTATAGTTGAAACAGCGGTACATGTGATACAGATCAGAACAAACATTTCATTAGGATTGTAGAACGAACATCAGAATGAATGAAATTTTAAACGTTCTAGTTACAGTAAACGCGTGCGCAACTCAATCCGCACATCCAAGATGGCGCATAGCGCACGGCACAGCGCGGCGCACACGCCATGTCCGTTACGGTTGGCCGGTGAAGCACGAACAGCTTTTTTAACATGAATATTGTTCGCAGTAGAGAAATCGACGGGCGTGACTGGTAGCCATTGTTGTGAGCTGGCAAAACGACGAGAATATTAGAGCGTGATATGATAGAGCCACGTATAGTTAGTTAAATATAATATCATATGGTCAGGGTCGTGTGTGATCTGTTTCTGTCTATTATAGCATACGTGACTGAGGAAGCCATTTAAGTAGATAAATATTGCATTAATATAACTATGATTATACGAAAAAATAAGGATCATATTCAAATAGTTACACCACGTTTAGTTAGTTACAGATTGATTATTTCATTAATTAAAATATGTTTACATCAGTTGTCTCCAGTTCTACGTATACAGTAAAACTTGTATTAAATTATAGTGACTGTTTTTAAATGTTTATTATATTACTGGTAGCACCACTTTTTAAGTGCATTTCATACTAAACTCACTACAGATTTGTATAGTAAATTTTTCATAGTAGATACAGATAAATCTTAAGAGCGCTTTGTTAATGGTATTGCTAATTGTTTGTTGGCCTGACAGCCTAGATCACTGCAGTTCTAATTGTTTTCGGTAGCACGCAAACGTGTTTTAACCAGATTTCTAATTGGTTCTCTTAGCGGCCTCAGCCTCAAGGCTGCTGTTACTTACGCCAAACAATGGATAATACTTATTATCACAGCTTACTTCTATAATACCGGTCTCTATTGAATTGTTATTTCACAACAAAAAACAGCAGTTTCAATTGGATTTAAGCAGTTTAGAAATTATTATGTAGGTTTATAAAATAGTAGATAATTAAAATCTTCTGGTATCTCTTCTCAGTATAAGTAAAATAGCCACATTATATTTTTTTTTTAATAAAGAGTACTTAATAATTATATGTACATAATAATTGATAAAACATAAAACTAAAATAAATAAATTTATTCAATAACTACTTAGTTATAGTCTGACAATAACAATTTATTGTATTTTGTTATTACACAATTAATTAATTAAATTTATGGTTGTAATGTTTTGTCCAATGCCTAACTGGATAACTACGACTCTCAAGTTGAAAATGTGTCACTAACCATCTATAGGTATTTTCTGAGATTTGCTGTCACCATTTTTGTGGTTAATATATAAAAAAACTTAACTGACAATCCTAAGTACATAGATTATTAGGACACTATAAATGAAGAATAGGTATATTGGTACAATGTGAATGAAGACCAGCGCTGAGAAACGACGATTACGATTGTGGTAGTAATTAATATTAAGCTGGATTGAGAGCAGACACTATACCTGACATTACTTTCACGGCTTTTATTTACCATTGATGGGAAATTTAATTCCAACATAGTATAATTTGTTTTAGCTTGCTATAGTGTACGCATGTGATGCTAGCTTTCTGGTGTCGAAAGATCATTCGGTAACTAGTAATTTTGATAAAATTTCGAGTAGAAATATTTTTTAAACGAAGCAACAAAATTACTTATAGTCTGTAGAAACAAATCTGAAACCGTTTTTGGAGCTCCCTTTCTCTTTCTCTCTGGTATAGACGGAAAGCTGATATTCTAACCTATAATAGAAAGTGCTTAATACAGAAGATAATGAGACAGACACGAATAGGTACTGGCAGTCATCATCATCACCTTCTTACCCTTATCCCACCTAAGTAGGGTCGGCACAACATTTTTGTCATGTTGTAATGTATGATTTGGCTAAAAATTATAAAAAATATTTGAGTGGATTTTGGGCCAATGAATCGGTCAAATAAAACATGATATTATCTCACGTGTATACAATGACATTTGCTTACAATTATCTTATTTCCCAGAAGATAATTTAAGAAACATCTTTGAAGTCAGATGATATGTAATTGTTAATATGCTCTGAAGTATTATTTAAATCATATCATTACATATTTTAACAGTATTATTATAATGATTAATAATTGTACTTACCCTGCTTACTGCTAGAGGAACAAATAAACAGGACATGAGTTTTCCCTAGAATAGAATAATAATTAATTTGTTTTATGATTGTACGTATGGTACTTATTGTTACCCTACAGTCGGGCAGACGTGCTCAGAGGAATACTATAGCCTTGAACCACGGTCAGTTTATAGGAAACTAATTTCAAAGTGACATGAAATTAACTATGAACTCATATTTTATGGCAATTATTAATGTTTTGCTGACATGAAATTCAAACAGGTTTTTATCAATATAATGCTTCCTTTTAGATCATCACCATATCATTACGATATTAGATTTTTTAGTAGTAATGCGAAAGACTAGAGTTAGTTACATTGAAATGTATGTATTCAAAAACTGTTACAAGTCGTTATATTTAATATCTTGAAATGAGTTTTTGTCGACAATTATGTATCCTACATTTATTAATATTTTTTTTATGTTCAACAGGTACGCGCTTGGCCACTATCTCACCTGATGGTAAGTGACGATGAGGCCAACGATGTATCGCGCTTACCCACTAGATGCCTGTTCACTCTACTCTTGAAGACTCCCAAGTTATAAGATGACGGGAAGACAGACGCCGGGAGTGAATTCCACTCCTTAGCCGTACGTATAATGAATGTGGAAGCAAATCGCTTCGTACGAATTACGGGAATATCAACCACGTAAGGGTGGAAACCCTCACGGTGTCTAGTCGTCCTCTGATGGAATGGGGACGGTGGAATTATATTATGCAATTCCTGTGCACACTCTCCAAAGTGTAACCTATAAAACACTGAGAGACAAGCCACTTTTCGTCGATGCTCTAAAGTGAACATTCTTGAATCTTACAGCGCTTCATCATCGACAAGCCGACGAGCACGATACTCAATGGAGTCAAGAGCGACCAGCTGATATTTGGCTGATCTATCCCATAAGTGACAGCAATATTCCACACATGAGCGTACTTGAGCTTGATACAGGCTAAGAAGCTGTTCTGGTGTGAAATATCGCTTAACTTTAAAGAGGATCCCAAGTTTCCTCGCAGCTGTTCTTGCTTTCTGTTCGATTGAGTGCCCGAAATTGAGATCCGATGTTAGCTGGATCCCAAGAAGCTCGAGGTTGTTAGTCACTTGCAGGGAAACACCTTGAAAAGTAGGAGTCAAGTTGAACGGACTCCATTTTGTAGAGAAGAGACACGCCTGTGTCTTTTTAGCGTTAAATTTAACCAGGTTTGAATTACCCCAATCGGCAACAAACCTAAGGTTTTTATTCAGACGTTCGACCATGGCCTCTCTCTCAATAAGGATTTCTGGTAAGTTAGCTCTCGGACTGGATATATGCCTCTCAGATACAGTGCTGTCATCCGCGTACCCAAAGATACCGGGTATAAGCAGATCATTAATGTGCAGCAGAAATAGGGTTGCTGAGAGTACAGATCCCTGAGGAACTCCGGCATTTACAGCCTTGGGATCAGACGTGCAGCCATCAACAACTACTCGTATAGTCCGTTCTCTAAGGAAATCGCACATCCAAGTCCGCAGGCGTTCGGGTATTCCGTATGCTTGGAGCTTACTTAAGAGGCTAACGTACCAAACCTTGTCGAATGCCTTCGAGACATCCAGAGAAACAACCACAGCCTCTCCGTGTTTCTCGATAGCCTCACTCCAGTAATGGGTGGCATACACTAGGAGGTCACCAGTAGATCGCTTTTGTCGGAAGCCGTATTGGCGATCACTGTATTAATTGTAAATGTACTGTAATGCTTAAATATCACATTTTTTAAATTAACTCGATAAGAGTACTTGCAAACCGAATACGACTGTAAATTTCATTAATTTCACAACGAATTAAATAATGCTATACTCAATCAACTAAATACTTCTTTACCTTTTAACTTTTACTTTACCTTTTAACTTGCCTTTCCCAGCGTTAAATATACAGTAACATTGGTGTAACCGGGTAGATAAGGATACTCGGTGGTGGAACGAAGAGGTACAAAAGGCTTTGAAAGAAAAGAAAAAGGCTTTCAATAAATGGAAATGTATTGAATACCAAGATAGTACGATTAAAGAAAATAAGAGAATAATGTATGTAGAATGTAGAAGGAATGCAAAAAGAGCAGTTGCTATTGCTAGAGTTAAAGTACAAGACGATTTGTTCCAATTACTAGAGAGTTAGGAACACAGAAATATTTGTACCGATTAGTAAAAGCAAGAGATATTATTACACACGTTAAATGTATAAAAGACGATGAAGGAAAAGTTTTGATGAAAGATGAAGACATAAAAAGTCGTTGGAAGAAATATTTTGAAAGACTAATGAATTAAGAAAATGATAGGACCGGAGAGTTAGAGATCTTACGGTCAAATTTAGATATTGTACAAGAAATAAATGAGGATGAAGTAAGAAAAGCTGTGAATGGGATGAAAGATGCCTACCTATTGAAGTATGGAAGTTTTTAAAAGTAGATGGATAGATATGGCTTACTTTATTTTTTAATAAGATGTTACTAGAGGAAACGATCCCAAATGAACGGTGAAATAGCGTAATAATGCCTATCTTTAAGAATAAGGGTGATGTGCAGAACTGTAACAATTATCGAGGAATAAAGCTCACACGGTATGAAGGCTGGGGAAAGAGAGATAGCGAGACGAATAAGAGATGAGATTGAAGTGACTTAGAATCAATTTGGGTTTATGCCTGGACACGCGACAACAGATGCCATTTTCGCACTTCGACAATTGTGCGAAAAATACAGACGTGTACATAAGAATTTGCATATGGTATTTGTTGATCTGGAGAAGGCATATGATAGAGTACCCTGAGATGTTCTGTTGTGGACTCTGAAAAAGAAAAGAGTACCTGGGAAGTACATACAACTTTCAAGCCAAAACACACGTTAGGTCCGAAGCTGGAGTTACCGATAATTTCAATGTGGCTGTAGGTTTGCATCAGGGTTCAGCTTTAAGCCTTTATTTATTCCTTCTTGTTACAGATGCATTAACATCAGACATACAGAAGGAGGCACCTTGGTGTATGCTGTTTGCTCATGATATTATTCTTGTCGACGAACATGCTGCCGGGGTCCAGAGTAGGCTAGTAACATGGCGAGAAAAACTGGAGAATATTGGTTTGAAAATCAGTAGACTAAAAACTGAACAATTGTTTTGCGATTTCGGTGGTCCATCCACTTTTTCTCCTATAGCTTTAAATGGTATATCCTTACCAATCTGCTGTAATTTCCAGTACCTCTGTTCTCTGATCCAAAACGACGGTTGCATAGACAAGGACGTGAGGAATAGGATAAATGCAGGATGGATGAAATGGCGAAAGGTGTCTGGTGTAGCTTAAGACCCACGGATGCCCTTGAAACTCAAGGGGAAAGTGTATAAAAATCTTATAAGACCAGTCATGTAGTACGTATCTGAGTACTGGGCGACAAAAAAAACGGATGAGAGAAAACTACATGTGGCAGAGATGCTAATGTTAAGGTGGATGTGTGGTGTAACTAGAATGGATAAGATTAGGAATGAATATATCAGAGGAAGTTTGAAAATAGTACCAGTGACAGAGAAGTTATAGGTTAGCATGGTATGGGCATGTCATGAGGAGAGATGAGGACGATGTAACTAGAAAAGCTTTCAGTATGATGGTCGATGGATATAAGAGTAGAGGAAGACCGAAAAAGGTATGGATGGATTGTTTGAAAAATGATATGTGTGTAAAAGGTGTAGATACCGAGATGACATCTGATAAGCGAGAGTGGAAAAGGAAAACATTTTGTGCCCATCCTACTTAGGTGGGATAAGGGTAAGAAGGTAATGATGGTGTAACCGGGTATGAGTAGAGGGTGTAGTTGCCCTCATCAAGCAATCTTTGGTTGGTGCATTGGAAAGGAAAAATAAAAAACTATAACCCACCAGCATTTAAAAAGAACCGTCTACTGGCCAATGTGTTCCTTCCTTTCAATAACATAGGGTCTTTTAAATTTACCGTGAAGAGAATTTTCAGCAAGCTGGCATGACAGTGACTATTACTCTCTTTATTAATGAGTTCCGGTTTGGATTTCATCCAGGTTCACTAATAAAACGGAATTTGGGGGGGTTTCAGGTAGATAAAGATGACTCCAGCAACCACATGATGTCCTTTCGTATCAAGGCGTCATAATCATAAGGACTCATAAGGATAATAGGTACCATAACTGCATTACAACATCGTAACAAGGAGCTTATGATCATTCCTCATAGAGTCCAAATGGAGTAGGAGTTTCAGCTCATGCATTATAAAGTCCCCCCATATATGACACGACTGGTGTCAGCTGTCCTTTAAGGATATGACATAATTTTTGGCTGGTGTGCAAATCCCCAACAAAAATTACATCGATTGTGCTTGGGTCATATTGCATCGAAGCAATTTCAGCAATTTCCGGTCAAATTTGACCACAAAGATATTTTTTTACTGAATTCCCAAATCGGCTAATTTTGAGTTACCATAAAACAGCTAGTTCAGCAAAGACTTATTTATTCTGCATAGAGCGTTGTTCATATAGCTGTTATATAATATTCATATGAAGTATAAATTGTTCAGGGGCTTTGGGCCCACATAATACGGCTAGTATTATGTAAATTTGTTTTTCATATAAAATATCATTGTTTACAGAGAACGGTTAAGTATATTGACATATTTCAGTTTAGGTGACGATATCGCAGGTAATACTATACGATGATAACGCATTACGATGTTTTAGTTGAAAATTAAATAAATATTAATAAAATCATTTATAGAAATGACAAATATAGTACCTTGATTTTATTAAGGTTAAGCCTTCGTTCAAGAATAACAATGTAGATCGAAGGTTTAACCTAAATGTATGTCAAACTAATGCCAACATTACACAGCGATATTAAAACAAATAATAAGGAAATCGTAAAACTAAGTACGTATATAACATAATTCGTAGTCTCGATTAGGTAATATGGGATCATTATTATAACTGTGTATCGTAACAAAACGTCGTAGGTTCCGATCCATTGATCGCTTACAAAGAACAATAAACCATTAATTCGAAGATAGTTTATGGCGTCCAACGAAACAATACCTTCTCATACAGCATATATCACATTCAATACCAACATTATTATTTTAATGTTATGTAATAATAACATTTAAAAATATCAATCACCGCACAAGTACTGTCTAATATTTTTAGGATTATTTTCTTCGTTACGCCCTTTTTTTTATTAACGTGGGGAAATCCCTTATGGATACGCCACCCTGTTTTTATCACGCTTTTATTAGCTTCACCTGTATGTATGTATGTAACCGACCCCTTTGAGCTCGATTTTGTCCTACTTTGAACGATCAGATTTAATTCAAACTTTGCACACCTGTCAAAGGTCGATGACAATGCAATAATCCGAAAAAAAAAGTTAATTTTTTTTTAACTAAAAAATGAAAAATAAATAATAGTTTAAAAAAACTAAAAAAAACACGCTTTCATATAAAATCCAACTAAAACACAGAAAATAAAATTTAATAAATTTGGATTAAGAATAGTATAAATTAAAAATAAATGTATATTTTTGTAAAAAGTGACAAAAAAATGATAAAAAATACTGATATCTGGAGGTGCTGATATTAACAGTGACGCATTTCTAATTTACACTATTCTTAATCCAAATTTATTAAATTTTATTTTCTGTTTTTTAGTTGGATTTTATATGAAAGCGTGTTTCTTTAGTTTTTTTAAACTATTATTTATTTGATTTTTTACAAGTTACAAGTTTTACAAGTTTTTTGAGTAAATAAACATGTTATTGTGCGAACGCTGGTACAGAGTTACCGAACTAAAGACTTTGTAATTTCGTTATAACAGGGGAATACATGTTATAACTAGTATTACTTTGTCTCGTATAACGACTATAGAGTGTTGAGTAATTTAGTTCAATAATAATACCTTTGATTTAACAGTATATTATGAGGAAGTTCCTTGAAATTTGTATTTTATTTAGAACTAATTAACATTTTATCGAAATAATATTAAAAACTAACAAAATTTGATGGAATAACCATGATAAACATAATAAGGTAAGCGTAAGGATTTTTCATTACATGTTAATACCTACTTCATATCTATTTCTTCAGTACAGTAAACCTTGTTAAACGTAATACAAGTAATGAATTATTCACATTCAGATAATAAACTTAGGCTGGCAATGGTAAGTAAAAGTTGTGTTGCTACACTGAATTAAATAATCTTAAGAGGTGCTGAAATATTGAAAGCTTGGGGCTATATGTTATTTTGAGAAACTCTAAAAATATGAGAAAGTAAAGTCGGAACATTTAAAAAATGTAGATCTCAACATAAACCCCGTCTAGTTACTTGCTGTTCAACTGTAGATGATAATAAAAAAAAAACATTAGTAGCAGTCAAGTACGTTTTAGAGGAGAAGAATTACGAACACACATGAATTTTGTTTATAATAAAGTAAATTTAAAAAAAAAGTATTAACCGAATTCATTATCAATCAAAAACCCATAAGGCACTAAAAAGCGGAAAATAAATAGTTTATCAAATTAACCAAATTAAATAAAACATATGAATATGTGTGCTACCTAGAGATGTATTGGAAGTCGGTGCCAACCGAAATTTAAATTTGTTAGGTAGAAATGTATTACAGAGACGCGAGAGTGGACTTAAACTTTGTACCTATGTAGATGATATGATTTTCGGTTCGCACCGACTTCCAATACATCTTTAGGTAGCACACATATTCATATGTTTTATTTAATTTGGTTAATTTGATAAACTATTTATTTTGCTTTTTAGCGCCTTATGGGTTTTTGATTGATATTGAAGTGGTTAATCTTTTTTTTGAAAATTTCTTTTTTTTCCATTTTTAGTGTACATAAATATATTTTACTAGCAGTGCCCGCGAACTCCGTTCCGCCTTAAGTATATTAAAATATGCGCATTTTTGCGGTATGGTATCTATCGATATGGTATGCGATATGGTTTCAATTGGTTGTACAATAAGTAACGTTTGGTACGAACGCAACCTTATCAATAATCTGCGATAGTTTCTACCACAAACTCGGCTACCATCGCTTCACACATAATACACCTTAAGTAATGTAATTACAATGCTTGCGTCATGTTGCAACACAGCAACGAACATAAGCACAATAGGCTCCTAAGAATTGAAGAGTTTTTTTATACTATTGGTGGCAAACGAACATACGGGTCACCTGAACGTAAGTGATCGCGGCCGCCCATGGACACCTGCGACACGAGAGGAAACACAGATGCGTTGCCGGCCCTTAAGAAAGGAGTAGGCTCGTTTCTTGAAAGTTTTCTTACTTTGTCCCGGATCCCATAATCAGAACCTAACCAAGCACTCATCAAACTACCCTTGAAGTACGTCCTTTCCAATAAAAAATGAATCATCGAAATCGGTTAGCGTGATATTGAGTTATTCGTCTATTTGTCGTGTACATACTTAATGCAAATTTAAAACTTATACGGTTTTGCACTGGATGCCGTTGTCGGAACTGGACTAAATTAAAATGGGACTACACGGGAAGTACCAGCTTTCAAATAAAAAAAGAATAATCAAAATCGGTTCACCCAGTCCAAAGTTATGAGGTAACAAACATTTAAAAAAAAATACAGTCGAATTGATAACCTCCTCCTTCTTTTGAAGTCGGTTAAAAATTAGTCATATGTCAAAAGTATTAGTGACCCATATTGTACAAAGTTCGCTTCTTTTAAGCCAATTTTCTCAAGATACTTAATATTTATTATCTTAACATATTTCCCTTGAATTTATATTTCATATATGAAAGAAAAAGTATATAACTTACGTCAACAAATATAACTTAGAACCAATTAAAAAAGAGTCACGCAAGCTTTAGATGTTTTTTATGGAAAAGGGCCGTAGCCGTGTGTTTTTTTCGAAATTTTCTTGGTAGTTAGTAATAAAGATTAAATAAATAGAAATGTTAATTTTTGTCACGCTATTAGGTATATATACAGAAATAAAAGTTTAAAAACATAAGTAATCAAAGGTCACATTGATCAACTCGGAATATCGAACTTTAACATAACGACATAAATTGTCTTTACAATTATTTCACTAGCTATGCTCGCGGGTCCGTTTATTGTGTTAATTTGATCAACTTTAGCAAAATGGATGATTTATAAATATTCATTGTATTCAATACGAATTGCAATTTTAATGAAAACCTGTTGAATTTTTTTTCAGTCCCATAGAAAATATCTTTTGTAATTGAAAAACCCTCGTAAAATTTTAGATGGATCAATTATTTTTAGATGTCATTCAAGAATGTGCTCAAAGAACGATTCTCTATGCAGTTTTGTTTTTGGAATGACGGCAAATATTTATGACAGCATAAAAGATATAGTCAGCTTAGCTAGTGTTAGCCTCCAATATATTTATTAAATCACCCAAGATTCTGTATAATGTGGGGTTCTCTCGCTTAGACGTTTTTGAGCGAACTTCAGAAAATAGAATAGATTTTTTTCTTTAAAGCATTCACGTAATTACGAAGGACATTGATATCATTACATAGTATAAAACAAAGTCCCCTACCGCGTCTGTCTGTCTGTCTGTTCGTGATAAACTCAAAAAGTACTGAGCGGATTTTCAAGCGGTTTTCACCAGTGGATAAATTGATTCATGAGGAACGTTTTGGTATATAATTTGTCACGGATTTTTTTTACAATCAGGGCGGGACAACGTCTGCCGGGCCCGCTAGTTATAACTAAAAAGCTGTAGATACGTTACCTACATGATATTTTGACAAAACAAATGGCACGATGACGCACACATACGTAAAGTAATATTGTAACGCTACACTGTTTTAGATAAAATGTGGAAGTGAGATGGTATATTCTCAATATCGTTGGTGAAAAAGAAATAGTTATATATTGCTTAAACACAGGCGGATAGTCGGAGCAGCCGTCTAAAATAAGCTAGCTAGCCAAGTTTTAACAAGCCGTTGTCGAAGCGCTTATGAGATATCTACAGCTTTTTAGTTATAATATAATTGACGAAATAACATAAAAACTTAAGTACATAATATATTGTTTCCAAAATAATTCATATTCATAATCAACCTACAAAAAATAAAAAAACTAACTTGAAATTGGTTTGTTCCTATTATTATATGTGTTATAAAGACATTATCATATTCTTTAGAAGTCTACACAAGATAAATATCGTAAATTGAAAAAAAAACACAATAAAAAATATTTCATTTCAAAGCTTCTATAAGAAGTATTCACAAGTTATTAAGCTACTAAGCATTGAGCTGTGAAAGAACGTCTAGTTTACTGTACTTTATACTGAAACAAGCGAAAATTCTAGTACTTAGTAAAAAAATAGCAAGTTGAAAATTTGCTGCCAGTGTTTGAGACATTCATAGCTTGCATTCGTGACCGTCCTGATTAGTTTCAGCTAGCCCTTTAATAGCTTTTAGTATTCATATTGTCTATGTTGTCATTATAAAAATTCACGTCTAGACAGACAAAACACTATTTTCTGCATTTTAAATATAAAATGGCGTAAAAGTAACCATATGTAACCAAATAGTAAGTCTTCAGGGCCCGAGAAACTGAAAATTTTGTAAAAATGTATGATTATAACGCTGTCAAAGGTTAACTTCATTAAAACCTATAGAAGGCTATTAAAGACGTGGAATATATTCTATGTGAATAAAAAAATTCGAAAAATCAAGGATTGCCGACAAAAGTGAAAACTCGTCTTGAGGTGATGAAATAAATATGTGAAAATTTGTTATTAACATAGTTTATTAACATAGTTATAAGTTTTTATATATATTGGCACTCGGAGCAATAATTATATACATTTAAAAAAAGTCTACTAACCAATTAAACGTATAATGAGCTGCAAAAAATCAATATTACATGTACACAGGCCCCTATACTACGCGTCGCTAGAATAACGCAAGCCGCGCAAGCGCAATACGGCCGGGCATGTTTATGTAGCATGTCATGACACGAAATTATAAATTTATCTCCTGCCAAAAACACCGCACAATGCGCCTAAACAAGTTTTCACTTCAAAAAGATTGATAAAGAAGACATTAAAATTGAATGTGGGTTAATTTGTATATGAGAATAGCTATAAGTATTTCAATACTAAAACTACTAATAAATGTAGTGTAGGATCTAATTGACAGTAACAAAACTTGTAGCTTGGTAGCGCTACGCGATCGCGTGTTTAAAAGAGCCTTCAATATACGTTGAACAGTCGCTAGTTGTGCGAGTCATGATGTAATACTAGCCGCGCTCCGCTGTTCCATTCACGTTAAATATTTAGTCTTGAATTGCTGTTAAAAAAATTAGGTAAGCTTAAACAAATTCTATATAAAAAGATTACTTTGCGTACGCAGCTGAGCATGTGACTGAGTTGCGTGGTGTGGTACTTTACTGACGTAGGCATTTACAGTTCGGGTCATTGAGCAATCAATCCGCCGCGCCACGCCGTTGTTGCCTCGTGACGCACTACTTGGTTCACCCAGATCTTTTTACACTGTTAATATTTAGGGATCTTGTTCATGTACAAGTCTTTGTGATAACTTATCCACTTTTAAAGGTGATCGGGAGACGTTAGATTGTTTGGCCTTCCTTAATAAATCTATACTTCTATACTAATATTATAAAGAGGTAAAGTTTGTGAAGTTGTAGGGGGTGATCTCAGGGACTACTGGTTCGATTGGAAAAATTCAGTGTTATATAGGTTATTTATCGAGGAAGGTTATAGGGATATATCATCTCGCTAAGACCAATAGGAGCGGAACACCAATGAAGAAGGTTTCAAAATCATGGTATTTTCCTCTTGAGAGCTTTCGCTGCGTGATAGCGTTAGCCCAAAGTAACTATTCCACGCGGACGAAGTCGCGGGCAGAGGCTAGTAAGGTATAAAATATAAAAATACTTGGTCAAATCTGACACCAGGACACAGGGTACTGGAACTACCAAGTTCCAGATATTTTAGCACTTTCAAACAAGCAAAGAAACAAATAATCTTTTTGATTTTTATATTATACTATAGATATGATTTTGTTAAACAACAAAAATCTTTATTGTTATCGATTTACACAAACTCGTTGTAAATTTTACGCCCATAGTTATACGTTCGATCATATAATCTATTGATCGCACTCGGAATAATAAAGAAATGGTAATTCTCAATTTAAGTAGGAACTAAGTATTTTCTCCAAAGCAAACTCAGTAGATTTCCGAATATTACTGAAAAATAGCTGTCAAAAGATCGTAAGTTCAATTCTTTTTTAGAAATATATGCTTTCTTTCTTGCTAACTATTACTTGTAGACTTCATTTAACTTTAATGCATCGTAGGCTATTTTTATGACATCTATTATATTACGTTCATGGATGCAGTCACGAAACTCGGCTCCTCAAGTAGGTGTCCAACTGCGCATGTGCTGCTTTTGACAGCACTGACATTCACAAGCACGCTTAGAAAATCACTACGAAGTAAAACACCCCCAAAAATACCGGATAATTTAATTGCAAAACAGAAATACGAATATCTTATATAGTGCACGACAAACCATAAAAGCTTCTGTAAGTCATATCTCTAAAATGAATCATATAATATGAAAATGACAGTGCTTGTATACGAAACGTTTGTGTTGTAAATATACGAAGTCGCCATACATAACCTGGTTTAAATAACTATAGAACAGTGTGTATAATACTCGACAAGTGACCTTTCACTTAACCATAAGTGTAATGAAGACTATGTGAAGGAATTTTACGAAATTGTTTCAAAGACAAGACTATGAGTGAGTGCCGCGAAGATTTTAAGCGTTTTCTACTGAATATTACGCAGTATAATACATAGACTTTTGATTATAAAACTCCAATGACCTAGTTTGTAAACGAAATCAAACGAATACATATCATTGTTGTGCCTGTAGATATTAATATTTCTTATAATTAAACCTTTATAATTTTAAATACACTCTATAAGCAATTTTTATATAATATATTTCTGAAATTAAAATAAAATACTAAGTCAAAATTAACTATCATAATATAGTTACTACATTCGGATGGATTAAATTTGGTAAGTAAATATTTTCTTGGTTGTAATTTCAAAACCGGTTTTAATTATTTCACGATAACAAATAATTAATGTATTTGACTATCAAATAGCTCTTTAATGTACTTGTGGAGTTCGTTGCTCCGAAATTGGACGAAAGGAAACTGAATTATTTCTTTATTATTGTTTTCATTCTTGCGAATTTTAGTAATTTCAGAGGGCAAATAAAAATATCTATAACATCCCGGTCTTTTTAGCGTACCATGAGTTTTTCTTACGCATTTGAATGTAGTAACTAATGCTTAAGAGATAAGCAACCGATATTAAAATTTCCGATATGCAGTTATCAGATAAGTTATTATTTTAAACACTTAGCTATTACTTAATTAATTTGTATTCTAAATGGTCACTCCTTATTAACTTTTTTTTTTAACTGATTACGCTATTGACCTAGCATGGTCTTAATTCCCCGGGCTACAACCTTATTAAGGTTTTAGTGTTTATGTTTATTTAAAAAGAACCCTATTTAGTCTCGGCACGTGTGACTGCTATTAGGGTTCCGTATCTAAAAATGAGGATCATTCGGTTGTCAGTTTGTCTATCCGTTTCTTCTCGAATACATTTGTTGTCGAAAACAGTTCGAGATACAATTATTTATTGATTAAAAATAATGAGTTTCATATCCATTAAATAATTTTGTGTTAATATATGCATTTACATGTACTAATCAGGAAATTACTAAGAAGTAATAATTAACAAGAAATATTTACATGGAATATTATTATCTTTCATTAAAAGCTAGAATGTACGTTTTTATTATGCGACTGTTCGTTAAAAATAGTGATAATGGAATCTTAACAAAAAGTGGCTAAACTTAGTTATGAATTGTAAGTATACATTACAGTAAACTGTTGAAGAGCTTAACCCCTGGGTAGATTTTTAAGACCCAGACCTCAAAACGGCGGATCCTGTTTTGAAACATCTAGCCAATTTTTTAAAATTATATTTCTCATTACATCGTTTGTTATTGTTCAAGTTTTGCAAATTGTGTAATAAATACGGTATTTTTTTTAAACTTATGTTGCCAACAGTTGACCTTTACACTATAAGGTCTAGATTCCTTTGATGTAGGCATGTGCGAATATTCGAATAAAATAATGATTTGATAGCGAATCGAACCTAATAACTCGATTCGAAATTCCCATCGAACATTCGAATAATTCCAACTATTCGGATTATTCAAATAATCTCAATTATGCGATAATTATAATCAGATATTTATCAAATACTAAATAATTATTAAAATACAGAGTCAGTCAAAGGTTTATCTTATAAGACTATTTAATTTAAGTTTTTATACAAGAAAAAAATCGGAATATGTTGAATCTTTTCTTATAACTATTAGTTTAATAATTCTTCCTAACTTTAAAAATATTCGAATAGTTCAAATAATTCGATTTGTTTGAATCATTCGAACAGTTCGAATATTCCATTCAAAATTCGAATCGAACATAGGTATTCGATTCGAGCATTATTCGCACATCCATATTTGTATGGAAACCCTTAAACCCTTATGGCGAGTACTTAACATCTATATAATATAATAATTCAAAAAAGGTACAAAGCAATTCAAAGAGACGCAGAAAATAAGGTTCTTATCGCACCACGAAACTTCAGAGTTACTAGCGCAAATATTGTAGCGTTGATATTCAGTCAGAGCGTAAGATCTAATATTTCAATTTTTGTCTTTAAAATGTCAAAGTAAAAACGGATCTTAAAAGCTCGAAAGTATAACAAGCTAGAAGGCAGGGTGCGGCTTGCGTGCGTGCGACCGCTGGCTATAGTTTTCCTTGCATGCCGTCGGTACTTAGTTCACCATTCGACCTGTATAATACCTATACAGTTTTCCATATTTTCTACATGGTTAAGCAATTATGGATATTGACGTTCGTGCTTTTCTATATTTAGGTTTCCGAAGAAAAGCAATTTTATATAACCGGTATAGAAAATGTTAATTTATTTTTATTGCAACCGCTCCTACTCTTTATTAATACGTATTACCTATCTATACATATAATAAGAATGTAAATGTAACACGTCTGTACTTATTCCATTTTTGTGAAAAGAGTTGTTGCAGGTGTCTAGGAGTTAGTGGTCCACGATAAAACCTCAAACCATACATATATATTTTTAGCATTTAAGCATATTTTCGGGAGTAACTCAGTCTTTATTTCCTTAAAATAGGTCCACTCTATCATAAGTTATTGTAATTTGAATGACGGCTCGAGATAAGTGCGAGAGAAGAGTAGTAAGCTGTAACTAATTTGGTTGAACGCGCTAATCTCAGAAACTACTACTGCTCCGATTTGTTAGATGGCTAGTTCTTTCAGTGTTAGATAGCTTATTTATCGAGAGATGCTATATATCATCTCGATAAGACGAATAGGAGCGGAGCACCAATGAAGAATATTTCAAAATCGGGGTTTTTTCCTTTAGAGTGCTTCCTCTGCGTGTTAGTTATCCTAAAGTAACTATTCCACGCGGACGAAGTCGCGGACAGAAGCTAGTTTATATATAAATGGCTAAAACCGCATAATCCTCCAACGCTTTGTTAGAAATACATTGCTATATTTGTCAGTCTTCATTAATAGATTTTATTGTAGTATATGAAAATGGTATTGGTATGTATGTATGAGGCTCATAAATCTCAGCATCGTTCTTCCGATTACCATGAAAGTAGTTAGTAAGTAGTACCATAGCTTAGTTTTTTGTGCTACTTAATTTACCATAACTCACTTATAGGTTGTTTTAAACTGCATCAGTTACTGTACGATATAATCACATTACCTTTTTTATTATTTCACCTATTCATTAATTTATATAACTCACCTATTTAATACTTTGTTTATTATATTAATATCTACTTATATACATACATACATACATTTATACATAATATACTTCACATTTATAGTGTTATTGTGATCTTATCTTATTATTATAGTGTTATTGTTACATATTTAAACCCACTTGGTCACAATAGAAAATCAGCGCCGGGGTCACTTGTAAAAGTGGCAGCCAGCATGTGCTGAATTGTGCGCCTTTGCAGTAAAACCGTGGGATAATTTTAATAGATTTTAACATTCAATTTCTTTATTTTTTTCTATGTTTACATCTTTGTTATTATATTTTTCTAATATCATATTGCCCGTGTATTTGCTGCAATAAACATATTTTCTTTCTTACTATTCAGTCAATCGTGGTGAGTATGTGTATAAATAGCATTGACATAAAAAAATCCAAGACACACAGTCTCGAATAAAAGTAGCGTTCAAAACCGTCCCGCAAAAACTACTCCATATACATACGTGGTTATAGTTATGTGATAAACTTATGATTTTGCAAATTTACAAGGACGCAAGCGACGCGAGACTATTTTAAACCACTGCATCATCCGAAATTATGCACACATTTTTCTGTGCCGGCTGTGAGACGTTAAGTGTGCATCTTGGGTTTTTGTGTATTAATGATAAATACAAACAATATTTGCGTACTGTTCATTTTGTTAAGATTCGCCAGTAGATGGCGTTGCTGCGCATCAATTTATATATCGTTCATTATGAAAATTGAATGTAGGTTTTTGGATACACATAATATTTCGGTTAGTCATTCTGCCGACTTAACTATCTACAACGATAAATGGTAATTACAACAAATAATGAGGAAAATATGTGAGCCGCAGGTAAGAATTATATATTTATGATATTTAAAATAGCTGTAGATAATGTGAAGAGTAGAAAATGGCCTGTATGGATTGTACACAAGCAGGACAAGACAACGAGTTACGCAATGGCTACTAATAACTAGATATACCTAATAATATCGTCGTTTTCTATTTGATACCAAAATAAAATATAACGTTTAAAAAATCAAATTAATTATTTATCCATTAGTTGTAGCGACCATTTGTGTGAACGCATCGCACAATAGACCAATAGGTATGTACAACACGATTTCATTTCCTGCGCGTGCGCAACGACCCGTGCTCTGTGGACTAATATCCGGTGACAATTCTGTGTCCATCAATGTAATTTTGTAATTGAGGACGTATTGAAATCAATTTACGATTTCACTTTTTTTAATTTAGTGTGCTAAATACAATAAAATCTATATATTAATACGTGAAGCGAAAATTTTGTAACCCTTTTTAAGAGAATTGCGAGAAGGGATGACCATGAAATTTGGCATAGTTAGAGTTTATATGGAGGAGAAGTGCACAAAGCTATTTCTTTATATGAAATGCATTAAAACACATTGAATTAATTAAAATGTACATTACACACACTACTACTTGAATGACACAAAACATAAACACACATATAAATGAAAAACTGTTGGGGTAAAAAACAGAAAATTAAATAAAAATCTGATAAGAAATTCAAAATTAAAAAGTGGCGGCATCTATGAGATATCCTTGACAGACGGTCCTACAGTTTTCGGTCAACAAACTAATTTTAAGCGCCCTCTGTTCGACTCTGTGCGAATTTACCATCAACAACGATGACAATAATTTAATTTGTAATTAAAAAATATTGAGGCCATAAATCGAAACATAAATTATCCTATCTCTCAAATTGGACCTAATTATACATTAGTGCCAACTTTCATGAAGATCAGTGGAGTAGTTTCGGAGTTCATCGTGGACAAACATCATGACACAGGACTTTTATATATCATCATTACATAGTATAAAACAAAGTCCCCTACCGCGTCTGTCTGTCTGTTCGTGACAAACTCAAAAACTATAGAACAGATTTTCATGCGGTTTTCACCAGTGGATAAAGTGATTCATGAGGAACGTTTTGGTATATCATTTGTTAAGGATTTTTTTTATAATCAGAGCGGGACAATATCTGCCGGGCCCGCTAGTAAAGATTAATTGATAGTGAGTATTTTAATACATTTAATAAGAGTTATGAGATATATACAACTTAAAGTAAATACGAACTCATAACATTTCTAAAGGACCATACATTCCTTTACTCCTAATTTTATACTTTAATAATTATTCGATAGTAAAAATATTAATACCACTTTTGGTGTACATAAATTTATGTAACTTACCTTTAAAAGTAATTAATTCACAAAGATTTATGGCCGAATATATAACATTGTTATAAATATTATATAGTTGCGTGTGTTGTAGAAATGAAAAAAACATAAGATTTTGCGTGTGGCACGCATTTCAATACAGGCTGTCATGTGCAAACCTTACAGTAATATAACTTTGGAAAATAATTTCAGAACGTATAACGTGTACGAAAATGTAATGTAATTAAAATGTAGATTTTATTCTGATTGAACTGAACTTATGAAGGTTGGATTTAAATGCTTCATAATTTCTCCTTGATAGTAGTGTGAATGTTATATATATTTTTACTAAGATAAAAACTGTCTTTTATGGAATAAACTAGATATATAAAATACTATACTTTTGACTGTTGGCCTAGTTAGCTATCAGCATGAAGTTATATAGTTTTGTCAAGCATTTCTAAGCATATATATTTATTTATTAACAAATGTGGATAAAGCAACAGTCAAGAATAATATAATAACAATAATAAAAAGGAGGAAACTAGACTGAAAACTTACAAAGTTTTATCACATATATACTTACACTATTATTAATAACGAAAAATTACAACAAATATAACAGTAAATTTTCGGAAACATTAGAAAAAGAAAGAAAATAATAGAATAAGAATAAACGAAAAAAGTGATAATGAATCCATTTATAAAAATTAAAATTGACGTATAGAAGAGAAAACAAGATGGCAAATATAATAAAGAATATTGAAATATGATTTACTAAATATTGTTTAAAATAGACATGGATGTAAAATGTGCTTAGCTGTGCTTTTGAATTTAGAAGATCGATGGTCAAATATGGCTAATGAGAAGTGCTTGGATGCGAGACGAGTCACACGTATGTTCTTACAACACCACTTTTGAAGGGCTGTCATCTTTTTAGATCTTGATATTACTTTTGACCCCATCGTAATTAACATTAAGTGGGCTTATGGACAAAAGACAACATATAAAAATAAGTTTCGCTTAAGTAATTAAAAAAGGGAATATTTTATATATTTACATATAGTTGTTTTTTTTTTAATTTCCGCAGACTCTTCCGCTCATTTTTTCCGATTTTGTTTATTTGATTGACCAAATCAAATCAATAATCGTATTAAGTGTAGTAATACATATAGTTGTTATGCGGCAAAACAAAATGTTAGATTAGTAGCTTTTGTCCGTGACTTCGCTCGCGTTAATACGTTTCTCGTATCTTTTGCGAACAGTACTATTTTTCTGAGTGAAAGGTAACCTTACGTCTTTTTCTGTGGCCTCGACATTAGTATGCAAAATTTCAAGATGATCGATTAAGAAGTAAGGCGTGAAAGTGTAACAAACAAATTAATTCACATTCGTATTTATAAAATAAGTAAGCATTGTAGTTAATTAATTAGAATATTAATATAATTATGTGCAGTTAATGTAAATGTAATTGTTCTATTATTTCATATAAAAGTATAAAAATATACTTTGAAATTACAATGTTGAGAGTTTTTTATAATTAAAAAATGTATGAGTATAAACACTTTCAATTCGAGTTACTTGCCTTCTCAAGCTTAGATTTAAAGGGCGCCAAACTTTGCTAACGTGATGTATAGATGTCGTGAAAACTTATATTTTAAATGAATAATTATACTTCAAGAACGCTGTAATACATGGTGCACATAAGAGATAGGTGTAAAACGTAATCATTCACAAACTTCACACAAAACATTGTTGAATCTTTAATATATTTAATACTAGTGGGCCAGGCGGACGTTGTTCCGCCCTGATAATAAAAAAACCTTGACAAACGATATACCTAAACATTCCTCATGAATCACTCTATTTACTGGTGAAAACTACATGAAAATCCGATAAGTAGTTTTTGAGCTTATCGCGAACAGACAGACAGACAGACGTGGCAGAGGACTTTGTTTTCTTATATGTAATGATGGCTTAATATACTCTACAGGTATATACACAGTCTCCTTTTCAGATATAATTCAAAAGACTAAAAGTAAGTTTAATTTTTTATTACAAGGTGAATGTAATAAATCCCTAACTTTATAATTTGTGGGGTCAAATCTCATTTAAGATTTATCATACAAAATCATAATAAAGGTAAAACAATAAGTATTATATTAACATAAATATATCTTAAATTCGGCCCAACTTCTGGTATATTGAAGTTATTTCATTAGATAATAATAATATTACGTTACTTTGCTGAACAGAGAAATTATTTAGTAGAAGGTACAAACTCGCATCTCCCCTAAGCATTAATGGTGCGGCCGCACTGGTGATTTTCTTCCTAATTTACTGTTTATTCCCTCGGTGATAAAATCGTAACTTTGGCGAAAGAACCTGCATAAATAACCTAATAGTTTAACCGCAGTTGTAGTAAACGCCTGCTTTATATTGAATAAGATGTATTAAAATGTATTTATCACTGACTGAAATCTGTAACTTCGTTATCGTAAACTATGTACGCAGGATATAACATAAAAAATGTAAGAAAAAGTATGCTTTGCTTATGAAATTTCTTTGTAAACAATATTATGCCTTTACTTACCCTCGCCTGCATATGCGCACCACATTGCTTGTCCCATTTCTCCATAGCAAGAAAACACATATCGCTGCATACATAGTGCTTATAGATATAGACCGCAGTTTCTTAAAAGTGTATTAGATGAAGACGTTGTGATTTTTTTTTCTAAATAAGGTCTAGGTACTAAAAAAGTATAACTTAAAAAAATATCGAATACTCTCCAGTAGTTTTTCGTGGTGTATATATAACGTCAGATTTTTTTTTATCATTTTACTACTTAATATGATAATAAACCTAATACTACAATATATTTTTTAATAATCGCGTTGCTTCTGCTATTTGTGGAGTTTATATGACTCAGATATCAACACAGGAAACTAATCAAAATGCTTCAAAGAAAATGTGAGAAAACTTTAATTCAAATAAAACTATAGTACATTATATAATGTATTATTAAATAGTGGACTTGGAAAGCAGTCCTTATCCTGTATGAGATTAATAATGAATATATAAAAAAAATATTGAGAAGCCCTAAGAAGATGACAATTTGGAATTAAATGTTTCTAAGCGTAAAACCAAAAATAAATTAATAAAATTTGGTCGAAAAAAAAAACTTAGATAATCTCGACAGTAACGTCACCTACCGAGTCCAACTATAGTTAAAAACTCAATTACCAACAAAAATAACGAAAGATACCATCAATATCGGTTTAACTATTTAGGAAGATAAGAATTACCAACAAACACATTTATACATAACAATACAGGTCCCGCCCTGATTATAAAAAAATCCTTGACAAATTTTATAGCAAAACGTTCCTCATGAATCACATTATCCACTGGTGAAAACCGCTTGAAAATCCGTGTAGTTTTTGAGTTTATCGCGAACAGACAGACAGACACACGCGGCACGGGACTTTGTTTTATACTATGTAATGATAATGAAAAGATATCTAATGTGTACTATTATGTAATTTAATAAAATAAATTATTGTTTTATTCACATAAAATGTTATAGCGCTCAATTCAAATTACTGGATAAGTATTTTCATATCATATCCACACTGGGGTAAGCAGAACGTAACGTCCTATTATCTGGACTGAGATTCTCTCGAGTCCGGTTGTATATAACCATAGGCTGCAGTGACCAACTGTGGACTGCGTGCCTGTTTGTTACTTTGTAATATAAAAAAACCTAATCTTTAACTTTATTTTTTGTTTTGTTGGATAAGTTGATTTTATTTTAATTTAATATCAATTGTGATGTCACTTGGACTATAAAATATGTAACTAATTAAAACTCTTTTGTGATGAATCAACGTCATATCAAATAGCGTATTGAAATTCTTTAGATAGTTCTATTGTATTATGAATATACTAAAGTATGTACTAAAATTACGTCAGAAGTAACCTTGATGATTAATTAATTATCTAATTATACAGGCAGTCAGTATAAAAAATGAAGGCAATGTAAGGAAGTTAAACTTATATTAGAGTTATTCGTTACTTCTATCAGTAAAAACGTTGACAATTTTAATATAGAAGTTTGTTTCTAATCCTATGGTTATAATAGCCATTCCCAACTTACCAAATATCTTATGAACTCATCAATATACGTCGTTACCTCCTCGGCTGATTTTTTAAGACCCTGATCTCAAAATGGTTGATTGTGTTTTTAAATATCTAGCCGCTATTTTTAAACGTATGCTGCCAACAGTTTGTTGACCAGAGCATCATAAGATCTACATTCGTTTGTATGGAGCTTAAATCCTTATGTTTTTGGGTAGTTCAGGGATCAATGTAATCACAGTACCACAAATTAAATAATAAACCAGTTATTTGTTGTAATATATAAGTACAGACATTAAAGATACCAGAATTGGTGATAGGCGATTCTTACTAGCGAGCTTACGTAAATGTAAGACTATAGGTTAAATACTAAACTAAGTACTAGTTACCTTATAAATGGTTATATTTTATTATGTGAACACCGTATAAAATATTAGCAGGTTAAACGATATTTATGAAACAGCTATATGTTACCCCCGAACTCGACCGAGTAAATTTTTCTCCATTGCAAAGGTGGTCGTGGGGCGCACGTATTTCTACACACTCTATCTTGAATTGTATTGTTTTTGCGCGGTAACCTATTTTTATCTATGCTAAATTCTACGCGGTGGAAGTCGCGGGTTACAGTTTGTCTAAATTAGTATTTATAACTGCTACATATAATATTAATCTGCTATTGAAATTTAGTCAAAATCAGTTTAACCGTTTCAGAGATTAATTAGAACAAACAGACAGATAAACATTGGTTTTATAAGTGTCGTATATCCTTTCTAATTAATAAACCATTCCAATATCAATTTAGTTAAAAGGTGTTATTTTGACACTCCTAACAAACGCTTAAATCTTATTTATACGTGTTGTTGTAGCTTTGTTCCAATTAGTAGGTGATTTTTAACGATTTATATAATACTAGCTGACCCGTGCCCACTTCGTTGGGCGGTAATAGGCATTATGAAGCTACAACTTTTCTCTAGAACTCAATCATATATCTCTCATCATTACGGCAGCGTTCGTAAGAAACATTTTCGTTCGACCATTTTTTCTCCGACTCCCCAGATATTACCCCTAGTATAGATAATATAATTAGTTAATAGCTTCTGCCCGCGACTTCGTACACGTGGAATAGTTATTTTGGGCTAAGACGCAGCGGAAGCTCTCAAAAAGAAAAAAAAAACCCCGATTTTAAAACATTCTTCATTGTTGCTCCGCTCCTATTGGCTTTAGCGTGATGATGCCTATGACACTCATAAATAACGTGGCTTTCTATTGGTAAAAGAATTTTCAAAATCGGTTTAGTAGTTCCTGAGATTACCCCCTTCAACGTCACAACGTCACAAACTCACAAACTTTACCTTTTTATAATATTAGTATATGGTGACACCGTTGCGTTATCGACGTCACCGGGGGGCATGCGTGCGGGAGGTTTCTATACTAATTTAAGTGGACTGTATATGCGGGGGTGCTATATTTGATATTCAACTATTGCGATCAGCTACGAAGAGGGAGACAAGGGTAGGAAGGAAACTTGGCACATACCTCGCGGCGTTGCAGTTTCCACGTGGCTAGCCGGCTAGGTGATTCTCGTTTCTTTCCACTGGATCTTCTCCCACACAACACTTATTGTTTATAATATATGTCGGCACGTATGTAGCGATGCGTTTATTTCTCACTCGACCATGCGAAAACTCAAAATGTTAGCATGTGGCACGGTCACAACAATCTCGATGCGGCGCGCAAACAACACTGACGATAGCAGTCGAACACAATGGGGGCCGCGCGCCGAACGCGCGCGGCACGGGCAACAACACCAGCAGTAGCAGTCGAACACACTGGCGGCGCGGACGTCGCGCTACCTTATATAAGCATGTGCCATAGTAAGGGGAAGCGGGGGCTGGTGGCGTAATCTGATCGCAATTAATTGGTCGGGCTTCAAAGTGGCGTGATTTAATCCATAATGCGGGAATTTCACATATACATAAAGCGGCGCAACCAGTATAGATGTTTGTTCTCATACGTATTGTTCTCATACGTAATTGTCTTAATGTATTTCGATAAATATTTCAGGTACTTATTTAGAAATTTTGATTATGAACAACTAAATAAAAAATACAAATTGTTAAGTTTATCTGTAACACGGCTTACTGCGTCTTAGAGGCTCTCATACAGTTATAATAACACCCCTCGCCCGGAAAGCAAACATTACCGACATCAATTACTAAACCTTTACGTAATATCTCTGATTGCTACGGACTATCGGCATCATTTTTCCACGATATCTGAACACATAATTAACGAACAAGCACTTGTTACTGTTATAGCTGCTTGTGTTATCTTTGCTGTATTTTTCTATTCTCTTCGCCTTGAGTTTATCAATCGGTTTAAAATGAATTTGGCAGAATTTATGGGAACGAACATTTTGTACGTGGACTCAACATGTATTTCTTTCACAAATCCGTAATACCTGTATGTTTGTATCCTTTATATCTTAATATATATATTTCTTGTGTGCGTGTGTATGTGACTGAACTCCTCCTAAACGACTGGACCGATTTTGATGAAATTTTGTGTGCGTGTTCGAGTGGATCCGAGAATGGTTTAGATTCACAATTGGACCCGGTAGGTGGCGCTGCGGTCGACTTTTAGGATTTTTTTGTTTTCAAGGCAGGACAACGTCCGCCCGGTCCGCTAGTCTTAATATATATATTTCTTGTGTGCGTGTGTATGTGACTGAACTCCTCCTAAACGACTGGACCGATTTTGATGAAATTTTGTGTGCGTGTTCGAGTGGATCCGAGAATGGTTTAGATTCACAATTGGACCCGGTAGGTGGCGCTGCGGTCGACTTTTAGGATTTTTTTGTTTTCAAGGCAGGACAACGTCCGCCCGGTCCGCTAGTATATATATAAATTTCTTCTGTACGTGTGTATGTCACTGAACTCCTCCTAAACTGCTTGACCGATTTTAATGAAATTTTGTGTGCGTGTTCCAGTGGATCCGAGGATGGTTTAGATTCACAATTGGACCCGGTAGGTGGCGCTGCGGATGACTTTTAGGATTTTTTTTATTATAAAGCAGGACAACGTCCGCCGGGCCCGCTAGTATGTATATAAATATAGAAAGCGTATGTTTAAGAGACGTATTAGAATATAACAACTATGATTTTATCATAGGTGGGCTAGGTACAGATATCTCGATCCAGTCAGCTCGACGCCGCGCGATGCACCATGCCGCTCCGCAGTTATCCTCTTGTTTTAGTTATTCTTTAACCGACTTCAAAAAAAGGAGGAGGTTATCAATTCGTCTGTATTTTTTTTTTTTTATGGTTTGGCTGTCTTGATAGAAGACAGGTGTTGAAGATATACACTATTATTACATGTTAGAAAGTTTTAGTCAAAATATTAGTTCATACAAACTATCATAAAATCTTTGAAGCCACAGTTATAATTTATAGCTGTTTTAAACATATTAATTTTTTTAGTGTAGATAACGACAACAACAAACAAGACAACAAGACAACAAGTGTAGTAGTACAATAATCCACAGGTGTATGAAATATGACTGTTCTATTAATTTAAACATAGGTAAAGACCATACTTTATTTAAGTAATTCTCATTAGCTGTGGCTAATGAACAGTACAAAGTGAAACAGCCTGAACAACCTTAGTACATTATTATTGTAAAAATGACTAGTTATTAAAAAAATACATGAAGCTGATATACAAGACTACTGTAAATTGTATTAAGGATAATGTTGACTACGGCCTAAGAAAATTATTAGCACAATTTTTTTATTAATTTAGTCACAAGTTAGATAGGCTTAGGGAACGATTTATGTCTCTGGTGTATACTTTTTTCAATTTATATATTATGCCTGTTATACATCCAACGCCATAAACTTGGATAAACATGTTAAAACAACATTATGTGTCACAAACACATATCTTTACTGCATTATAAGCTTTTAAAATATTAAAACTCATTCTATTTCCTGTGCGCACGTGTTTATTTCAACATATACATAGGTGTAAGTTGTTGCAATTCGAGTTACAACCAACAAACACATAAAACATACATATTGTGTGTTGAGCAGAGCGGTCGGCGCCACCGCGGCGTGTTGTGGGGTTCAGTTGTCATGACAACGCCCGCACAAACCACCCCCAACCACACCCCTTGTTTCAGCTGACCCTCCGACCTCTAGTGACGACTCGTAACACTGTCAGTGGCGTAGTGTTGCGCAACATACAACAGAAACGTTAACTGTTAAAGTTTTTATCGTCTTTAAGCGAACCTAATAGCTACTAGCTTCTGCCCGCGACTTCGTCCGCGTGGAATAGTTACTCTGGGCTAACGCTAACACGCAGCGGATGCTTTTAAAAGGAATAAATAATAGTTTAAAAAAACTAAAAAAACACGGTTTCATAAAAAATCCAACTAAAAAACAGAAAATAAACATTAACAGTGACGCATCGCATGTTAATATCAGCACCTCGAGATATCAGTATTTTTATCATTTTTTTGTCACTTTTTACAAAAATATACATTTATTTCTAATTTACACTATTCTTAATCCAAATTTATTAAATCTTATTTTCTGTTTTTTAGTTGGATTTTTTATGAAAGCGTGTGTTTTTAGTTTTTTTAAACTATTATTTATTTTTCATTTTTTAGTTAAATTTTTTTTACTTAAGGGATCGGTTACAAACATACATACATACAGGTGAAGCTAATAAAAAGCGTAATAAAAACGAAACGATTTTGATACATTCTTCATTGGTGCTCCGCTCCTATTGCTCTTAGCATAACGATATATATAGCCTATAGCCATCCTCGATAAATGAGTGATATAACACTGAAATAAATTTTCAAATCGAGCCAGTGGTTACAGAGATTAACGCGTTCAACCAAACAAATAAAGGTTTATAATATTAGTATAGATTTACTACTCTTCTCTCGTACTTAACTCGAGGCATCATTCAAATTGCAATCACTTTTGATAGAGTGGGCCGATTATTACATATTCCTAGACACATACAACATTTTTTTTCATGAAAATCGAAGAAGTACAGACACGTTAATTTTACATTCTTATTATATGTATAGATATAGATGTTACAAACCTTCAACGTGGAACTATGTTGAAAATTTCGTCGAATATTAAAAGATTTTTAAGTTAAAATATCAAAGGGTAGTAACAGCATGCAACAATAAAATATTGCCGTAAATCATATTAAAAACAGCTAAATAATCTTAATCTACTCATAACATTTACTGAGCTGTATACAATCTATACACACAAATGAAGTTGAAATGTCTGTCTGTGATTTATAATTGAAGTTTGTTTCTTGAGCTCATATGATTATTTGCACGTTACCAAAATCATCACCATCATCATCAGCCTGTAAAAGACTTCAGGGCTATAGGCTTCTTCCCGAAAGAAGATATGGGCATAATCATAATACTAAACCACGACGTATTGGAGATTTTAAATTTTTTGTCAGATTCAGGTTACTGCACGATGTTTTCCTTCAGCATCAGCCGATAGTGTTATCAATTTAAATTAATAAATGTATGCTAATTTCGAAAAAATATTGGTACAAAAAGTACAAAGCCTTCATAAGCTGGTGACTTGAAGTTTAAGATTTAAGTTAGTATAAGTAATATATACTTGTTATTTAAAGGCATACTTAGGATTTCTTTTTAAATATATAGGAATTGTTTTTGAACAAATTTGAATTCATTTTTCAGATTAATATAAAACTAAGCCTGAAAAATACACACGTATATGAAATCCTTAGTTTCAGTTGATATACTCATCAGGATAGTAAAAGTTATCTCACAAAAAAAGCTATACACTGCCGAATCACTCGGCCATCTTAAGAAGGGTCGTCCTTACCTTTCTTTGTTTTATAAAATTGTAAACGATGCCAACCTCTCAGTTACAATATCGGAATGTAAGTACTTGGATTGTTTGATTTAATATACTGTATCGATATTTATTCCTACTACTCGCAGAATATTGTTGCATATTACATTAAATAACTCTTTACGTTCTACGAATTGGAATAATGTAATTATTGTGAACAATTACCTTATGTGTAACTTTATTTTGGATAGTTTTCTTTTTTTTCATTACTCCATGATTAGACTTAGAATAGTACGGATTTAAGAACTACTGATGGTTTTCTCCGACCGGAGTTATTGAAAGTTCATGGACTAAAAATTTCAACCGTTCATATATATTGAATGCTAATAAGCTTTATTCTTAAAGATTACATCATAACAGGCTACCTATACCATCTAAAATCTATAAATGTTGTAAATCAAAGTCGCTTTTTGTATATGCCTGTGTGTTACTCTATTTCTTCTAAACTATGCAACGGCTTTTGACACAGTTTTCGCTATCATTCAGTGTTTCGTTCCCTAAAGTTTACATGTATAATACGTGTGTATCGAATGTATATAGAGATAAGTCGATGTATTCTAATGAAGTCCTAAAAGTAGTGTTCGGGTGTTTACATTGGAGACGTTGGCTAAAGCCTATGAGATACAACAAAATAATTAACTATCGTATTCTAAATCTCAAAAATGTCTACAAAAAAATTCAAATTCTATATATCTATTTCCTAAAGATAACTCACAGTAATAATTTGTTATAATTTAATTTTCATTTCTTTATTTCTAGCCTTACTTTGTATACATTATTCCATGATTTGATTTTAACAGCTTGGACTTAAGAACGACTGATGTTTATCCGTGGCATGTAATTTAATATAGAGTGTTAACAACCATATACATATATTTTCTTTTGTTCTAAAAGTTTGCTACCCACTTGGTATTAAGCGGGTGCTGCATCTCCGCAAACAGAACTAAAGTTCTATCTGAGTTTAGTCACCGGTACTCATGAGAACTAAGTTGTCTTTGTGTCTCAGTATAGTTATGTTCTAAATCTTGAGATTGGATTTTAATACTGTGAGCAGTGTTTTATAGCTACCGACATTGGATTTCGATAGTCGAGCTCTTATCGAGTTAAACTTCTATTTGGCAGAGATTCGATGTATACTGTAGAATGTAATATATGTAAGTATATTACTTTTAGAACACATTATATTTTACTAACATCATTTACGCTCTCAAATGTAACGTACTTTGTAAAAGTATTGTTACAATTGTTCATTTGAAAAATTTTCTTAACTCTACATTGGTGGTTTAACCAACATTTCGTCAAAATGAAAAACTAGTGCATTCCGTAATTTCAATTCGATACCTGGTTTGATAAAATATTAATATGTTATTTTCTGTAATATTCACATAATAATTGAGTCTAGCGGCGTCACATTAATTGATCGTTAAAATTATTCACCAGAGTATAGAGTCGCTTTCATACTTCCCTCGGTAAAGAATTAACGCACATGCTTGAGATCAAAGGGATAATTATGAAACGGTGTGCTGGTTTTTATAGAAATTTGCGTATTCGTACTAAACATGCATTTTATATGAATCTCGTGAGTCTATGCACTCATGTGTGACGTTTCATATTTAATATGAATGTCTCTATGAAGTTTCTGTTATTACTCGTCTTTTTTTGCACTCGATTATGTGTATGGGCGTTTTCTAAACTATTGTGATACGGTATTATTGAGAATGTTAATTTACACATACTGGAATACTATTTTTGTGGTGTGATTTTAAGTAATGCTGCTTATAGAGGTGATTGTTGTATGAAAAAAATGGTGCGGGTAAACACTGTGAAGGGTAGAGTGTTAAAAACACCGGTTCTCGTCCGATCACTGAAGTTAAGCAACGTCGGCTGCAGTCAGTACTTGCGGGTACTTGTCGACAGTGGGTGACCGCCTGGAAGCATCACGAGACGTTCGCTTCTTGCATTTTTGAAATTAAAATGTTTTCCTGTAATACAAAAATTTCACTTCTATCTGTGTGCCTTTACGACACATCCTGTTTTTTGATGTGAAACATCTATTGGCGAGGGTAAACTTGATTGTTGGCGTGGCGAGACGTGGCGACGCGTAGCCACGCGCAAGCGACTGTGCGCAATCTCTCTTGCCGCACTAAACTGGCATACCTATAGTGTATACAGTGTTGTTTACTACGTTGCACATGTGTTTCACATCTGCCAGGCGTCCCGTGACGGCTCAATTTTTTTATTAGTTTTGATTCTCGATTTTTACTTATACTAATTAATATTATTTACAAATGCGAAAGTGAGTTTGTTACAGTTTTACACCTTAACTACTCAACCGATCATTCTGGAATGTTACATACACATAGTTAGAGGTACAAAAAAGGACAAAAAAGAAAAAGATACTGTATCCGAAGCATAAATGTTCACGAAAAGTTATACTTAGATTGGATTCATATGGTTTTATGTAAAATTGATATAACAAAATTCCATCGAATCTAACAATTTTGGCCGTCTAATTTTTGACAACCACATAGAAGACGATTTAGAACACCTCTCCTCGGTGGAAAGTGAACCACATTGATTCTAATTATAGTTAAGATCATATCTAGTAACCACGAAGGTAATTTTTAATATAAATAAATATTTAAAATGTAAGTACAATATACTTATGTGTAATGACAGTTCCAGTGGTAGGGTGTCTGTACCCGACTGGATCGCGACCACCGTACACCAGGTGAAACACCCGCCATAGTGGCATGTTTGTGCGAATCTATGTAGCAATGTACCGAAAACAGCCGGAGTATATCCAGCAACCGGGGGGGGGGGGGTTTTCCCTGGTGGGTTTTTTTTGAGGGCGGGATAGGGGGGGGGGGGGGATGGTGTATGCTTTCGGTGGTTTTTTTTGGATTGTACTGTGCTTACCATCAGGCACAGTACAGTCGCTTTGCTGAGCTACAATAAAAAAAAAAAAAAAAAAAAAAGTGATCGTTTTTACAATATTTGCGAATCTATGTAGCACTGTACTAAAAAAAATTGTCTAAGTTTTCTTTTTTTTCTCGAACTGACTACGCTATTGACCTGACAAGGTCTTCCCAGCTTCACCGGACTACTCTAAGTTTTCTAACCCACAACTCGTTTATAGGCTTATCTAGCTGGCCCGGCGGACGATGTTCCGCCCTGACAATAAAACCTTGACAAATTATATAGCTAAACCTTCCTCATTAATCACTTTATCTACTCGTGAAAACGGGATGAAAATCCGTTCAGTAGGTTTTGAGTTTAACGTGAACAGACAGACGGATAGTCAGTTGCGGCGGGGACTTTTGATGAAACTTTATATATAACTGGCAGTCCACGTTGTCCTGCCTTGATAATAAAAAAAAAATCTAAAATTCAACCGCCATCTACCGAGTCCAATTTTGAATCTAAACTATTCGCGGATCTACTCGAACACGCACACAGAATTTCATTAAAATCGGTCCAGCCGTTTAGGAGAAGTTCAGTGACATACACAAGTATAGAAGAAATGTATATATAAGGAAGATTTGTACGTCAGAATAACACGAAGTCTGATTTATAAAGATATGGTTCAGATAGGCCAAAGTATAACTAAGTTTAAAAAAAACTACCATCTAAAGGTTCTGAAGGCTCATTGTATAAAATGATAATCTTTATATATAAATTTCTTATGTACGTGTGTATGTCACTGAACTCCTCCTAAACGGCTAGACCGATTTTGATGAAATTTTGTGTGCGTGTTCCAATGGCTCCGAGAATGGTGTAGGTTCATTTGAAGCCGGTAGGTGGCATTGTGGTTGGCTTTTAGGATTTTTTTTTATTATCAAGGTAGGACAACGTCCGCGGGGCCCGCTAGTATAACTATAAACTTACATGAAAATAATGAACGGTAATAGAAACATAGATATGATATTTTTAATGGTGTAAAATATTAAAACGTTACTATAAAATATGCAGTTTCCCTCAATAGGCCGTAAATACGATGCATTCGCAACCAGCGCGTTGTGCTTTACAAAAAAACAAATATAAAAAATAATTGCCTTCTTTTTCCAAAGGATTTTTCATATACAAAAGGATAATTTCGCTCTAGTTTCCATTATGTACGAACGCTCATTGTTGTCCGCTGGTTTAAACACGCCAATACGCAAATAATGCTTTTTAATTCCATTATGAATTTCACTTTGACCTTTACTACAAAGATAGCATTGACATAATGGATTTGATACCACTGGGGCCTGCCCCTGTTAATTTTAGATAGTGTGTCATCGTATCAAATAATTAATTTGATTAAATTTTATAATTTATATTACCTTACTAGCTAGTAGCCGCGGTTTTGCTCCCGTGAAAAAGTTTTTTTTGAATATATTAGAAGCTGTCACAGATTTATAATATGTGCGACAAACGAAAACATGTGTATATAAGAAGGCGCAAAGAGCGTATGTCTTCCTGTTCTCCAAGCATGGCAAGCGAGACACTGCTACCAATCTAATCGGCACAGTGTCTACCCCCACCACTCTTTGTCACACAAAAAGGTTGTGGATCAGAATTTCAAAGCCCTCCAATAACAAGATTCACTTCATAACATTTTTGAAGTTTCTTATGTAGCATAGTCTCAAGATATCTAAATTGATTAAACAGTTTTTATGCCCCAGTACTTGCTACATTGCAATTAGAAGAAGCCGGGGCGGATCGCTAGTTTATAATAATAATGAAATGAAGTAAGGTTCAGCAAAATATTACATTTTATCCTGAACTCTGCATTGCGCTTGTATTTTTAACATTTATCATGTAGTGAGCTGGTACCGGTCGGCTCGCAACCTTAATGCAATATTTGGAACATTACCAGATTACAAAATCATGCCACGAACCACGGCGTTGTTAATAATAAAGAATTGTAAAATTGTGCACATACTATGTGGTATTTAATAAGAAAAAATACTTTCATACGTTGACTGTTTAGTTAATTATACTTATGTCTAAATATGTTTAAATACTGTATACCTTTAACAATTTCAACTTTCAATTACCTTTGTGTAATTGATATTAATTTAGGGTATATAACAAAATTGTGTCTATGAGGTTACACTATATTTTATTCGCTAAGAAACGATAAAATTGAAGCGTAATTGTTGAGAGAAATGATTAATTGATAGTGAATAAGTGGATTTTATCCGTTTTCTTGTGATAAATAACTATTACAGATGTTGAATAAGTAGACACCTTATGGACACCACATAAACCGCCGCGACGTGGTGTTAAAACCTAAAATAAGCCCGAATATTCCTGAAAAAAAAAATCATCGGGAGAAAACAATAACATCGTTAACATTTCTTACTACCCTCCAGACTAGATACCACTATAAGACTGAAAATCTGTTGCCAAGTTTGATCATCACCATCAGCCTGTAAGAGACCCACTGCAGAACCATAGCTCTCTTTCCGAAGGAAGGTGTGGGCATAATCACCACGCAAGCCCACGACGTACTGGCAATTTGAAACTCTGAGAAATTCTGTTTTCCCAGATATAGTAGTACTATAGGAACATTTCTCAGGTTCGAGTTTCCTCACGATGTTTTTGGAGTTATACTTCTTTTGGCGCGTTAGGGAAAAATGATGAGAGTAAATTTTTACGATGCACGCGCACACCGTCACGAAAAACCGACACCCTGAAGTTATTAAATATCTTTTTTCTATTGTTAGTGTCGTTTTTTCTACAAACGTAGAATAAAACGAAAAATAAATTTTTTGAAAATATTTTTATCTTATTACGCCAAAGAAGTATAACTTCTAACGCGTGTACATAAGTACACACACACTCTTTTTTTTTCTTCTCTGCGGACATTGAAATGATAGTCCACCGGTCAATCCACTAGACCACCACGATTTTTTGATACAATTCTATTACAATCTAAAACAATACAGTTCTGTTCTTTTCTTGACTAGTTGAGACAAGATTGATAGATGTATTTTACTATTGCCTATAGATTTTAATGTTTGATCGTAACATCGTCTGGAAAGATCTGGCTATCAAATATATCTTTTTGGACACACGTACAAGTTGCTCGACGAAACATTTGATGGTGGTAGCTGGCCAGGCGAGCATTAAAAACTATTCTACCACCATGCTATGGATTCATCACATATATTCCTACAGTGAATAATCAGGCTACGTGTATTCTTGCAACTGCAGTTAGAGTCAGGTTTTCTAGGTTTCGCATGTTATCATCCTTGATAAAGTCCTAGGTAATTTTGTCATTAGTCGCTAAACCTATTGCTAATACAAAAAAAATATTAATTCGGAGAAATTTCATATATATATATTTTTTATATCATAGGCGGCTAACGGACATGTGGGTCACCTGATGTTAAGTGATCACCACCGTCCATAGACACTTGCAACACCAGGGGAGTCGCAAGTGCGTTGCCAACCTGTCTTGGGGGAGAGGGGGAGTAAGGGATTGGGGATGAGAAGGGGAGGGGAGGGGAGGGGAGGGGGAGGGACTGGAAGGGGGAGCGTGAGGGTTGTGGAGAGGGGAGGGGCGGTGGGCCTCCGGCGTTCTCACTGACCGAACGAAACGCAACAATGCAAGCACTGTTACTTCACGTCGGTTTTCTGTGTATATATATCGTAAAATTTATAGAACTGTAGAAAGTTTAATCTTAAAATGAGCTAAAGCTTACACGCCAGGCGTTAATATAATGTATTACACGCAACAATGCAGAAAAAATTAATAAAATTCTTTAGTAAAGAAAAACACAAAACTGTTTTTTTTACTTTTAGTTTGTTGTCGAGTAAGGAGCGGTATTTTTTGTTAAGTTAATAAACGGAAGGAGAATTTAATAAAAGCGTCATATTTCGGATAACGCATTTTCTTGGTTCGAGGCAAATTAAACACAATATTAAATTTTTTGCAGGTAACGTTAAACATTTTAGGTGACTTAAAATGTCTAATACCTAAAAGATAAATTAAAATTATAATATATTCAATCTTAAGTAAATAAGTACATATAAAAAATATAACAGCAGTTTTTGTCTATGGAATATTGATTTTTAATGTCATTAAAATATGTGAGAACAGAGAGTAAGTTATCTCTTAATTTTAAAGATTTTAATTTATAATGACACTTCGTCCGCATTTCGGTTTTTTTTTTTTTTCGAACTAACTACGCTATTGACCAAGCAAGGTCTTAACAGCTTCACCGGACTACTAAGATTTCCGCATTTCGCATTTATAATATCTAGTATGGATTACATTACAATGAGGAATAGAGTTATGTTTTTCTTATTATGATCGTTAAAGGTTTATATTACTTAATAATATAAATTTAAATATGTTCTAAACATATCGAGTTTTTATAAATTATAGAAAAATTTAGATTTTAAAAGGGCTTGCCCTGTACCTCGGTACTTACGGTACGCGCTCGGCTGTCTAACGAGGATCAATTCGGGTAAAGTTTTAAAAGCTGGTAAGCCCCGGGTCGCTGCGAACAAAATCACGGCATACTAAAGTATATTTCACCCTTTTGACGACACATTATGTACATTTGCAGCGCGTAACGACACGGGCACGGCTCACAATTTCCATTAGGGCACTTCGTAATAGGAACAGCTCAACTTTCTAACACGCCATTCGAATTTGTACCTTAAACTGTTGTCGGTTATATTTAAATTTGGGGAATTGATGTTTGTACTACTATCCTAAATGTGAGCTCTTTAGCCGCACCCCGTGTAACACATATCGTATTAGCAAAGGATAGTATCTTGGTGCAATTAGCTAAAGCTAGAATTTTTAGGAGTGCCCAATGGAGTGTTATTTAAATATTTTCATGGTAATACCCTTTAATTAGTCTTATAAAGATAATTATTTGTATTGTATATGTATACTTGGATCACAGCTTTGAGATTAAATGTGATTTAACCAGTCAGAAATTCCATGAATTATATAATTTCACTCACTATCTCTGCATTGAATCAAGTGCTTTCGTTTTATATACAGACAAGGTTGACAAAGAATTCAATTTTGGAAGAAAGGATTACCCGTTAATAAATTACATACGACTTGTAAGAATAGGTTATTTAGATATCACACAACACATTGAAATACAATTGTATACAGGAAGAGATAAAGATATAAAACAAAAAGTAAGAACAAGTAATACAACAGTAAGTCATCTGTTGTGCGAGAACAAATAGATGATAGTTTGAATATAGTAGCTACACTGTATTGCTATATATCAATGCAGTGCTGATGTTTTGAGTGAGACTTTTATTTACAAAAAAATCTATGTACTATGAGATAAGAGAAACTTAAACGGAGTAAAAGAAGAAAAGTAAAGAATAATTGTATTGGTTTTGAATAATAAAATTTCACAAAAACATAAACCAAGGTGACTTTGTGAAGCGATGTCCAACCGATTTCACATTTATGTAGAGTTACTAATCTAAATTAGCTCTATAATTATTTTAGGTAGTACACACTTCGATTGTGAAATGTTATTGTATAAATATATCATTCATCGTCTGCCTTATCTTCTATATACATATAATGTAAATGTAACGTATCTCTACTTTTTTGATTTTCGTGAAAAAAAATGTTGCAGGTGTCTAGGAATAATTAATAGAATACATTTCAATCATTTTTAGAATGTTTGTCTGTCTGTCTATCTGTTTGTATGAACACGAACCACTGCTAAAGTACTGGATTCACAATAAAAAAATCTCACAAAGAAATGTATAAAGCATTCGAGAATAATTTAGCCTTTATTTTATTAAAATCACTCCACTCTATCAACAGTTATTGTAATTTTAATGACGACGCGGCGTAAGTAGGAAAGAAAAATAGATAAGTACATGGACTTAATACATTCACATGACTTTATTAATCACTGTTTTTTACATAACGTTCCACGCGGACGAAGTCGCGGGCACAGCTATTAATAAATAATTTTAAAATTAATGTGGATAGGGATTAATTAAATATGTAATGACCCTCAGTCCTTAGTGGGCGCGAATTACGCTCGCATCTGTTTATCCGGCTGGGGTTCCGAGACGGATAATTATTTATTAAAATTGTTACCATGCTCGCGCCGAACGAGGTGCCACGGTTTCGTAACATATTAGCTGCTGTGAAATTCAAGTGTAGGCTAACCCTGTGTAATCAAAGAGAATTTGGGATACTATTTTTTTTTCTTATTCCTGTTTATACACAAGCAGTAGGAAATGTATAAAATAGTAATGTTATCACTTGTCTGGTATAACAAATAATTTAATGATACGGTAGATGCTACAAAATGTCTGGAAGCGGGAAAGTCTCTATTTTAAAGAAACCAGTAATATTTCACAAATCAAACAGGAGCGGGGAATCTTGGACTTAGTGGGACGGGAAAGAAAGTAAATAAAAAAAAGGTGTGTGTGCGATTCACACACGATAGAAGTGAAACTTCAGTAAATCGATAAAAGAATGAGATGAATATACTATATAACAAGGGTAGGATAATTACAAAGTTTATTTGTTTAAAAATGAAAGTATTTTGATTAATTTTAAAAGATATTTTATATTCTACAAGTATTAAACAGTGATAATATGAAATAGTATGTATTTATTTATTTATTTCTGTCTCATTCTTTGCCGGCTTGATCCTACACATTTTTGTATTTGTGTCTCTTACCTATCGTTTTTTCCGTTGCATACGGTTTGAAATCACAACGATTCTAAAGAAGTTTCACTTAGTTCTTAGAAAACTCAGACGCTTGACTTGGAGTACACTATCTTCCGAGCATTCAGCCATACCAACGATATTCAGACCGTTCGTGAGAACCCTAATTCTTCATTGCGAAGATTTAAGCCTATTTTCTGATTATCTACAGCGCTACGAAGTGTAGAGAGCTAGTTAGAACCCGTTTTTAACAACTTAAATTCATCTTCAATGATATTCATTCTGATATCCAATGACTTCATTCTTCGATAACATTTTTTAATAGATTATTTAATGTGATGAGAAACTCAGACCGAAACTCATTTTGACTTTCTTTAAATTTTTGTCTTATTAGGGGTATTATTTCGTATATAGTATCCAGCTCGGTACCTATCTGAAATATTATACGAGTACTAATTTAAGCATGATTGATCTCTCTTATTAAGTACGTTGGCTTTATAGGAATATTTTTATATTTTTTTGGAGCGGATAACTTATTTTACAATCAGGGCATAACCAGTTTGACGGTAATGCACCTTTAACAGGTAAATTCACGCATGCTCGATGATGAACTCGACACACCTAGCGCTATCCGACGACAGAGTGAGGACCCCTGACAAGCTCCACATTTATTTGTTATTTTTAATTATAAACTAACGGCAAACAATTTTGGTAAGTCTTCATAGGATGACAGTACTAGAAACAAAATTAAAAGATGATCTCAATAATATTAAAGTCAGTATTAGTACTACATCAATCGTTAAGACTTTTGATCTATAAGAGACTAGCTGACCCGTGCCCACTTCGTTGGGCGGTAATAGGTATTATCAAGCTACAACTTTTTTTTAGAAATCAATCATATATCTCTCATCGTTAAGGCAGCGTTCGTAAGAAACGTTTTGGTTCGACCATTTTTTCTCCAACTCCTATTTTAAAACATTCTTCATTATTGCTCCGCTCCTATTGGTCATAGCATGATGATATATAATAGCCTATGACATTCATAAAAATCGTCTGTTTAATAATTACTAGTAAAGTTTATTCACTTTATTAGAACTAATTTTAACTATAGAAAGATAGCAACACGAACTAACGTCTTCGTAGTTGACATAACTTGGCTCATAAATGTGTTATTATGTTTACAATCGAGATATTTAATTAAAATAGTTAGTAAATATTCATTTATAAACTTAACAAATTATTGGTCACCTCAGTAATACCAGTACGGTACTATTACCGGCGACACAGAGTTTTCGTTGACGAGATATTTTAACAAGTTTATTAACACCGCTGTGGCGAGGTGTTGCGAATGTTTCAGATGAGTGGGAAAGGGGATGTTTATGTGACACGGTTAACAACACTCGTGGTTTAAAAGCTACGAAGTACTTAGTTGTACAATTTAGCATCCTTGTTCAAGTTATACGATACAATCGCTTACTCTTTGAAATAAATATCGATGAAAATAAACTTAATAAAACGAAATTGTTGTGTGTTCACAAACATTTATAATGTAAATATTGGATGTATTGTAAGGAATCGATCCGTACACAAGGCTATGTGTAATGTTTCTAATGATTTTTTACTCTTAACTGTGCTTAACATATATTAGAATAACGTTTTTCTATACAGAATCTATATTACTTGTTTTTAAGCTAGCAAGTTAAAAATTACATTAATAACTAAGTAGCATATTAACGTAAACGATTATGGCTCAGTCTTATTCTTAGGTCTGTTATTTAAATGAACTGTGAATAAGTTGTTAACAAAAGTCATCTATAACCTACTCTAAGTAGACCGGCATTACTGTTAGAACCGCGATACAGATAAATCGCTAGCGACGAGGAATAAGTTGAAATACCGAGTATACTAGAACGCTGTTATCTAACCTTGCCCAGATATACTCATCAGATTGGAATACAGACTCAACAGTACTGTGTTGTAAGAGAGAAAAGCCAATCACTGGTGCCTACTCATTCAGATTTTACCTAAATACTCCCACATTGCTTAGTCTCTATGGGGAAAAATAGGAGTTCCGATCGCGACGCCGTGGCGGACGGTCGTGCGCTCAGTTGCTCTCAATGCGATTTTTTTCTCGCTTCGTTATTCGATAGTAAGGTCGCGCCGCGTTTGCATTGAGAGTTGCGATTACCGTTTTTCGCAGCACTCCGTCTCTATCACAGAGTCAACCGGTAGGCGCTCGCCTCGGATCGTACCTAGTAAGCCGTACTTTTCGGTACGTCACAAACTGCACTGAAAAGTCTGCGTTCTCCGTGTTTGGCGTGTCGTGAGTTCGCGTTCCAGAGGTTCAGCGCGTTGCGCCTAGGTACGTCTTGCTTCGCTTCGTGGTCCGCGCTTCGTGTCGTCGCGTTGAGCACGAAAGAAGTGTTAGGGCATCCCCCTAGGCACTGTAGGTCCCCTGTGAGGTATTGCACACCGCCTAAAGCTCCCTTGTTCCGGACTCGGGATAGTCCGTTTCAAAAAGGCGTCTTCCCCTGCCCCTCTGACAGGGAGGTTTTTAATGTCTTCCCCCGCTCCTCTCCCCTCTTCAGGCTCCGGGATGGCCTCGCCTAGCGAAGTTCGCCTCTTAGAGAGCGAGCTTCTCCGGATTTATTTCCGACATATCCCCTCCGTTGCTTGTCAATTATGACAAGTTCACCCGCGACGTACGATAACACACCGAACTCGGTTCCCGCGCCCGTGATTCTCACGTCAAACTCCTTTGCGGAGCTAAACGATAACGTTCCTGCTTCTCAACCCGATCCCGAGGAAGGCTCCAATATGGAGCTGGACTCTGCAGTCTGCTCTCACCGCAAACGGTGGCTTCACCACCGTCTCGCGCTGCCATAAGATCACGCATCCCTCCGCTCCCCCGATCATTAGGAATAAACTTTGTTATTTTAAATTAAATTCCGGTGCCGACGCCGTTATATTATCACTCAGATTCGATCTCTCTTAATATGCGTGCTTGCGCCAACGCTCGCAAAACTTTCCTTCGCGCCGCTGCGAGGGTGAGCCCCTCATTCGATCCCGCACATACGTCACGTCTCTTTTGGTAGCATCTCGAACCTAGGTTGTCCCCGGATGGAGCCCTCGAGCAGTTACTAGCACGATACAGTGACTCACCTACACCACTTGTACTCACATCAGATCACCTATTTGCACACATTACATACATGGTGGAAGGGTTTTATTTTTTTTTCTTATTCGAACTGAATCGATTAGTTTAGTTCGTTTTCACATCCGATATACATGTAAGAGTTTGTGAATCACGAAATTTCAATTGTATGATTCAAAAACGAATATATGTATGAATAGCTTAGAATTGTTTAGCTAGGTTAGATCCGTGGTATCGATAACAGCCCAAGCAGAGGTGTGCCGCGCACCCTTGAGCTAATTGTCTGAATAAAATCGGCTGAGTGTCTTAGTAGTCCCGGGAAGCTGTAAAGGCCCTATCAGGCCAATATTGTAGTCAGTCCGAAAAAAAAAGTCTATGGGAACAGTTGTAAAGAGACACTGCCAACAATATTGCTTTTAAAATCAGTTGAGAACGTACAAGCAAACATATAGTTACTGTTTTTGATAATAGTTGCATAGGTTTGTACCTTATTTTTCATTTTCTAAAGTATATTTGCATAAATGTAACTTAATATATATTCCTTGTCTAACTAGTTGTTATAAGTTATCATCTATATATGTATAAGGGTCATTCCATGTCAAATCGACAAATTTTTTACCTGACCCCCTTTGATTTCGCTGAAAATTTTCTATCTTTTTCTACCCCCCGAAAGTTATTTTTCAGAATTTTTCAAATTTTTTTTCCCGACTCAAAAAAGTTATGAATTTTTGAAAAAAACCGCTCTTTTACTTTTAAATTGCCAGAACTTTTTCAAAAATTGACCGTTTGGGAACTTTTTTTTTTTCAAAATTTTTGTTTTTAAATGTAGTTTTAAAAAAAAATATGAAAAAATTTTAGAGTCCAGATATATGAAATATTTTAGTTTTTTTGAAAAAACCGTAATTTTCTCAAAGTCCGACCGTTTTTTTTTTTTTTGCTCTAAAAATACTTCAACTAATTCTGCAATGATCCCCGTTAATCAAAAGATGTGACGACAGTCGCTTTTTTTTTTTTGATTATAAAAAAACTTTTGTTGAATTTTTGCTGATTTTATATAACTTTGTTATGAAATTTTTTTTATTTCCTCGTGAAACCTAAAAGTTGAAAAATAAAATTTTATTGGAGAATTTAAGTGATTATCGTCAAGAAATTGTTATTTAAAAAAAAAAATGTTTTTTTATTGACGTTATTTTTTTCTCTTTGGACGTTTTTTTTTGGTATGAAATATGACAACTTAAAAATAAATGGCTTTAAAAGTTACCTCCAGTTGATACAATGTGATAATTTAGGAGCTATCGATTGTCGGTAAAAAAGATATCATCTACATTTCATATTATTTAAATAGCTCTTAAATTATCACATTATATCAACTGGAGGTAACTTTTAAACCCATTGTATTTTTGAAGTTGTCATATTTCAGTACCAAAAAAAAAACGTCCATAAGAGTAAAAAAATAACGTCAATGAGAGAAAAAATTATTTTTTTTTAAAAATAACAATTTCTTGGAGATAATACTTGAAATTAATAAAATTTTATTTTTAATTTTGAGGTTTCACGAGGAAATAAAAAAAATTTCATAAAAAGTTATATAAAATAGAAAAATTCAAAAAAGTTTTTTATAATAAGAAAAAAATTAGAAGCGACTGTCGTCACATTTTTGATTAACGGGGATATTGCAGAATTAGTTGAAGTATTTTTAGAGAAAAAAAAAAAAACGGTCGGACTTTGAGAAAATTACGGTTTTTTAAAAAAACTAAAATATTTCATATTCTGGGACTCTGAAAATTTTTTCATATTTTTTTTCGAAAACTACATTTAAAAACAAAAATTTTGAAAAAAAAAGTTCCCAAACGGTCAATTTTTGAAAAAGTTCTGGCAATTTAAAAATAAAAAAGAGCGGTTTTTTTCAAAAATTCATAACTTTTTTTGAGTCGGGAAAAAAAATTTGAAAAAATTCTGAAAAATAACTTTCGGGGGGTAGAAAAAGATAGAAAATTTTCAGCGAAATCAAAGGGGGTCAGGTAAAAAATTTGTCGATTTGACATGGAATGACCCATAAATAGGTAGAGACATAGGTACATCTATCTGCTCTATTTCTCAATCGATTTTCTTTATTATTTTTTATACTTCTTTAGTCATGTCAAGCGACTTAAAAATATATTTTGTAGGGGAAAAACTTATGGGTTCGCGTCACCGATGTCCTCGACATGCTCATGACGCATTATGTCAATATAGCGACGCCTTGTGCAACCCATCATATTTTTGACGGAATAATGAACTGTATAAAAATGTATATAATTATTGTTACGAGTACCAATAGATGTGATAGTCAGACCTAAGTTAATAATATCAATTTACAAATTATGAAATTTAAATAATTCAGTCTATAATTGATTTAAAAAAGTACACACTTATTTCATTGTTTGAGTTTTCACTTCTGCCGGCAGGCTTTATGACCATCTCGACTGATTTTAGAAAATATTAACGAGATTCAGAAGTTTGGAAAGCACGATATTTTCATTAATATTGATACTTGAAAAATTAACGAGATTCGGTCGAATTTTGACCACTAGACAGACTACGACATACGACTAGTGTGTATAAAGGGAAAGTAATTTTTAAAACTCTCATCTCTCATTTCATTTATTCAATTATTTCATTTAAACAATATACATATTATGAACTTTATAAACAGTTTAATAAATACAGCTTTCAAAATTATTATGTTATATGTCTAGATAAGTGGGGCAGCCTTTTTAATCTCTTAGCGGAGCGCATCACATAAAGGGAGAGAAAAGTAAAAGCCTTTAAATAAGAGAATGAAAAACGAGCAAGGTGCTCACACGATAAGCATTTTAATCTCTTTAAGTGTTACTAGAGTTTCGGATGTACAGTTACAAGTTATATACGTGTTCTCCTTCCAAGGAGCTGTTAACCCTTGTTGAACATTATCAACGGCTAATCCAACTTATTTAAGTTTTAGAATGGAGTTACGGCAATATTTGGTAAACATAGTAATTTGTTTTAAGAATAATAAATAATATCGTATTGAAATCTTAATAAATTATTAATAGAAATAAAACTTCCTACAGCTTAAAGCCTATATGAATATTTAAACTGACAAATTAATATAAATGAGATATTAATTAAATAAGTAGTGCCATATTCATAATTATATCCCTACATATCTTCACAAAAAAGTAGACAAAGTTTATTTTCTAATTAATATTATTTGGCTTTATTCGGCCTTTACAATTTCACCGAGATGATTAATGGTAATGTTTATTTAATACTAACTGTCCGCCTCGGCTTCGCCCGGGTGTAGATATGAAGAAATTGTAACCAAATCGTCCCTTTCAAATACGAATATGTAATTAAATAATTATTGCAACATAACAACTGAAGGTCAATCTGTCAATATTTTTGTAAGATTTCCCAACTGTCTTCTGTTTAACTCACTTTTTTATGTGTTATTTTAATTAATTTTTCAATCGTTTTCTCTCAAACAAACCGTGTTCTGATAATTTATTACAAACGCAATAAAAAATACTGATTTGATGCAACTGTACTCGTAATGTACGGTTAGCAAAGTTTAGTAAGTGATAAATTTCTTTACACCTTCATATTAATTGAATATATACATAATTAGTATAACTTATTAGTCTTCCAATTAAAATAGCGAATAAAGAATCAATCCATGAAGGTTAGCTCGAACCGTATCAAAAATTTAATTATAAAACTAGCAATATATTCTGCAACGTTGTGCAAAATTTACTCAATGCCAACAATTTGGCTACGTAACCTAGGTGCATTACATTAATTTCTAGCTGAAAGCTGGGGCATTAATTTGCGTCTGCCTCCACAGCGAAACCGCAAAATACTAGTTCCGTTGCTATTCATAATAAAACCGGTGCAAGCCGCTAAGTGCTTCAACATCTGGGCACAACGAAATACTATTACGATGACAAAAGCCCGTGAAACACTATTTCTGTTAATTCTGCTCCGCTTTATACTTCTAATTAGTGTACATCAGATAAGTTCATGGTACGGATTGTTTAAATGATGGCTGCAATTTTAATTATTTATGTTTGATTCAATGTTTAATTCAAGAAAGTTATAAAAACAAGATGTACTGTTAAGTGAACCTAGTCAGCAACGAAGTTCCTTACGCTCTTTCTTCATCTTTGAGTATGATGTGATATGGAGATTGGAGTAATTACTAAGTTCGTACGACATATTGCTTTTTGCGCTTGCAAATCTTAGAAAAATATTTGAAAAATGTATTCGGTAATATATATCATTCTTTTTTTACAAAAAAAGAAAAAGTTTATATTCTTTAATAACTAGCTGTTCTTATTGTATAGAAGTAATTGCCATGGTTGATTAAATACAGTAACAAACAATATTATCATTACATAGTATAAAACAAAGTCCCCTATCGCGTCTGTCGGTCTGTCTGTTCGCGATATACTCAAAAACTACCGAACGGATTTTCATGTGGTTTTCACCAGTAGATAGAGTGATTCATGAGGAACGTTTTAGTGTATAATTTGTCAAGGATTTTTTCATAATCAGGGCAGGACAACGTCTGCGGGTCCGCTAGTTATCACATAAAATTAGCAATAACTTTTCAAGTTTAAATGCATTTAAATATTATATAATGAGGACTAGCGACCCGCATGGCTTCGCATGGATCCAATGTACTAAAACGGCGTTAAAAGTTCCTAAAGAATATGGATTCATTCTTCCGATTAGATATTTACAGTTCATGAATATATTAGAACCTACGAAAGAATCTAAACAACAAACATTTTTAGGTGAAAACTTCTTTAGCCGTTGAACGATTTTTTGGTAGGGGAAAAACCAATGCGTTCGTGTCACTGATGACCTCGATATTCTTATGACGCATCACCGATGACCTCGACATGCTCGTGACATATTGCGCTTGCGCCAGACTAGCGCCATGTAGTATAGCGGCCTGTGTTCATGTATCTAATATTGCCACCATGGGTTTCATTCAATAATAAACTGTATAAAATTTGTAGATGGTAGAGCCACGCTGAAGTTATTATTGATTTCAGCATGAATGGGTCGGCTCGCCCGGGGTACTACCACCCTCTCATAGAAAACCGACGTGAAGTAACAGTGCTTGCATTGTTGCGTTTCGTTCGGTCAGTGAGAGTGCAGGAGACCCACCTGCCCTCCCCTACCCTCCCCTCTCCTCTCCCTCTCCCTGCCTTTACCCCAAACAAAAAAGAAAAAAAAATGTATCTATATAAATATTGCCCAGACGTATATGTAAAAACCAGAGTAATGTTAATAATTTCAATTTATAAATCATGAAATATAAATAATTCAGACTATAATTCACTTAAAATTTCAGAATATAACATAAATATTCCATTGTTTTGAGTCTTTACTTCTGTGGGCAATTACTATGACTGCTTCGACTTTTTCTATTGCGCGTAATTTGAAATCTGTGGCGTAACGTAAGTAACTTATTTAATTTGATAACACTAAGATAATACTTTATCTGAAATATTAGCTCCGTAAATAACCGTCATCTTTTTAAAGTATATGTTAGAGATAGAAATTATTACTGTGATCCTTAAGAGATAGATATTAACATCACGGACTTTTCTGTGTATTATTTAGGTGTACAATTCTGTAGTACATTATTTTTATGTACCTCATAAGGTTTAATCGGCGTTATTAATGTAAACGACCGAAAACTCTTTCTTACGACTTCACAAGAATGCATCGATTTGTCTCTACTTTATTTAAGTTTAATATATGTGGAATATACATTATTTGAAATGAAATAAGTACGGCTTGGTTTATTTTGGTTTAGTTTAAATAAAGTAAATGTAAGATGTCAATGATGAGATACAAGAGGACGTTGCGCTGATATTACAAAGACTGAAATATTATATTAATATTTAAAACTAGCTATTCCCGCAACTTCGTCCACGTGGAACCTGATGTACAAAACAGTGATCAATAAAGTCATCTAAATGTATTAAGTCCATTTACTTTCTCTCGTACATACGCCGCGCCGTCATTAAGACTACAATAACTTTTGATAGAGTGGACCGATTTTAATGAAACAAACACTAAGTTACTCCCGAGGATATGCTTTATAAGGATTTTCTTCTATAAGGTTTTATTATGAACCCAGTACTTTAGCAGTGATGCGTGTTCATACAAACATACAGACATTTCTAAAAATGATTAAAATGTATTCTATTACTTATTCCTAGACACATGCAACATTTTTTTTCACGAAAATCGAAAAAGTACAGACACGCTAGATTTACATTCTTATTATATGTATAGAAGATTTATAAAAGTGTTTGATTTGAATTGCTGAAATTCTAACATAGATACGTTTTATACAAATAAATCTTCCCGAAGAGATTCTTTAAATGATAGTGCAAACTGTATCAAAATCGTTTGCGTAGTTTAGAAAAAATAAGTTAACACACAGAAACTGACGAAAAACGTGTTTGTTTTATAAAATTGTATAAATAAGTAATGTGATCTTATATTTCTTTAATAATTAATGTTTTGACAAGTTACTATAGTTAAAATAACTAAATAAATAAACATTTTGCAGAGTATAGAAGTTAAATGAAATATTATACAAATTTGGATGCTGATAGCATTAAATTAAAAGTTTTACTGACATCGTACTTTTGACTTCAATAATAGTTACAGCACGTACGCAACACTAAGTACTTTATGTTTTGACATCATTTCGTACAATTTAATATAATCATACATATAATCTAAAAAATATATGTCCTTTAAATGACTTCATCTTTATGTAAATCGATATCATATTTGATAATATTGTAAAAATCACGGATTATTTGCTGATTATTTATTATTATTATTTACTTTGGTATGTGAAGACTTTTAATCAAATGATATTATTGTGAGTATTACTGTTAAGTACATGCTACCCCTGTGTACTACGATTCCTAAGACAGCCCGAATCTGATTTTGTGATAGCATTTTTATTTCAGACTAAACTAACCTAGTATAAACCCTCACTTTCAGTGTAAATAGTTTCTATATAAATCTTTACATCAATGAAATCCCATTTATTTGTTCATAGATTATCTTTTCTATAAAACGCGATGAAAGAGACAGACATTTTTTTTAGATTCAGTATACAATTTTTTTTTTTCTTTATTTTTGGCAACCATTCTTTTGGATTATTTCTGCCATTGTCGAGTAGTTAATAGTATTACAAGTTAGTGTCGTGCGATCATTTCAATGTCAATGTGTATGTTCCAACAAGATGGTGACTCTCTTGTTACAACTATCCAGGGAATTTTTGTGCATCTCAGAATTCATGCTCCGTGGTATTATTTTCCATTCACTTCACTTATGCACAATAAACAAAGTATATTACATAAGACACCACCAATTTTACACAATATAGAGTCAAGTAACACAAGATTATGAATAAAATATAAAATTCACTACATGACAAGCTAAAATCCCGCCAAAAACTCCACACAAATTTCCATGTCACTAATTTTAATCACCCGCAGTGTAATTTCTTTAAAAGGAAACTTAAGAGACCCAACATAATTTTCTATGCAAAAAGTTTTTGTTATAAAGAGTTTGCATCGATACTTTTCTCCCTTTACCATTGCATGCATAAAACAGGCTTTTTGTTAATACATATCGCTTTTCTTTTACTGGTCATGTAAACAATACCAAGGTTCCTTTACGACTGCCTGGTCTGTTTAATAACTGAAACCAAAGTTTCCTAAAGACGCACATGTTCTTTACGATTAACAATAACAAAAACAAGGCATGTTTGTGACCTCAAGTGTCTTTCTAAGAAATTTCAGCACTCAAAGATTTGTTTATTACCGATAATATAAAGAATAATATTGATAATACTAATGAAAAATCTTTACTGGCTTCTAAATTATTAGACGTGGTAGAGCCACATCGAAGGTGTAACTGGTTTCAGCTTGAATGCTGGCAGCAGCTCGTCCGGGGTAGTACCACCCTCTCACAGAAAACCGGCGTAAAGTAACAGTGCTTGCATTGTTGCGTTTCGTTCGGTCAGTGAGAGCGTCGGAGGCCCACCTCTCCCCTCTCCGTTCCCGCCCTCCCCCTTCCCTGTCCCCCACTTCCCCATCAACACAGGCTGGCAACGCACTTGCTACTTCTCTGGTGTTGCTGGTGTATATGGACGGTGATGATCACTTAACATCAGGTGACCCAACTGTTCGTTTGCCTTCCTATGATATAAAAAATATATATATGAACGTATTCCTTCATAATGGAAAATGACTGTTTCACTATTAAAGTATAGATATTTAAAGTAAACCAATGAACTAATTGCTACGTTCTATGGAAATTTTCGTTATAACGAACAAACGAGTTAGAGCGATTATGGCTCAATCGAGAGCGTGTTTGGACTCTGCGTCGATCGACTTACATAGGTTCGAATCCTTGCGGCTGTGTCAGAGTTTTCGGTGAAGGAATACATCGTGATGAAGCCCTAGCATGTTGTTAGCGATTTTTATAAGGCCACCTGGATAGCTACCACCCTCAAGTTCACAATCTGTCGCCAAGTACTTGTTGGTGTGTTCCGGCAGCTGCACTTGAGATTCAGCCCCCTCTACGTTTCGCTTGTATGTCATCTTGGACCATATCGTTGTTTAATATCACACGAGATTGTGGTTAAACGGAAAAACTTATAAAGTAAAATTTTATACTATATACTAGATACACACACACATATATATATATATATATATATATATATATATATATATATACATATACACTATATACTAGAAGTTTACACTATATTTTCATATTTCTAACTTTACGTTGCCGTAATTTTAAGTCCGACTTGTATTTATGTCTATATGTGTGGATGTTAGTAGGAAGCAGAGATGGCGGTTCTTCGCAAAAATAATCGATTTTTCTGTCTGTCAAATAATCGATTGTCTATAGAATAAATTCATGAAAAAATCGAGGTCTAGTGAATTAATTAATTATTTAAAAATCGATCTCTTAATTTTTTATTTTATATTGATGAGCTTCTTTTAATATAAAGTCGAAAAATCAATGTCATAATTTTTTGTCTAAATTATAATAGTTTTATTTTTAAATCGATTGAAAAAATCGAACTACGATTTTATAATGCCAGAGGTTGAAGGTTGATTCAATGTTTAATATCGATTAAAACGATCTATTTTTCTACGTCTAAAAATCGATTACTAAATTAATCGATCTCATATCATCTTCCCTAGTAAGCATTCGGTATTTATTTGGCTTGCGTGAAAAACATAGCTCTCCACGAAAAGGGGTGCGTTATTCTGAAAGAGTGTAATTTATTGCGTTTAATGCTACACACATACCTATGAATGTCGTGAAAAAAGTTCTTAGAGCGCCATAAGTCAAGGCATTCGTAAGAGATTATTTTATGAAAAATGTATTATTTACGTAAAGAGGAAAGTAGATAATCTATTAATTCATTTGGAAAATTGCGTTGGTAAGTGGCTCATATAACAGCATTTGACATATAGAGAGGCACTAATAAGTATATTTTCTATATTCTAGATAGATATAGAATCATTATATGTATGTATATATATATATATATGTTCAAATTAATTATGCTGTTTTATTAATAATATATTTTCCGCTACATATAGTATGAAGGGATGGGAATTAAAAATATTTTTAAAAGAAAAATACAGTTGTTGCTATTATAATATACTAGCTTCCGCCTGTAACTTCGTCCGCGTGTAATAGTTACTTTGGACTAACGCTAACACGCAGCAGAAGCTCTCAAAAGGAAAAGTACCCGATTTTGAAACGTTTTTCATCGGTGCTCCGCTCCTATTGGTTTTAGCGTGGTGATATATAGACTATAGGCTTCCTCAATAAATGAGCTGTCTAATACCGAAAGAATATTTCAAATCGGATCAGTAGTTCCTAAAATTAGCGCGTTCAACCAAACAAACAAAAAAACTCTTCAGCTTTATATATTAGTACTAGCTGTTACCCGCGGCTCTACACGTGCTTTTTAAAAATATATTAACGAAATGTAAAATTGTGAGTAGTTGTGTAGATTACAGAAATGCTTTTTCAAAAACATTTGTAACTATGGCACGCATTCCATCTACTGTAACATGTAATGTGTACATTAGATATGTGAATACTAACAGTGTATCGAATGGGATTGGGATTTACCATCAGCAACATATCTGGAACTTAAACCTACTATATACCACCCTCTATGCTCACATACACTATATAAGAAAGTAATGAAAAATTTAAGCTATAAATTATCGAACAATATGTGTTAAATATTTTATTATATAGATATAATATGCCCGTATTATCGATATAATTAAGTTAGTCTTATATGTTGCTATAATCACTGGGTTATTTAGACGCAAGCGTGGTAAATGAAACAAAATGGCCGCCAAATTTACCAAAAAGATAATATAATTTGAATTACATACAAACATGACTTTCAATTATGCATATTTATTCTTGAAGTCCAGTAAAGCTCACGTCTCACGCGCTTGTTTACAATAAACAACATATTTTTGATAAATTTCACACGGGCGAATGGACGGGTAACAGTTCAAAAAATAAAATAGAATATGTGAACCGCTATAATTTCGGATATCTGCCGGTAAAATTCCCATTAACATAGGTCCAGCCGTTTTGGACATAAACCGGAACAAACAAACAGACAGACAAAATATAATAAAATAAAATACCGACAAGATTAAAAAAAAAATTGTGTTATTTGTAGCCATATCCATTCACCAAAAAATTGTTATTTAATTTTACATACACACACTTGATTTTATAATACGTAAAAGATTACAAATAAAAAGATGGAAACAATACAAACGTAGAATAAACATTTTGAATAGAAACACAAAATATACTTTAAAAATGTTTGCGATAGAAAGTTACCACGGCACCATGGCAACGTATATAATACTAACGCTAACACGCAGCTAAGAGGAAAAAACAGCCCGCTTTTGAAACATTCTTCATTGGTGCTCCGCTCCTATTGGTATTAGAGTGATGATATATGATTTTGAAACATTCTTCATTGGTGCTATGCTCCTATTGGTATTAGAGTGATGATATATAACCTTCCTCGATAAATGAGCTATCTAACACCGATATAGTTCCTGAGATTAACGCGTTCAACCATACAAACAAACAAACAAACTCTTCAGCTATATATATTAGTATAGATAGATATAAAGTAGTAAGGAATCGTTTACCACGAACTAGTTTTTGTCTGCGGTTCACTCGTGTGAATATCTATTAATCTATCCCTAGGGGACATTATTTTTTTCTGGATGAAAAGTATCCCTGACAAAGTGTATCCTAAATATCATAATGGCAGTTGAGTACTTCAAGTGTGAAAGTGTAACAAACAAACAAACTCACTTTCGTATTTATAATACACTAGCAGTCCCGGCGGACGTTGTCCCGCCCTGATAATAAAAAATCCTTAACAAATTTTATACCAAAATCTTCCTCATGAATTACTTTATCTACTGGTGAAAACCGCATGAAAATCCGTTCAGTAGTTTTTGAGTTTATCGCGAACAGACAGACAGATAGACGCAGTAGGTGACTTTGTTTTATACTATGTAATGATGATGAAGTTAGGATTAACGTTCATTTATAGGTAACTAATTGTAAATTGAAAACTATTTAATCTCACCTGTATTTGATTAATAACTATTTCATCATTTTGTTTTTAATTATATAAATAGGAAGAAAAAAGGAGAAATTGTTTGCTATAATAATAAGAGGTAATTGTCAAAATATTGTTATAAAGACAATCATAAAAGACTATATATATTCCAATTTTACCATTTATAACATTTCTTAGATTTTAAACCAAGACAGACGAAAGTTGATCATTTGATTATATGTTTAAACTAGCCCCTACCCGCGACTTCGTCCGCGTAGTAATAGTTACTACTCTGGGCTAACGCTGACACGCAGCAGAAGCTCTCAAAAAGAAAAAAACATCTCGAGTTTGAAACATTGTTCATCTGTGCTCCGCTCCTATTGGTCTTAGCGTGATGATAACCTATAACCTATAACCATTGTCGATGAATGAGCTATATAACACTGAAAGAATTATTCAAATCGGACCTGTAGTTCCTGAGATTACCCCCTACAACGCCACAACGTCACAAACTTTACTTCTTTATAATATTAGTATAGATAAGATATATATACATACATACTATCATAATACTTTCATTACATCATATTTTCACTACAAAACGTAATATTCAATGTGCATTGCACGTTTTCTTTAAATAACAATGAAAACAGTATTAAAATCAATTGTGTTGTTTAGTAGAATGAAGGGAACAGATATATAGACCCGAAAAGCGACCTTATTATACTATACTACTTATTGAAAGTACCAAAAATAAATAAATCAAGGATTTATATTTTTTAGAATGTGTTATAATTGTAGAGTATTTTATATATTTTTTTAGGTAATTGATTGTTAAATAGTAATTCTAGCCAGGAATTTCTGAAACTAAATAGTACAGGATCCGTGAGTAGGTACTTATGTGCTTCGATGTAGGGAATAATATAAATTACACTTGATAAAGTTTAGATAGAGTAAAGATAAAGATAAAGTTAAACTAGCAGAGGTTTACAATTTTTCGAGTTTAGAAAACAGAAAGTATGTGTGTACAAAATTTACTTTTAATTCAATACGCTCGCGATATATTTTCCATAGAAACAAATATTTCAAAAAAACTGTAGTCTCATTGAAAAATTTAAACAACCCCTAGTTAGTTTTACAGTCAGTAATGAATAAAGCAAGATCATGATAAGTGTAACGATTCCAGTGGGTTATTCAGAGTTAACAATCAAAAATTGATTTATTATATTTCTCTTGTTGACAATATCGATATTATTTAGTCTGTTTATAGAAGTAATATTTTCTTTAAGAAACAAAGTTCATACAAACAGAGTTCTTAGTAGAATCAGTATTTCGTGTAATTATTCATTTTTTAATGATTTATAATTCAATAATAAATCATTTAATTAGGAAAAAAATGTTATTTATGGTCACTGTCCTGGATAATACTTTATTTTGTGTAAAAAATGTAACAAGCTCTTGTTCTATGAGTTACATGTTTGGCATTTACTCTACCTTGACTGAATGTTTAGCTTTTATGTTCTTTGAGGTTGTTGAAATTTTTATGAAAGCCGTGTCGTTCAGTTAAGCGTCCTTGATAGCGACGCTCGTTTGTAAGTATAGCTCAACTATAGCGCGCGCCATAAACTAGGGTCGAAAGTTGGCAGTCCGATCGATAGCAGGGCTTACTCATCCGCGGACGCATTCGCCGGACACGTCGCGTGCCACCTTTAATACAAAAATATCGATTTTTCCACAAAGCCACGTCACCGCAATCAATATACCTTTCCGCCCCGTGCCTAATTACGCCCGCCCACATCACTCAACATCCGTAAAAAGCACCGTAATTGCTCGAGTCGTGGTATCGCCTCGAATCCTATCTCAAAATATAGTACAAACGGAATCATTGAAAGCGCACAGGAAAATGTTTCATTGTAAACGTTTTATTTAATTTTCCCTCCATTTACTTTTTATAATTTCTGCCGGGCATAAAAAACGATCCGCCGGCGTCGCAGGAAGCCTGCATACACGTACAGCTTGGCATATCGGGACGCACACAGGAATAAGAACACCTGTCTCGGGAAAGAAAGGTGTGCTCAGGCTTGCGAGGGAGAGATAGCAGTATATAACAATAACATGTTGGATAGAGAGATAGGATGCGCGCGCAATGTGTTGGCACGCCCGCCGCGCGTCCCGCTAGCTCGCCAGCCCGCCCGAAAGCCATCAGTCTATCGCGCGCAGAGGCAGCGTTTGTATGTGCCGCCTTTTGCTCTAACGCGACCGACGCATTGGCCGTAACTGGTGTTCGGAAAATTGTGCATGTGCGTTTTCCGACGAGAGCAGTGTTTGTGCTTGTGACATGTGCATTTGTTTTCTAGGTAATACTCATCATTCAAAGGCAGCTAGTATATTTATTTAATATTGGTCTCGTTTCAAACTTTTTCCGGAAAATACGCATACGATAATATGGTCCCGGCTACTATATAAGAGAATAGCGAAAGTCAATGTGTGTTAACTTTTATAAAAAGCGTTGAACTCTCATTAGTAGTGCAATACATTTTTAAAAAAATTTTATACCGCTTTAGATAAGCCTAACGATGTGGAATAGTTAAAATGATACGGCACTGTTGGCGGTTGAATGAGAAATTTATAAATAATATCAAAACTGAATTTATTAGAGTTAAGAATTTTCTCAGCGCTGTACGTGATTTACGCTTTTGCTCTTGCGTTAATTTTATACAGCAATTTAATATTATATTAATGTAATATTTATGAAAGCAATAAAAAGAAATAAATTATACCACGAGTACATGAAATTATACAGTCGAAACGAGAAATATAGTCATGTTATTCACATAACACACGAATGTTACAAAAGCGAAACCCATAACAATAGCATCGTAGAAATTACTGCTAAACATCGACAAAGTTGAACTTTTTTTTAAACCATCACTCATTGTGGCGCATTCACACACTGTGAAAAGAATATGTAACATAAGTTATATATACTACAGTATAAAATTGAACTAAGCTAGATTATAATAATATTAATAATTGTGTACCATTCAAATTGAAATTAGAAAACGTATCGGAAAAGAAAGTTTATTGAACGGTTTTGCCGTTAGACACACAAAAAGTGCAACTCGACAAGCTTGAAATATAATAAAAACTGTATCAAATGGTCATTGATACTAGTTTTACAAGAGAGAGCGGTTAAATTGTGCAATGATTTATTGGATAACTACCATTTCATTTTTAACTGTTCGCGTGACTATTATAGCTGAAAAACTGAATTTAAAAAAGTCTGGAAAGTGACTGCGAATGAGCAATGAGTTTTATTTGAAATGATAAAAGAAAAATGAAGTAGGATGATGTTGAAAAAACGGAGCACAAACTTAGAAAGCTAACGGTTTTGTTACGTTTCTTCGGAGTAGAACAATCGGTAATCGGTTAGTTAAGAGAGTAGTACCTAGTGTAACTGTCGATATAAATTAATATTTCACTTTCGTAGTTATTTCAGCAACTTATCAGTAATATAACGAAAACTATTAATCAAATACAAGACACAAACATTGTATAAACAGTAGAGGCTAAAAAAGTTAATGTATACGTTATTTTCACGGTAGTTGGTTCGTAAAAGCAGATGGCTGGACTAACTTGCTCATTAAGGTCATAATTAATAATAAATGTTGATGATAATTAATGCAATGTTGTTTCACTGGTATAAATTAAAAGTAATATTTTAAGAAATTCACTTTGTTGCTAATTTTTGAATAATTTTTATTAATCAAAAACTTTAGATGTCACAGAATATACAATATTTAATAATTCTATACTGTTCTATGAGCTTTGAAGTAGATTGCCCTCTCTAATTGATCCCTATAAATGAGAATGACCTCTTACAACGTCGGTATGGTCATTAGACTCCCTACCAAAAGATACGAGAGGTTAATTGAATTAATAAAAGTCTTCTTAGTGTGAGGCAGACTATATATACTAACAAGAAACTTGTGAATCTGTAACATTTGAAATATAGAGCTGTTTTTTCATCTTATACTTTATAGAAAATTTTAGGGGAAAATAATCCGATAACTTATTAATGTCATTAATCGATGATATTATAACTTTTTACTTATAATATATTTGTCATTAATTTCAAACACTGTGTTTGAAAATCTATACTAATATTATAAAGAGGTAAAGTTTGTGAGTTTGTGACGTTGTAGGGTCGCCTGAGTGCCTTAAGCGCTCGCCTTAGTAGTCCGGTGAAGCTGTTAAGACCTTGCTAGGTCAATAGCGTAGTCAGTTAGAAAAAAAAAGACGTTGTAGGGGGTAATATCTGGATCTATTAAGCCGATTTTGAAAATTCTTTTACCAATAGAAAGCCACGTTCTTTGTGAGTGTCATAGGCTATATGTAAACTCGGAAAATGAAAAGACTTTTTGTGGTAGTCGGATATGCAAAGTAAGTCGTAGAAAAAACGGTCGGAGGATAACGTTCCTTACGAACGCTGCCTTAATGATGAGAGATATAATTGAGTTCTAGAGAAAAGTTGTAGAGCTTGATAATGCCTAAAACAAAGCCAGCGACAGCATATGTCTAACTTCAATGTTTTTTTTTATTATCAAGGCGGGACAACGTTCGCCGTGCCCGATAGTGTTAAATATAATGAATCTAATGTTCATAAAATGTGTGACATTTTATATAAATTATGCATTAAAACGATATAAAATTAGGGACAATAATTACTTAGTTAATTTATAAAGATGGCATATTACTAATGCATATTTCTTATATGGTCAATGGACAATAATAATGACAATCGCATTGCGACACCCATAAACTAGTGTAAGGAATTATGGTAGTTACAATTTACAATTTTCGTTAAATAAATATGATATAGCTTTATAGACGATATTAGAACCCGTTCCCGTTATACACTGTATGTGCGTCTTATGTAAAGCATATAAATATGTGCTCTTTACATACCCAAATCTATGCAAATTGAAGAGATACAAAATAAATATAAACGTTATGAAGCAGTACACAATTTGGTTACTTTGAGGTCATTGATAAATTATATTTATATGAATTCTGTCTATTATAAATGTATAACGGTTTTCATACAAAAGTATGTCTAATTTCGTACGGTTTTAGAATACACTTTCATATCAGTTGTTTTCATACACATTGATTAGTATTGCCATACTTCTCAAAGTAGGTTTTTGATACGTTTTAATATATTTAAAAAAAACATCTCACCGAGAACATTTATCAATTGCTATTATTAGGTTTAATTGCTTAAAATTGTAATTTCAATACTATAGAAAAGTTTCAAATTCGGGGTTTTCCGTTTAGTTAATAAGTCATTTAGCGAACGATCCTTGGATCTAATTCAATCAACAAATTCCTCAACTATGCCTTTTTGTTTTTGTTAATACCAGGTATATATATATATATATATATATCCTTTAGAGTTGGATTGAACGAGGAAGGCTCATGAGGTAATAATTTGTCGTTGTGATGTTGTAACTAGTGCTGAATCGGATTCCCGCAATAATTACCGCTATAGTAAAGAATATTTTCTGCTGCTTTTAACTAAGACCAATATTCTACTTTGAAAAAGCTTTTGACGCGTTTTATTCAATTATTCTTTATACCTAAAGATATGAATAAATTCGGAAGTAGGTTTTAGTTATCAGAAAATATATCTTCTCTGCTCATATCATGCAAAAATGCTAGTTTACTGTATCTGTACTGTTTACTATATCGTCTACTGATCTTAATAAATAGTCGTTATGGATAATTTAGTTTTGTTTGTGATTAATGATTTCACTCATTGTATGTATCCATTTCTATAAAACAAAGAGAGATTAAATGGTTATTTAAAAAAGAGCTATATGAATACAGCGTGAGAACTACTAGCGTTTTCTGCAGTGTGGGGTGGTTGGTGATGCTTTGGCGGTTGACATTGCACGGATCTTTCCATATTGCTTATACCAATTTTTGTAATGTAATTAAATACATAATATACGATTACAACATCGCGGATCATTTGCTATTAGTTATTGAAAAGCTCTGTTGTTTATTTCCGAAGATCTTCATCAGACCCTTTTACGTACTAAAAACTCCTCTGAAAATATAGGAAACTACCCAAGCTAAAACGGATCAGTAGTTTTTGATAAAATCGCGGACATATAAACAAACATGCATACAAACAGGTCGCATAAAGACCCTCCTTTTTTGTGGTCGGTTAAACAAGTGAAATTTTCAAATCTTTTGTATAAAATGAAATTTACACATTGGGTTTTAGAGAACATTATTGAAATATATTAAAAAAGCAAAATAAATTAAAAATTTTATTGTACAAAATTATTCATGTTATAAAGTATGTTTTTTAATTATCATTGTCCGAAATCATTTGCTTGTGGAACCCAGAAATAAGCCAAAGGTAATAAATAAGTAAGTACGTATAGTAAGTAAGTAACTGATTATCAATCATATTTATAATTTATACTGTATGTCTTTTAATTATTTGAGAGTTAAAACGAAATATAAATGTATTTTTTTAAATATCATTGCCGAAATCACTAGCTTATTGATAACAGAAATGCGCCATCTGCAATACAAAGTTAGAAGTGTAAGTAAACATATAATGAATACATAGTAAGCATCAGTGACACAGAACGTGGCACAGAGCTGCGATAGAATTTTCACCGACTACCGATTTGTTTTGTGTTTCCGAAAGCGTTCGGATAGCATTGATTTGTAATAAAAGATATTGCTTAGTCACGATTTTCGTGGCTTTTCATGACAGCTGGCAATGAAAAACTAAGAAAAGAAAATCATATATGTAACGAATGTACATACATATGTATAAATCGTAAAGATTTATTTAGCAAATACATAACATTGAGTAGACAGTCATGTCATATTTGGTAGATGTGAAATATATTTATTGATTCTTATTGAGGGATATATTTTTAAAGTAATAAAACTGTAACTACGTATACTGACTTCTAGCATTCTTTCGTACCTACAAAACGAGTATATTGAGTAATTGGTCTGATAACCAGTGGAACCGCAAGTCAAAGATGGAGTTAAATAGAAATTTGCAAAAATTAACGGATAGGTGGCGTTTAATACAAACATAACCGTGACTTTACTTATGGTCTACAATTGATTTTATCCCCAACCGTGCCTATATATGGTTCATACCCAAAATATTATTGAATATTTATGTTTTGTACTATTTTATTTTGCAAGAAAATAAATTAACCATAGGAATATTAAATGCATTTACTATTACGTATAATTTTGTAAAATTCCTCGAAATTTCGATATAAAATAAACATGACAATAAAAATAACATTGCTAAAATAAAACTAGATACGAAATCGCGTGTTATACAAAATTCACTTGACGGGAAACATAAATATTTCCCGCAATAAAATCTATTTGGGTGATTAATTAAATGTAACATGACGTGTGTTCTGCGGCGCCATGGTACTCGCGCTGCACGACTACTATTCGTTTGTTAAAAAAGAAAAACATACGAACCTTTTAAATTGCGGGTTTGGCGGCTTAACGTGTTTGGTTAGGGCGACTATTTAATTAGTCTAACTAATTTGAAATGTATATTTGAGTTTATTACAGTAGTTACGGCTGTATGAACTAATAGGTATACGTAACTATATTCGTAATTATATATATTGTATAGGTAATGTCATTCGGTGCCTATACGACTTTTCTTAGGAAAGTATATTCATGACTAGCTGTGTTCGCAACTGTTGTCTGCGTGGAATCTAATGTAAAAAATGAGTGACTTATAAAACCATCTAAATGTATTAACTCCATTTAGTTGTCTACTTTTATCTCGTACTTAAGTCGTGTCATCATTAAAATTATAACTTTTGATAGAGTGAACCGATTTCAATGAAACCAAGACAAAATGTCACTCGAGGATGTGCTTTATGATTTTCTATACGATTATGAAGAGGTTTTATCGTGAACGTAGTACTTTAGCAGTGATGCGTGTTCAAATAAACAGACAGGCAGACAGACGTTTCTAAGAATGATTGAAATGTATTTTATTACTTATTCTGAGACACCTGCAACAATTTTTTTTCACCAAAAACTAGATTTAATAGAGAACGTTAGAGTTTCATTCTCATTACACGTATAGATTAGGTATATTGTTTTGTAATAGAAATATAATAAAACAGGGATCGACTGAGTTAGATAGAATAGAGTTAAGTATAGTGTTGCATCATTTCATACTCACGATATTCCACTATCGCAAAAAATAAACTTATTCGTGAAACAGGTGGTATGTGGGTGTTTCGATTATTGTCCTAAGTGGGTAAATAGGTACAATTTAGGCCATTCCTCCCTCCCCGCCTCCTCCACACAGTCGGACTGATTCAACACTTCGTTGCGGCAATTAGATTCAATTTGCGGGACGCTTCACTCACTATGAATACGGGTCTGCGTGTAACAAAGGTTCATTTCTCTTGAAATTAGTCCGAATTTCGTACACATTGATATAAATTTTAACGCTAATCTTTCTAATTATGTAGGTATACGTCGTTTTAGAGAAAGTCCTTTGTGTTATGTCGCTTTACAAGAAAATACGTTTTCTACATTCTTGGAATTGATGCACGGTTTTCTAACATTAAAAGTCATTACTTGTTTCATAGTCATTGAGAAAAACTCGATATCAGTTTATATACCGCCATCAAATTTCATTAGTCGAGTGCTTTATTTCGTTGTCAGCCTAACCCGATGTAGTTAATTGAATGGGCTCGTATTGTTAGCTGCATCGCTGAAATGGGTGTTGTATCTCTGCATATTGTCGGATTGGTTTTGTTATTATTCGATTTCTATTGATTTATCGTTTGTTCCGTGTTAACATCAACGTGGTAAATTTATTCAGTCATTCATTTAATTATTAAAATTGAAATCGATAATGTTTACAACTCGATCAAGTCATTTTATGACTTATAAATAGAGCTGTTTCAGACGTGTGTTATGTATATCAAACGTAGCTTTTAACAGGTTAAGGAATACTTAGAATCACATTAGTAATTCCAAAGATTACCCTTAATCGAATATTCTAAATATGAATATTCTAAAGAATATTTAGAATCGGATCAGTAGTTCCAGAGATTACCTTAATTACATTTTCAACTCGATCAAGTAATTTTTTACCCTCTTATATATACAGCCGTTTGTGATGTATGTTATCTATATCGAATGTAGCTTTCAATAAGTAAAATAATACATAGATTCGGATCAGTAGTTCCAGAGATTACCTTAATTACATTTACAACTCGATCAAGTAATTTTTTACCCTCTTATATATACAGCCGTTTGTGATGCATGTTATCTATATCGAATGTAGCTTTCAATAAGTAAAATAATACTTAGATTCGGATCAGTAGTTTCAGAGATTACCTTAATTGCATTTACAACTCGATCAAGTAATTTTTTACCCTCTTATATATACAGCCGTTTGTGATGTATATTATCTATATCGAATGTAGCTTTCAATAAGTAAAATAATACTTAGATTCGGATCAGTAGTTCCAGAGATTTCCTTAATTACATTTACAACTCGATCAAGTAATTTTTTACCCTCTTATATATACAGCCGTTTGTGATGTATATTATCTACATCGAACGTAGCTTTCAATATGTAAATAAATATTTAGAATCGGATCAGTAGTTCCAGAGATTACCTTAATTACATTTACAACTCGATCTAGTAATTTTTTACCCTCTTATATATACAGCCGTTTGTGACGTATATTATCTACATCGAACTTAGCTTTCAATATGTAAAAGAATATTTAGAATCGGATCAGTAGTTCCAGAGATTACCTTAATTACATTTACAACTCGATCAAGTAATTTTTTACCCTCTTATATACACAACCGTTTGTGATGTATATTAAGTTATTGTAATTTGAATGATGGGTCGAGGTAAATACGAGAGAGGAGTAGTAATGTGTACTAATATTGTAAAGCTTATATGTTTGGTTGAACGTGTTAATTTGAAGAACTACTGGTTCGATTTGAAAAATTCTTTTAGTGTTAGATAAATCATATATCGAGGAAGGTTATACTATCATATATCATCATGAGACCCATAGGAGCGGAGCACCAATGAAGAATGTTTCAAAATCGGCTTTTTTTTCGTTTTAGAGCTTCCGCTGCATGTTAGTTAGCCCAAAGTAACTATTCCACGAAGTCGCGGGCAGAAGCTACTTATGAATAAAATATAAAATCTACTACATGACATTCCAAGATCCCGCCAAAAACTGCATATCTAGAATATAACATTCTGAATATGCTTTTAGTAATTGGAAGTCACGTTCGATATAGGTAATATATATCTTAAACGGTTCTATTTATAACAGGGCAAAACTTACTTGATCGAATTGTAAATGTTATTGTTTTCAATTTCAATAATTAAGTGTAAAATTAATTAACTGGTGAATTTACCGTACTGAAATTGACACAAAACAAACTATTATTAATTATATATCGAATAATTGTCGGTTACTAGTGTTATATATACCTGCGTCAGAAATATGTACCCCTTACAATCTTTCCAATCGACTTTTCTGACCCTCACCAAACTATTTCTTTGTGCCCGTCCTCATAGTTTTCAAATTAAATTAAGGTTGCTACAAAGTTTGGAACATGAATACCATGTATTAACCGCAGAATGTTTTGTTATATCCACTGGTTCAATCTGTGATATACCATTACAAAGACCTTGATAACCGTTGATATCTTTACAGTTTAATGCAAATGCTTGTTACATTATTACTATGCTAAGTTTTAAAATGTTAGATGTTTCTTATTATTTCGTTCCATTGTTCTTGGGTTTTTGGATTAACTATTTGATTTCATTCTGTTATCAGTTTCATTTGATTTTCGTATATAGAACAGTTGACTATTCTCATATAGATAATTATATATGATACTAGCAGTGCCCGCGACTCCGTCCGCGAGAAACCTAATATAAAAAAAACCAGTGACTAATAAAATCATCTGAATGTATTAAGTCGCTAAATGTAATCAATTTACTTATCTACTTTTCTGTCGTACTTAAGTTGCGTCGTCATTAAAATTACAATAGCTTTTGATAGAGTAAACAGAATTTAATTAACCAAGACTAAATGTTACTCCAGGATGTGCTTTATGAATTTCTTGGTGAGGTTTTATCGTGAACGTGGTACTTTAGCAGTGATGCGTGTTCAAACAAACAGACATATAGACATTTCTAAAAATGATTAAAATGTATTTTATTACTTATTCCAAGATACCTGCAATAATTGTTTTCACGAATTTACATTCTTGTTAGATGGATATGGCAGGGCGGGAAACTCGAGCAGTGAAGGTGAGCGTTGATGCGCATCTCAAAGGGGGCCTCCTTAAACCTACACCTGGGTCGCAAGTCCTGGGACTGCTTGGTTTCTCCCTTGCCGATGGACCCGGCACCCGCACGGTGAATCAATGGAAGGCTAAGAAGTTCGTCTCGCCTATAAGTGAATTTCGAAAGACAATTGGTTTTGTTTAACCGTGTCTTTTATTTTTTATTTATAGAGATAGGATAATGGAACAGTTTGTATTGTTTGAATAAAACAAAAGAAAACAAATACAAATAAAATTAAACTTATTTGCTAGCATTATACGAGGACTATCAAAAGTCTCTCACACAACTACAAAAAGATATAAAGAATAATCTATTTTGATGCATATAATCCTTTGAAATTTATAGAATATTTATAATTATCTGTAGGTGGTAGAGCCACACTGAAGCTATTACTGGTTTCAGCATGAATGGGTCGGCTCGCCCGGGCTAGTACCACCCCCTCATAGAAAACCGACGTGAAGTAACAGTGCTTGCATTGTTGCGTTTCATTCGGTCAGTGACAGCGCCGGAGGCCCACATCCCTTTCCCCCTTCCCCGTCCCCTCTCCCCCTCCCCACAAACGCAGGTTGGCAACGCACTTGCGATTCTCCTGATGTTGCAAGTGTGACGGTGATGTATATATATATATATATCATAGGCTGCAAACGAACAGGCGGGTCACTTGACGTTATATGTTAATATATATATATATATATATATATATATATATATATATATTTTGAGACACCAACAAGGTTTACACTAGAATAGTACATAACGTGCATTTTTAAAGACTCTATATAAGTGCAATCTTAATTGTAAGTGTTTACGACGTATTTATTATATTCTACAGCGAATAATTTAAGTAAATGAGAAAGTTAAAACAAAAGCAACAAAAAAAAAAAAAGAAAAAACACTTACCATACATTCTAATTTTCTTTATATTTTAAGTTACTATTTGTGAAGATATCTAGATTAGGGTTTTTAGATTTAGAATTATAAAGTGATATCATTCTATTTAGTGGAGAGTAAAGGCATAAATTTGTTCGAAAATACTACGTAGCGAAAATATTAAATAAGAAACATGACAAGTTTAACATATTATTTTAAAACATATGTGCCACTGATTGTAGAGGAGTTGAAATTATATTATGTTTCTCTAATAGTGAGAAGATTTTTGTATAAACTTTTTGAAGTTATACTTCTTTTGACGCGTTAGGGAAAAATGATGAGAGTCAATTTTTACGATGCGCGCGTACACCGTCACGAAAAGCCGACACCCTGAAGTTAGCTATAGTCAACATTTTGTTTCTTTGTATTTCTTTGTATTAAACTTTCAATGTATTAAATACCTTTTTTCTATTGTTAGTGTCGTTTTTTCTACAAACGTAGAATAAGGTGAAAGATAAAAATTTTCAAAAGATTTTTATCTTGTTACGCCAAAGTAGTATAACTTTTAACGCGTGTACATAAGTACACACACACTTTTTTTTATCCAGTTAAATAATATTAATATTTTAAAAGGATATATATAGAAATAATTTCAAAACTATCTCATGGACCTAGCCGTGTTATTAATTTATGTTTCTTTAGGTATATTTTAGTATTTTAAGCCAATAAATAACAGCGCACAGCTCAGTGGACATCTGTAATCACTTTACCTAAATTTCAATGGCTTCCGGATTTCAAAGCGATGTTGTACAAATTAGTCAATCTATTATTAGAATTTCTACGTTATAATGACGAATTAATGACCACGGACGGATATGAACGATACGAATTGGATAAAAATCTTGTGAAGTATTAAAAAAACATAAGACAAAGCATGATTTCATATAAAAAAAAACTATCATAACTTAGTATACTTGGTTATTATGAGCCAAAACAAGAAAATATTGAACGAAGCATATTAATTGTGTCCTAAAGGTTTCAGTAATATTCTTAATTATAATTTAATGAGCATTGCTAATTAGACAAATGGTCGCACATGACTACGTACCCTAAACCTCTAGAAAATTGACGTGTTCTTACTTAAAGTATAAAATAATATTTATAAATCATTACGATGATAAAGTTTTATTCTATGCCTTACGTTTTCGATTAAATTTATTGAAATGAGTAATATAATGAAGTCATACGTTTATAAAAACAACAAGATATAAACACCAGTATTCCGTTGTTGATGTGTTGTCTGTGCAAACAATATGGCGACTTTATACTCATACCTTTATCCATTTTCATCCAAATTCATTTCCAAGTTCATATACTCCTTGATAAAAAACGTCACAACTATTTTGGCTACAGACGGCGCCGAACTTCTTGACCGCTCTGAATATAACTGGGCAGAACACACATTTATATATAAATACGTATTATACTATATAGATAACACCTAGACAACGGACGTACGAAACAAACGGATAAATAATAAATACCAAGTTTACATTCCTATAATAATATTTAAACCTTGTTTTGTGTTAAACTTTTCATGATATTATGCGCAAGCCCGAACTTATGGCTATATTCAAAGTGGCCAAAAACATTGACGAGGACTGTAGGGTGGCGTTGCTAGAGACGCAATAGAGGCGTTTTGTTAGTCATGAAAAGCACATATTATAAATTAATAATTATCAACTAGTGGGCGCCCAGTGGTCGACATTCGACCATAGTTCATTGAATTTTTAAAGTTTGAACTTTATTAGGGTTCTTTTATCAAAGGGTATTATAACCTCTATAATCAAAGGCTTTCATCATGCCTACTCAGTTATTTGCCACTTTTTTTCAATTATATAAACATAAAAAAAATCGATGTCTAAATGAAAATTGAAATTAATTATAAATTTGAAACAAAAAACAGGCGGTTACATAAGGTGGTAAGGCTCTTAAGTACTAAGTAAACATAACTTTACGAAAATAAAAAAATAAAAATATCGGACCCCCTCATGACACAATTTTCAATTAATTTTACACGACACCATCCATGGGCGCGTGGTATTTCTGGGTGATATTGAATTAAATATAGTCTATACATTATGAGGAATAGTGATATGCCCAGTATCATCATTTGGAAAAGTAATGGATACACAATAGAATCAAATTATGAATCCAAAACAAAGATGTTTATAATACTACCATTAACTTTTGAAAATGAATTCATTTTTGTTCATAATTCATCATCAACTGTAGTAAATATAATTGCTACATCAAGTTGAACTGCATCATTGTAACCGCGGACATATAAGTCATGGATTACTTTCAGGACCAAGCAAATTTTGTTATTTTGATTTTACAAAGTGTTTTTCGCTCATTTTTTATTGAATCATCACTTGAGTACACCATAAAGAAATACTAAACATTAAAATATTGACATTGACTTTGGAAATATTGCTTTACTCTTATGGCAACATGAAGCAAAGTGACATGAAGTGAAAGCAGTCTGTCACATAAAAATTTTGACATTCAATAAAACCAAAGAGAATAATAATTATTTCAGTAGTTCCATAAATTTACTAAAGATAAATTATTTATTAATTAATATTATGTATATTATGAATTTACATATTATATTATTCTAAAATTAACCTACAATTTGACCAGTTTATTTCAAAGGGCATACTGTAAGTCATGCAACGTCAGTCATGTTAAAAATATTTAAAAGGTAATTGGAATGTAAGAAGGTTGAAGGATGTTCGAAACGTTCCTTTTTCATTTACGTATATGTTGTGTAAAATTCAAGCAGTAGTGTGAGTAATGTATATTTTAATTAATTTAATATGATTGTAATGCAAATGATGATGCAATGATGCAAATTTATATAACAAAAAAAATAGCTTTGTGTACTTCTCTGCCATATAAACTTTAACTATGCCAAATTTCAAGTTCATCCGTTCGCGCAATTCGCTTAAAAAGGGGTGCAAAGTTTTGGCTTCACGTGTTAATATATAAGATATGTTATAATATAATTGTTGAATGTAGAATAAAAAAGGGTAATTATAACGTAAGAGTAAAAAAAAATACATACAGTCGAGCATAGCAACCTCCTTCGCAACCTTTTTTGAAGTTTGGCAGTAGGGATTAATTCCTTCGCCTGTCCTATTGGACGAATATTATTACTACTTTTTTGAAGTCCGTTATTGACGGATGTCAAAATGTCTTTTTTATTTACATGTGTGTATATGTTGTGTAAAATTGGAGCAGTAGTGTTAGTAACGCATATTTTAATTAATTTAATGTACTTCTAATGCATTTTATATAAAATAAATAGCTTTCTACATTTCTCCTCCATATAAACTTTAACTATGCCAAATTTCACATTCATCCGTTCACACAATTTTCTTAAAATACTATTACGTACTTGACAATGGCAGTAATAATCTAGAAGATTCGGGTGCCAAAAGTAAAAGTAGAATAGAAAAAGTATACCATCGTCTCCAAGTCAACTGTAAGTTTTAATATAGCCTGTATACATTTTCCTAATTTTCATAGCAATTTTAGAAATTACGAATTTAGTCTGACAATTAGATTACACAATTCTCATGATTGTAACATAGTTGATTTTATACCTTTTTGTTGTTATTGCAACTGGTAACGGTGTAACAAAGCTGCCTGTCATAATAATGGTGATGCAACCACCGACAATTGCAGTTAAGACATAACAATAGGAATTATGTCTAGACACTCATTTTGCCACCGCCCGAACTATTTAGCTGGCGAATTAAATAGGCATGAAGTGTTTCGTTATATTAGACTAGCTTATACCCACGATTTCGCCTGCATTATTTACTACGCGCGTACTCGTATGTAGGTAAGGAGAAACTAACAAAACTAAATATATTTTATGTTATAGAAGCAAAAACATAAAAAAATTGAATTAATCGAATTCGACCCAGTAGTTTTAGAATTATAATTATAAATATTTTATCCATATCGATGATAGTCATAGTTATAAAAACTTAATTTCTATACTTAATACTTATACATTTATCTATATTTCTATACTAATACTGGCGGGTCGGACGGACGTTATTCTGTCTTGATTATAAAAAAAAATCTAAAATTGAACCGCAGCGCCACCTACCGGGTCCAATTGAATCTAAAACGTTCTCGGATCGACTGGAACATGCACACAAAATGTCATCAAAATCGGTCCAGCGATTTAGGAGGAGTTCAGTGACATACACACGTACAGATTATAAAGCTAAAGAGCTTTTTTGCTTGAACGCGTTAATCTCGGGAACTACCGACTTGAAAAATAATTTCAGTGTTAGATAGCTCATTTATCGACGAAAGCTTATAGGCGGTATCATCACAATAAGACCAATAGGAGCGGAGCACCAATGAAGAGTGTTTCACAATCAGGGATTTTTCCTTTTGAGAGCTTCCACTGCGTGTTAGCATTAGCCTAAAGTAACTATTCCACGGGGAAGAAGTCGCGGGCAGAAGCTAGTCTATCTATAATTTAAGAAATGTAATTTATTTAATCAGTGGAAGGCCTGTAAATGTAAATTTTGACTGTACTATACTGTGGGGGTTTATGCTTAGAGGTAGGGCCTTTTCTAAATACGCCTGGCTAGCTACCATACTTAACTTGTAAATCATTCGCCAAGCATCTGTTGGTGGCTTTCGGCAGCTGCATTTGAGAGCCAGCGCCCTCTAGGTTTAGCGTGTCTATCAACTTAGACCCACATCACATACACATAGGCTGCTATGGTCACTTGAGATAGACTACATGCATTTTTGCATCCATATTATAACAAAAAAGCAAGAAGTCCGATTAGCATTTCGCTACTGCGCGAGATCAGCAGCAGTGATGATCTCATATAATGAAATTAGCTTGTGTCGGTTATTTCGTCGCTTTATTATTATTCTATAACATATTTATCTTTAAATCAAATGTTAGGTGGTCGATATAGAACGCCTCTACGGAAAAAAGTGTGTGTGTACTTATGTACACACGTTAGAAGTTATACTTTTTTGGCGTACCAAGATAAAAATCTTTTCAAAAATTTTATCTAGAATAAGGCGAATTATTCTACGTTTGTAGAAAAAACGACACTAACAATAGAAAAATGGTATTTAATACGTTGAAAGTTTTAATACAAAGAAATAAAATGTTGACTATAACTAACTTCAGGGTGTCGGTTTTTCGTGACGGTGTGCGCGCGCACCGTAAAAATTTACTCTCATCATTTTTCCCTAACGCGTCAAAAGAAGTATAATTTCAACAAGTCCCTGTTCAAGTGTCATATTCGTAGAATTAATAGATTCGGATCTATATTCATCTTTCATCAGTCGGGATTGGCACTTATAAATATAAAGTAAATTAAAAAAAAAGGATTCCGCTTAATATAATAAACATGGCTAAAAAGCGGAAAATAAATGTTTATAAATTACAAATTAAATAAACATAGATGGGCTAGAGATGTATTGGAAGTCGGGCAACGAATTTAAGTTTGTAGGTAGAAATGTTTACAGAGACGCGAGAGTGGCTTAACTTTGTCTTGTAGATGTTGTTTTGGTTGCACCGCTCCATACATTAGGTGCACACATATGTTTTTTATTTGGTTAATTGTTTTTGTGTGCTGGGGTGTTTGAGGGCCGAAAATTTCTTATTTTTGTGTATAATTCTAGAGGCCCGCGACTCCGCCGCAGTTATTAAAATGCCATTGCGGTGGTGCGTGGTTTAATTTGTTGTAAATAAGTCGTTTGGTCGACGCACTTAATAGCGTGTCACCACTCGGCTCAGCTACAATATCCTAGTGTAGTGCGGGAACAAGACGAAATAGATGGTAAGATGAGGTTGGGGAAACGAATCGGGCACTGATGGAAGGTACGGCCGCCAGGCACTGCGCACGGAGGAAAGATGCGTTGCCGGCCCTTAGAAGGGTGGCTGAGAAGTTTTTCTTGACGGCAGAGCTCAATTGGTCAAATAAAAAGGGATGGCGGGGCGCCGGTATGGGGCCTGGTGGGGATGCATGGGGCCACGGGGGATAAAAGGCCCGCAGTTGAGGTAACAAACATAAAAAAAAAAAAAAAAGTGAATTCGAAGCGGTTAAAAAACACACGTTTTAGAGAATTAAAACTTTTGTTCAATAGCACAAAACGTACAAAAATATAGAGTAGACATTTAACAGAGACAATCTTGAGATTTGCAACAATTTCCAGATCTATTTTAGTGTGAGAAACGAATCTCGAGCATACAACAGTCAGGAATCTCTTGTGGTCATGTATGATTTAAAAGTATTAAAAAAGTTTCGTTATATTAATCTGGCTAAGCGGAATAATGTTTTAAATTCAAATTAAATAAATGTGGTGGTGTGGAAGGGGAAATGAGGTGAAAGTTGGCGCGGGGGTTTTTGTCTGTGGGGGCGCTAATATTAGGTGCACATTGTAATTGGTTATTGTATTTTGGCTGGGGTTTATTGAGGGTTGAATTTTGGTATAATTTTGGGGCGCGCGCTAAGTTATTAAAATGCGTTGCGGTGGTTGGTTGGTTGCGTATGGTTTAATTGGATGTGAATAAGTCGTTTGGTCGCGTTTAATAGCGTGTCCACACTCGGCTCGTCAATTCCTTTTGTTTAGTGGGGAAAAGCGAATGATGGTAGATGGGTTTTTATGGGGGATGGGACGATGGTAGGTAGGCGCAGGACACGCGAACGAGAGGAAAAGATGGGTTGCCGGCTAGAAAGGGGGTTATGAAGTTTTTTTTGTACGGAGTAGAACTAAAATATACTCTTGAGTCTAATAAAAAATGATATGAAGGTGGGTATTGGTTTTGTTTTGTGTTACATATTAATGAAATTTAAACTTTCGGTTTTGACTGGAGCGTTTGGACTGGACAAATTGAAATGGGACACACGGGAAGTCGTAAATAAAAAAAGAATAATAAAATGGTCCAGCAAAGTTATGAGGTAAAAACATAAAAAAAAAAAAAAATACAGACGAATTGATAACCTCCTCCTTTTTTTGAAGTCGGTTAAAAATATAGAGCACAAGATTTAATGAGAAAACTTTTGTTTTAATTAAATTCAATATCGATTATTAACTTTACATCTGAGTTTTTTTTCGGGATTTTGGTCTGTCATGTAGTGGATTTTATTTTTTATTCATAATCTTGTGTTACTTGACTCTATATTGTGTAAAATTGGTGGTGTTTTATGTAGTATAGTTTGTTTGTTGTGCATAAGTGAAGTGAATGGAAAATAATACCACGGACTATGAATTCTGAGATGCCACAAAAACTCCATGGAAAGTTCTAATAACATGGCCACCATATTGTTAGTTCATTGAAATTATATCAAGAAACTTGTAATATCGCTACTCACTTGACAATGGCAATAATAGTCTACTAGAAGAACCGGTTGCCAAAAATGGAATGGAAGAAGAACTAGTAATACTATTAACTACTCGACAGTGGCAGTAATAATCTAAAAGATTGGTTGCCAAAAATAAAGTTAAAAAAAAATATTACATCTATACTACTATTATAAAGATAGATAAATTTGATTTTTTGTTTGTAATGGATACAATTTGAATATACTTAACCGATTTAAAAAATACTTCCATTATATAAAGCTACATTATCAGCGAGTATTATGGGTTTTTATTTTTCCAAAATCTATATTAACACGAGCGAAGCCGCGAGAAAAAGCTAGTTGTAAAAAGTTGAACGAACTTCTACTAGGATAATATGAAATATTTGTATTTTGTAGAAGCCTCATTTCGCTGTATTTATTTGTTTCTTGTGGTGATAATTGTAAATAAATACGGCTGGTAGATATTGTAGTGAAAATATATTAAGGTTACACATAAAATGTTTTATGAATTTCTTGAAAAAAGCAGGTACCTGATGGTTATTATGATAAAATACGATATATTTATTCCGAATTACAATCTAATACATTGTTGGAAGTTAACTAACTATATTACGTGTAGAACCTTGATAGAAGAAGTGTAGAAAAAATATAATTTCAACACATTCCTACAGACTCCATACATTTTGAGCTCGATTTTGGTGAATAATTCGGAATACTTTAAGTGAATGATGTCATTAGTATGTATATAGTAAAGCCTATTGAGATGGGAACATGTTTGCAGTTAGAAAAGCGTTTTTTTTATAATTAAGTAGGAAAATCTGAAATTGTTTCAATTATTTGAAGTAATTGTCCAATGTAAAGGTGCGGATAATAAACTAATTATGTATTTAAATTTATTTATACATAATATCTTCTTAGCATACTTGAGAGCAAGTATATATTTATATATAGTACTAGCGGGCCCGGCAGACGTTGTCCCGCCCTGATTATAAAAAAATCCTGGACAAATTATATACCAAAACGTTCCTCGTGAATCACTTTATCCACTGGTCAAAACCGCATAAAGATCCGTTCAGTGGTTTTTGAGTTTATCGCGAACAGACAGACAGACAGACGCGGTAGGGGACTTTGTTTTATACTATGTAATGATATTTCGCCTGATGGCCGCCTTGCTATCTGCATCGATTCAAGATATCATTTCGGACACTTTGTTGACTAGTTATGTCGGGAGTTGTGTTTTTTTGCAATCAATTCTATAGACTTGTACAGCTTAGTCACGCCGACTAGAAGCAAAAAGTAATAACCTTGGAACACCTAATGGCAGATACACGTGATTGTAACATATTAAGAGTTTGCATCCGGTTTTATTGTAATTGTTACGTTATTTGTCGATGGTTTATATGAAATTACCCACTATTCGGAGCCCTGAGCGCAGCTAGTATAATATGTAAACAAATATTAATTGGTGTGTCTTGCATACGCTAAAACCGTTCATTCGTTTTGCGATAATATTGTATTGTATATGCATTGCTCTTGCTTGCTCACGCTTGCTCTCCTGGTTACTTAGTTAGAGACCTTCCGTAAAAAAAGAAATAAAAGTGTGTGTGTACTTATGTCCACGCGTTAGAAGTTATACTTCTTTGGCGTAACAAGATAAAAATCTTTTCAAAAATTTTATCTTTCGCCTTATTCTACGTTTGTAGAAGAAACGACACTAACAATAGAAAAATGTATTTAATACATTGAAAGTTTTAATACAAAGAAATACTAACAACAAATACAAAAAAAACAAAATGTTGACTACAGCTAACTTCAGGGTGTCGGTTTTTCGTGACGGTGTGCGCGCGCATCGTAAAAATTTACTCTCATCATTTTTCCCTAACGCGCCAAAAGAAGTATAACTTCAATAACCTTTGACAATGATTACCAACATTCTACAATACATACATTCTAACATAATTCTACATTCTACAACAGTAAATATGTGACGTGCGAATTGTTTTATTTTAAAGTCAATGGGAGCGAAGTCGTTGCCAAAAGCTAGTTCATTATAATCGCTTCTTTGAAAAACGAACAAACATACTATTAAGAGATAATATGTTGAATTTTCCCGGATTATTATGTGTAAACACATATAAAGTATTTGCAATAATAATAAATATGATTATTTGATACAAAGTACTTATAAAGATCTCGGACTATTTGCACGGTTTATTATCCGCCTGGGTGTCATCATTCTAGTCCTTAATTTAGATTATTCTAGACGTTTATTGCGATGACTAACAATCTTTGACAACTGCCCACACTGGTGCCATCGTCATCGGTACTCTATTTAAAAATAACATATTATTTTCTTAAATCTTATCTCATTCTTGAACATTTATCTATTATCATTATTTTTGATGTGTTAAAATGAGTTATCGTTGTTTTTAGTGTACTTTAGCTAATAATAATAACTTTACGTATTATAACTTGAAATCTAGTCCGTTGATGCTGAAGTTGAAGTTTATAGATATAGAACGATAGATTCTAGTGACGTATGTTTCCTTCATTTAATTCTTGGTTCAGTTTTTATTTAGGGGCCATGTTCTCTTTATAATTGTTATTATATTGATTATATAATCTAGCAGAAGAAAGAGGAAGAATTAATTGATTTTAGCAACAACGGTTTTATTCTGAACTTAATCATACAATGCATAAGCTTAATGATGCATATACTTAAATATTAAATCATTCTTAAACACTACAATCTATCTGTTATATTAATCAAATTATCGAGATATTATACTAAGAAGAAATTAAAATGGGTTTTCTTTTTTTTTTCAGGATTGGCTTAAAAACGACCAATTCAGACAAATGAAGACGAGTGCATAAACGCAAAACTATTATTAGTAGCTATCAAGTGACACATATCTTTCTGAACATAGAAAACAAAAAAGAAATTGTTCTTGTATCGAATGTACTGAACTAGTGGTAATATATTATCGGTTCGCCGATACAAACGTAACGTAGCGTTGCCCGCGGTACCTTCCCTGTCGCTGCAATAGCCAGTGCTCGCCGGAGTCAAGCGACTCGGCCAGCACGCCCAGCCACAGCCGTGGATAACCTCGGCCAGAGCCCCCTCCCGGTGAAGAGGCTGCACGAAGCGCTTCAGAGTGCGCAAGTGAAGCGTCAGCGGCTTTCTCCCCCGTACCCCCAGGGCCCTCCCACCCTTCATCCCATTCACCAACTCGCCGTACACCAGCACATCAAAGTACAGCAGAGCATAGTTCAACAAAGTATCGTGCAGCAACACCAACTGAACCTGGCCCATCAATCCTTGCAAACACTGCAAGCGCAACAGAACTTACAAGCGCAGCAGAGTCTACAAGCGGCTCAAAGTCTCCAAGCCGCCCAAAGTCTGCAAGCGGCGCAAAGCCTCCAAGCGGCTCAAAGTCCAGTAGTAACGAGTGGTGCAGGCACGCAGCAGGCGATTGGAGCGACACAGAACGCGCTGGTACCGTCGCAGCAGCCTTCGCCGGCCCCTTCACCGCAACACAAAAACATGGAGCTCGCGCTCTGTCAGAGTATGGACTCCGTCAACACTGCTACTACTGAGGAAGAGGTGAGTCAATTTTACATCAGAACTTAAGAATGTAATAATTTAAAGTATTGCGTTATTTTTTATATTTTATTCCTTCAAATTTGTCAATAAAGAAAGCGTAATTAACTATAGTAATAATTCAACGTTTAACAGTCTTCCTGTGTTTCTATACTATATATGTATCGAACGTAGAAGCTATAGAAGAAAGAATAGAAACTAGAAATTGAAATTTCCCACTCGAAGGGCTTAATGTATCGCTTTTACTATTTGTCATCGTACAATTGTGAAGTAATATCGAAGAGGCGCGACTCCGAAGCCGTTGCAATGGGAAAACGTTCCGATATACAATAAGCATTCGCTAACACAATAAAAGGAAATATTTCTCGCGACACCAACAACTGGAAATAGAAAGATCTTATTACTGTAACCTATCGTATTATTCTCGTTCTTATTACAATAGGTTATAGGTCGATGTTTGTGTTATCAATATTAAAAATGTCAAAAGCGAGTACAGACGGCACGTGTCGCTGTGCCGCGCCGCGCGTCGTGTCACTTCCTGACAGAATCGCGATTGTTTACTATAAACTTGTGATAATATATTTGAATTTGCATAGTGTAAGTAAACTTTGTTACAATTCTGTTATCAAATAGTGATATTGTGTTAAACATTTTACTGTGTTATGGTTTTCATTGACGTATAATATTTTATTTCAAAAAGGATCTAAACTTGCGACAATAATTTTTCTTGTCTGATTGACAGTTTCATTGAGATACAAATTGTAGGTTACCATAATTTACATTAATACATGTTGTGGAATTCACTTTCTGTGTGTATAATTTCGTACACACAAATAGTAATGTATATAAATTTGTCAAATTTATTGCCACGTTTTTACAACTAGGTATAGGTATATTTTGAATTAATAGCAGTGTTTATATTTGTCTTATCTGCTCGCATCGATCAATACACAAAATATAGGTATCAGCAAAAATTAATTTAAATAAAATCAGGATGTTACAAACTAACTCAATTTCGAATTGCATGAACTAGGCAACAGCCCAGCCGAAGTGTGCCGTGCACCCTTGAGCTAGTTGCCAAAATAAAATCAGCTGAGTACCTTAAACGCTCGCCTTAGTAATTCGGTGAAGCTGTTAAAGCCTTGCTAGGTCCATACCACAGTCAGTTGTCAGTTTGAGAACTAAAAAAAATAAAAACTAACTCTATTTACTATGTAGAATGTTTAAATGTGGAAGTGTAGACCATATATCTATAATCACTTGTTTTTGTTTATTAACAAACAGACAAAGTGCAATTATTTTGCCGAGCTAGTATAAAACAACTAAGAAAGGCGCTCGTTTCGTTTAACCTAAAGAATCAACTTAAAAACTAAGTAACAACTCTGAAAGAAACAGCTTTAGAATCCTTTTACGCAAACTACGAGTACGAACAGGCAAAGAGAAGTGGTCAGCGGTTTTGTTAGCCGACTAGCTGAGGAAAATAGTCGAAAATAGAGTACCATTCATTCAGGAAGCAACGGGACAGCGCGGCGCGAGTTCGCTTGTCGCGTCGCGGAATCTGAGTATACAGTTACTCTACCTCACTTGTATTTTTATTTTCAACTAACTGATAACCGCGTCTCCGTCTGCGTTGTCTATTATCTCAACAATATATGTTATGTACAGAGGAAAAACATAAGCACCACAGCGCTTGCCTCCACTTTTGCACAGTAACAAGACACTCATCTCTGAACGCGTAGCATTTATAAAAATCAAAACAATGGAATAACGTTTTTTTTAATCAATAATAGTGTGAATTCTTCGTATTTCATAATTTGTAAATTGAATAATTTTATCTGGATTTCATATCTATTGGTGCTCTGAGCAAAAACCATATACATTTCTATACATGTTATTAATTAATCAAATATAGAATGGGCTGCACGCAAGCTGAATACAAAATATGAATACTATATGTACAAAGACCGCTATACTACGCGTCGCTAGTCTAGCGCAAGCGCAATACCGTCACAAGCATGTCGAGGTCATCGGTGATGGGAACCCATAAATATTTCTCCTATCAAAAATTGCTCAACACGGCTATAGGAGCTTCCACTTAAAAAAAATATACAATTAATTTAATATTACACCAACCTTAAACAGTTGCGAAGTTCTCTGTATTCAACGTATCTATTAATTATAATTTTGAAAGCCCGGAATTGCATATAATTTAATTATTGCCCCACACGTATTCAGAAGTTTTCAGATTATGAGTGTTTCGTATCGATCTGTCAGAATGAAATTGACTGACATTATGAATTCCGGATCGGAAGATTTAAGATTACGAATTCATAACTCGCCACTTTCATACATACATTTAATATGAGTGGAGCACACACACACCGATATCCGATTAGAAATTATTTCTCCGTAATTTATTATACTATGCCTCTGTGTCACCTTTCATACCATAGCAAAAGTATCTATTAATTTTTAATTCTATGGACGTTCTGCAGTTATCAGAGAATCTGTCTTGAGATCTTTCTTGATGTAACGTTAACATTACACATAGCAATAACAGTTATACTTTATAATTCATAATGCTAATATTGCTTTCGATCAAATCTACAGTATCACGAGCGAAGCCGCGGGCTTAAGCTAATTCTTGTTATAAACTGTTATCAGTTCTTCTGTTGCTAGGTCGTTTGGCACTCATTTCGCAAAATACAACAAACATACAATAATGTAATGAGTATTATGTGTTCGTATCGTGCTTTGAGCTTGAACAAAGTCTCTCTCTCTTTCACACGTGTTGGTTTCTGAAAATAAGGCTTGCTTGTTCTCTGCACTGGACTGCTGTTGTCATTGTCAATAATAATTACGAACAACGGATAATCAAAAACAACATTCCGTAGGAATAATAGAGACCACTTCTAGTTAACAGCGAATGTATGAAGTATGCGTTTTTTTTTTGTTACAAAGAGCTGAAAGTAGTGCTCTGATTATAAATTCCCCTTTCGTATTTAGCTCGACTAAAGACGTTCGCCTGAGACAACGAAACAATATGAATTTTTAAGATGTGTGTAATGCAATGTTTCCGGAATTAAAATTGTGAATTCAAAGAGATATTCCGGCTATATAAGACCAGCTATGCTTTCATATGTTACATGTTCAATGTATGCATGTCGAAGGCAGTGTTTTGTTAGTTACTACCTATATTATATCATTGTTTGATTCCCCGCTTCGCTTTGATGTGAGTTAATGCAGTCGAGCCGAGAGGGTTTATAGACGAAGTCCTTTGCTTACTAGCGTATATTATGCAGCCATTCATGCGGCTATTTGCATACACTTTCCATATGGCCGCTGGTAAACGGTGACGTGTTCGTCATACCTGAAACTATAATTAATGTCGAAACTACTTGTAATAATTTTCACGAAATGACATGCGTTTGCCCTCAGTTTTAATTCACAATTTTAGTGTTTTAATTTGTTTAAAGAAATATTTGATTTTCATATTACGGATATAAATGTTCGATAATAATGTATTATTTTAAATGAAGTGGTCCGATTGAACAATAACAATAATGATAAGCAAGAATTCCGCTAACGTAATATTAATAACAATAAATGACAACGTTTTTCATGACTTCATTACGAGTTCAGTAATTTTTTTTTACATTGTAGTAGGTACTTTTATAATAAATAATATTTTGGAGAAACGTTCGCCTTCCTTTACAAAACGGGCGATAGAAATTGAAAGGTATAAATCATCACGTGAGTAAAAATTGTTACGTTTTCGGTCTCTCTTTTTTTTCGTCCAGCTACATTATTGGCCTGAAGGGATTTCACAGCTTCACTGAACTACCTTTCGATCTCTCTCTCTTCCAGCGACTTTATGGGCCTGACTCGACAAAATTCGATAACACTTAAATATCAAATTCATAAACTGAACAACGCCATTTTTCGCCACGGGTATAACGTTTTTTTTCCTACGTGAAGAAAATATACAAATATAAACAATCTAACCATTCTTATCAGTTACATTCAGAGTTGAATAAAAAGTATAAGGAACTTTGCTCCCGACGGGGTCCTGGGCCGTACTTATGTACTAAATTTTTTGAAATAAATTCTACTTTTAGATGATTAAAACAAAGATAGGTTATAGAAAACTGAACATTTTTATAGGTATGACGTTTTAATTATATAGGAAATCACTACATAGTATAAAACAAAGTCGCTTTCTCTGTCCCTATATCCCTATGTATGCTTAAATCTTTAAAACTACGCAACGGATTTTGATGCGGTTTTTTTTAATAGATAGAGTGATTGAAGAGGAAGGTTTATATCTATAATAACATCCATTAAATAGTGGAGAAATACTGTTATTTTTGAGGTTTCTAATGTGATGTTGTAAATAATTACATTTTTTCCGCTTACATTGCAAAAAAACGCAGGCGGGCCACGGGCAGTAATGAATAAATCAAAACTACTGGATCGATTTTAATAATTTTTTCAGTGAATGACATAGGCTATATATTTTATACCCGTGCGAAGCCGGAGCGGGCCGCTAGTATTACATAAAAATGAGTGCGTGTAACAGTCACACGCGATTGAAGTAAAACTTCTTTGGCGTTGTAAGAGATGGCGATTAAGATAAAAATAAATAAATACATCATATGATAATTTAAAAAGTTAAATGATAATTTATCGTCGACCACTATAAATTTTAATTACTATTATCATACTTCGCTACATATAATGAAGCTTTGATTTAATTTGTTACTTATTTACATTGAAACCAGATGGCCGCACGGTTGTGCGCCAATATATACATAATTGATTCTATTGTATGATTTTTATTATTATTCAATTTAATATTTTTTATTATTATTTTTTCATAAATTTTTGATTGATTTGTTTATAAACTATTTATTTATAAAATCAAATATATTTAAATACCGGATGGTACAGAAACGTGACGCCATATTGCTTTAACGGACTTCCGTTGCATTGTCGTCCAGTTACCAACTAGTCGCGCCTTAAGAAGTTTTACTTCAAAAATATTTATTGTCTTAAAGTTATACAATATTTAATAATTCCCAGTCCTATCATTATGTGTATTAGTCGTATAAATATATATATATACTAGATACAACGTAACAGTAATACAGAAGTCCCAAGAGTATGCAACAGTGCTTCGAGTTATTTGGTGTGGACAGAGTCCAGACGTACTTGTGAATGTATTGCGCAAAACTTTGTCTGAACGCTGTAAAGGGAGTCCAATACTGTCGAAGTATCATCGTTCTTTGTTCTTTTGTTCTTTGCAACCGGTGGCATGGGAACATAAATGTACGTACTATCATTACTTTCATCTTTTGTTGTTGATATATTACTTCAGGTGTCGAATTGAAAGCCAAACTACGTTCCCATGTTTGTTCATTATCGATACAGTTGAATTTATTACTTATGATGGTTTGAGTGGAATTTGATGTAAAGAAATTAAATAAACCTGAAGCTTCAACATTGATTCGACTTGAAAGCTATCGTGAGGTACGATTCGTTTGAAGCGTGCATGATTTCAATGAAATAGTGACTGTGAATCCAAAAAAATTGTATTAGGTAGGGTAGACAAATCTATACTAATACTAGCGGGCCCGGCAGACGTTGTCTCTCCCTGTTTATAAAAAAATCCTTTACAAATTATATATCAAAACGTTCCTCATGAATCGCTTTATCCACTGGAGAAAACCGCTTGAAAATCCTTTCAGTAGTTTTTGAGTTTATCGCGAACAGACAGACAGACAGACGCGGTAGGGGACTTTGTTTTATACTATGTAATGATTATAAAGCTGGAGGGTTTGTATGTTTGGTTGAAAGCGCTAATCTCGGGAACTACTGGTCCGATTTGAAAAATTCTTTCAGTGTTAGATAGCTCATTTATCGAAGGCTATAGGCTATATATCATCACGCCAAGACCAATAGGAGCGGAGCACCGATGAAGAATGTTTCAAAATCGTTGTATTTTTCCTTTTGACAGCTTTCGCTGTGTATTAGTGTTAGCCCAAAGAAACCATTCCACGCGGACGAAGTCGCGGGAACAGCTAGTTCGAATTATAATTATTTGGAAATACTTTCATACTATTTTGCTTGTTTTGACATTTGAATCTTTTTTATTTTTATCTCCATTTCATGCTACATATTTTACACGACAGCACTTTACTATTGAGTCGTTTCCCGTAATCTCATGGGTGCTCATGGTTGCCACTCTGTCTGGGAGACGATTTTGAAGTATGGTTGTCATAATGTTAATATAATTTAAACATGTAACCATTATTATTTGTTCGAGGTCAAATAATTAATGAAATATAATGTATTACTGTTTTTGTTACTCAGATGGTCTACAGTCACGCATGATTTATGTACTGCTTTGGTTTCCTTAGAAACCTTATGTATAATTTATGTTTTTTTCTGTAATAAATATAGTGTAGTCAAAGCCGCTGGCTAATTTTAATGCGCATTCGTGTCGTAGAGCTACTAATAGTATTATTCTGTTAAGTCACAGGAAGCCCTTAAGTAGATGGCCGATTAGCATAGCGATTTGTTGTGTGAGCGACGATGCGAGGAATTCAAGTTTTTGCTAGAAACACGAATATACGTTACATAAAGTAGACAATCAAAAGCTTATCAAATTAGTTGATTTAGTAGTTGTAATGAAAAACATGTTAAGAATTTAAAGAAAAAAACTAATAGTCGTCACAAAATGTGGACGTGAAATGTGGATAGTGAATCGTTTGTAATTGAGAATTGTTGAATATTAAATTAAATGACCTGTCAGTTGTTATTACTCTATTTGTGTAAAATACACAATAATGTCTATGAATTTTATTTTGTGACATATAACTACTTAAGGCTTCTTTTAAATTAATTGTAGTTAGTGTACTTTGACAGCCCTAAAGTAACTAGATAGTTGAAAGGCGACGGCGCGGCTCTGGCGCGACCGGCGCCGTCGGGTCTGCCGTCGACCATACTTGTCTATTTTTGTTTGACAATGATCGCTCGCGTATTTTACAAATAATGCCTTTATTCAAGACTTTCGATATATCGTTGTTTTCATATTGGAATTCAGTTTATCCTTCCCACGGAATTAGAATTTGAGAATTTAGAGATATGGAAAAAAGTCTAAGCATTTATGGTTTTTACTTTTTTGAGCTTTGACTACACTCATCGCATACAATATGCCACATACGTACAGTGTCACCGGTCTAGTTAAGGGTAATCTTTAGTAGGATTCGATAAACAGTTCTTAGGTAATTGTTTTTTTTTGGCGCTCAATAACCAGGATTAATTGGTTGGTACTCGCGACTTCCTCATCAAAGTAAAAACGTTTTTAAGTTATTAATCAGAACTACCTAACCTTTAAGAACGATCCTCTATCTGCCTCCGTATCGTACTTAAAATAAAAAAGAAATGGCATTCAAAGATTTTTTTATAAATCACCTGCTGATGATGACAAACGAAAATCGGTAAAAAATATTTTATATTTTTAACCTAGTAAGTTATAATTAAAAGGGTGAGTTTGGTGTCTTATAGAAGAAACTGTTTATAAGGGTAGGAAATTTTAAAATAGAATAAATATTCCTTATATTCAATTTTCATATTTTTTTGAAATTGGAACTGAGGCTTTGTTCATCTTTTGTTATTTCTCGAATTTATTTTGGTAAATGTATATTTAGACTATACTTTGTAATATGATTTAATAATACCAAGAACAATTTTAATCAGTTGAAGCCTGTTTCAAAACCATGCAGGTGTTACACCAGAATACATTTTAGGATACAGATAAATTATCAGTTGGTCAAATGTATAAAAAAATCATTTAGGATACAGATAAATTATCAGTTGGTCAAATGTATAAATAAATCATGAACAAATTGCTTGCATATTATTCTGAATAATGACTATAGATTATAAGTAAAAAAGTCTGGTAATATTTTTTAAAAGCAAATCACTTATTTGCACGCGAAGAAATAATTTAAAGATAATATTTTACATGTTAAAAAACAAGGTTAATTTGTCGCATACTTACGTTTTCGACTTCCAGTAGAAGGTGACAGATCTATATCATTCGTTTCCAGGCTATAAAGATTGGAGTTTGATAGTCCACGTATAACTCAAATAAGGGTAGGAAATAGAGCATGCAAAAATAATTCATCGCGTCATGTCATTCATAAGCTTGATAGATGGGTCTATCGATTGCGCCCCCCAACCGTTACGCAGAGGAAAGTAGGGTTGGCAAGTGAATAAAATTTGTCCAGCTGAACGAAATATACTTGAAAGTTATTAATTAAAATCTTTGTATTTCGCCAGTAACATTTGTAAGTTAGTCTAAAATAAAAGTAGCTTAAATTACTGCTTATTACAGCTGTCTGCCAATTCATGTTCTGACAAAATCGGTATAACCGTTTCAGAGATTAGCCGAAACAGAAAGACACAAACAAAAAAAAATGTTATAATTAACGTATATACCTTCATATCCATCTAGTAAAAAGCTGTTATTGGGATATTACAACAGACACTTCAATTCTATTTGTGTGTATAGACAAAATAACTACGGTGTTATTACAAAAAAGTTAAATATGTATTGAATGCTTGCTTTAAAAAGGTCTCGTATTAAATGCACTGCGGTCGCTGACTGTTCGCCATCTTGCTCTTTTGTCTCGCTTTGGTTACGTTAGATTAGACTTGCGAAAAAGGATAACGCGAACTTGCCTCGGGCGAGCGCGGTGCATTTAATACGAAACCTTTTTAAAGCAAGTATTCAATACGTATTTAACATTTTTGTAATAACACCGCTAGGGTTCCGCCAAAATAACTAAAGAACCAGTGTCCAGAAACGCGGTCGCTCCATGCGCACGTTTACACTGAACAAAAATTTTTTTGCTAAATTCCACAGGGTCAAAGTCTCAGGTAACAAATAGTTGTTAAAATATATGTGTACAATAAATGAATAATATTCTTAGCCGGCAACGTGTGTAAATAATGCTCGTGTTTTGACGTATATAATCGTTTCTAAACGATAACTCTCTTTCTGTATTAATTCGACTGGATTGGATTGGAAGGCCTCATTTATATCTATAGTAATATTGCGAAGTCAAGAGATTACTTAAAAGTTGAAACAAATCGTTTAAAATACAAATCAAGTTTGAAAACTTCTATTCGTATTATATAGTATATTTATTGAAGAGAGTTATGGTCTCTCTGACATCACGTTACGACCTTTAGGAGTGGAGTAATTACCATACACATTGTATGTTAGAAAGTACACCTAGTTAGAAAATTAGGCAAGTAGGTATGCTGTAACATGTATGCAGACTCTTAACATTTTCCAACATAAAAATGTAAGTAAGATATAAAAAACTTCCCAGGGTATTCTGGAAATCCGGTATTTTGACAGCCCTAGTACGTAGGGGTTCGGCCACGGGAGCCGGGTAATGGTCCGCGTCGACAACACCGCTACGGCTTCCTGAAACCTGTAACTACTTTTGTTTCAGAGTTCGTTCACGTTTTGTCTGGTAAAGTTTTTCATACAGTATACCTCTGTGTTGATTGTTTTGAATGATACTAAATATATTCATATCAAGATATATGGATTCAGTGTACCAGAAATTATTGTATTTTTCTTTAATTATTTTTTTTTTATTATAATATATGCTATAAAAACTATGAGAAATAAATTTTGGCACCCTTGAGCTAGTTATAGCTAAGTGACTGTCTTAAGCGCTCGCCCTAAAAGTCCGTGTTGCTGCAAATGCCCGTCGCGTCGGTACGACTAAAAAAGAAAAAATCTTGTTTGCAATCACTTATTTTAGGAATATTAAAGAAAGCGTTAATTAAAATAAGTATAACACTTCTTTGTTACACTTTCACTAATTAATAACTTCTTATAAGCCAATTTAAACAGACGAGGACCGTTAATTATAACTCGGCAAGAATTTTAATCAATTACGAGTTTTTTTATATGTTACTGTTTTTGTAAACGAAGAATTTTAAAGTAAAAAGTGTCTATTTAATTAGCGAAGTAGATATATGAACGTGCTCCCAAAGATGAGAGACTGACGGAATGGAATTGGATAATTTTGCCTTTATATAACCAACTGGACTGTGTAATTGAAAATTTCTTGTTGGCGATGTTGTTTTTATTTATAAATCAGGATTTTTTAGAATTACGAATATTTTCATCTCAGCTGCGTGTGATGATTTCAAATTATAATTTATTTGTGATGTTAATTTCAAAAACTTATAGAAACTTAAAATTAATGAGTACAAAAGGAAATGCGTAATTTATTGACGTAGGAAACCTTAAACTGTTTCTCAAAATTATTTTCTGCAGTACGAGTTTTACACATTTTTAGCAATGAATAATATTGTGAAAAAAATTACACTTGACAATTAAATTTATATTTATTTCTTTGTATACGCTATGTACCTTTGTAATTTATCTATGCTATAGAAACAGTGTTATATGATTAACTAAATGTTATTACCATGATAACATACCAAAACGGCGACTATAAATAAAAAGGAAAAAAAAAAACAGTCTATAATTTTCGAATAGAAGATATCCACAGTCTTTCCTGCAAAGCCTTTAAGTATCTGCCAATAATACGCAGATCGAAGAAAATCTCCGTCGGAACTGAAGAGAAAATTATTACATCGCTCGAGTTCAATCGCGGAGACATTCTCTTCGAAACGATTTTAAGAGAAGAATTTTCGCCGAGTGTAATATAGACACCTCGGCCGTTTCAACAGTTTGTCCACCTAATTTGTTCGTCGGCGCTCTGCTGTAAAAACAAATAGTTCCGCAAATCTCCTTAAAGAATGATAAAGACAGATGTATTCGACCCGAGCGGGCGAAAGGGAACGATAGTTTTCCGAGGCTCACGTTCACGGGCCGCTTGAATGAGCGATTGGTGTTTACGTTCCGCTTTTGTCTGGTTCGAGTCCTGTTTGTCGGCCACTGCAAAGAGTTTCCTTTGTCCATTAACGGAGTAATAATTAATCGAGGTTTATCTAATGTTCCTCGGTTTGAGTTACTTTCGGAAAAGTTTTAATTGAATTTGTTGGTCGATTTTAGCTTTTCGATGTGAGAGTGTTGTTACGGCTTTAAAACAATTTTTAGGTAACGCTTGGGGAAAGTTTTCAGTCATAATTTTACCTGGTTTCGTAACTTTGGTAATGCGTCAAAGCTCTTTCATAATATTCAATGGTGAAGCCTGTCTTCGGGCAAACCGCTAGTCAAAGTTTTCATTGGCCAAATTTTAAAACTGAAAATGTATTTTTTTGTCTTTTAATAATTAAAAAGCTTTATTTGAAAAATGAATAATAGATAATTTATATCTTACATTGTTTTCAATATTTTTACACAATTTAAACTAAATACTTCGGGTATATCTATTTCAAATATATTTTCAGAAATATATAGAAGGAATTAACATTGCAAGCAAAATAATATTCAAAACAACACGTCCGCCTTCATGTTTTTATAGATAGGATGTCTAACTAAAAAGTTATCAAATTCATTTATCTGCAATCAAACAATTTTTAGTAATGCCATAATTTACTAAACTATATTTCTTCAACTTTCACATAGCTAGTAACTGTTCTGTTTTACATACTGATATAAAAACAACTACGATAGTCAGTCACCATCAGAAGTATCGTCAACCTGTCTACCGGATTTTCTCTATTGTTAATCAAATGTTAAAAAGTTCTTAACTAAGTATTTATAAAGGTACAATTATAAAACATTTGAAAATTATCAAGGATCTGCGAATAATAGTAACGTACCATTACAGTGTCGAGTTAAGCCTGGTACACTACACTGGACACGTAAACAGAGACGCTACACACAGAATAACTGTTTTCCAATGCACTGAACACCCCTCCGTTGCTTTGTACTTCGGATTACCGGCAATCTTTGCCCTCCAATAAACGGAAACTGTTCTCTTTTAATATTCTATACGGTAAAAGAGAATCATTAAAAATTTACGTAGTCTGTTGATACTTTTTATAATGGTTTTTCTTTGGATGACTTAGGTAACAATTTTCTCTTATAGTAACATCTAAAACTTTCCTTTTAAAATAGATGGTTATCATCATTTAAATGGAAAGTATTTACATGGATTCATTTACAGATAAACAGTAAGGGTTTCAATAAATGACATTAGCAAAAATGTAGTTGTTTTCTTTATTTTTACTAGCTCTCAGGTGCAGTTTCCGAAAAACACGTTTAGGTTCTTGGCGTTACATTTTAAACTTGAGGGTTGTAGCTAATCAGATAGGCATCAAAAAAGCCCTAGCATGATATAAAACTTTTTGCTTTTATATATCTCATGAAACTAATAAACTAATTTTTATAAATTATAATAATTGGAATACTCGTATATTGTCACGTGTAATTTAGCTTTTACGATGAATTTTAACAAACGCCTCGGTCAGTATAATTGTAAGTACTTAATGGCTGTGAAGTAATTAAGACTCCTGCTAGTTAGGTATTTATTGTGCATTGTGCGAGCGACTTGGCCGCCGGCCAAAATAATCGTTCCCTAAAGCTTTGCGAATCCTAGCAATGTATTAATTCGCCTGTATTGTTATTCAAGGTGTGAGAGATGATGTCATTCGCTACTAGAAGGATGCAATATAGACGAGACGTAAAGTTGATCGGGATAGTATAGAAATTCGAACTAACAAAAAGGTATAATAATCTTGAATGCAAAACGAAAATCGAAACGAAAAGCATTGTGAGCGGAAAATCGAACTGCGATGTCGCAAACCGAAAGCCTCTTTGTGCGCAATCAATGGCCTCTCGATTGCTGATAACTTTCCTTACACCAAAGGAAGTCTGAGTTCAAACTACCGTCAGCATATTTACGACTCCTTCATTTTCTAGTATTGTTTTGTAATGTTATACGTACTATTCATTATTTATTTATGAGAGGTTTGTTACCCTCTCGCTTATTAATTTCAGCTTATAAGTTAAAATTATAATAGTATTTTATTATTTATATTAATATACATCGAGTATTGTTTATATGCGTGTTTGTGTGTGTAATTGAAATATCCTACACATTATATAATATTTGCAAGTACCAGAAAGAGTCCTAGTGTTAGGTCAAAGGCCCCTAGTCGAGGGAAGGTACGGGCATAATCATCACGGCGCAACACGATTTAATCGCATTCACAAACAAAGATATATCCAAAGTTCTATGCTTTATCACGTTCGGTGGTATTACTTAAACATTTCTCTTAGATTCAGGTTTTGTTATGGTGTTTCTAAACTTCCTAAACCGTCAACCGATAGTGTTTTACTAATTCGCTTACTAAATGTACGCGAGTTATAACAATTCAATAGTACACGAGAGTCGAAAGTGCGTGACTATCACGGCTCTCATAATCGAAAAAGATACTATTTATTTCAAGACAGTTTTTACATAAATTCATTAATGATTATAAACTGGACATAGTACAATTACAACTAGATAAAGCTAATTTTTATTTCAGTACAATTAAATTAAGTTAACAAATCCTTTCAATCTTTAATTTAGCAACACATTGGGTAAGTACGATTTGAAATGTTGTCGAGTAAGTTGTTGCACTAGTTGTGCCAACTAGACCTGTTTTAATCGTTACTCGTATTGAATAACATAACTTTCACTAGATACCCGACTGAGGTAGCGGTTTCTACGTACTCGTACTTGTCATAGCATAGCAATATATTCCGTTCCCTTACGAAAACTACGCTGGGAAGCAAATTTATTCGGAATTCGATTTTCATATTTTCAACAACAATAATTAACTTGAGATTTATGATAATTGTAGAATAACTTTACACTTATTTTTTCATTTAGTTCCATAATTAACCTCATTAATTCATAAACTTAAGTTTGAGTATAGAAATTTGAATGAAGGTGACTTGCAGGTCCATTGTTAAGGGTATTTTATATATCACTAGCTTTTTTTCATGGATTCGCTAGCGTTAATAAAGGTTAGGTCACTATAACTCGGGAGCAGTACTCTTTTTCTAGATGAAAGCTACCGTATGTCCTCTTCTGTACCCCTGACAACACGTATGCGAAATTTCACGACGATCGATTAAATAGTGAAAGTGTAAAAGCGTAACAAAATAAATTCATTCGCATTTATAATATTAGTTCAGATCAAGACATCGGTCCTTTCGCGTTTCTTTGTATATATATAAGAACAATCCAGGTGGTATTAAAACGGCATTAATTCACAATATATTTTTGTTAGTGCACAAATTAAGTTCTTGGCTGCGGTCACGTACGGGCTCGCCTTGTTTGAAATACGAAGGAGCTCATCGGTCCGGCTCGTTAAGCGTCGGAGCGTGCTTTTATTACATCGAAGCGTGCGCTGCGGACGCGCGACTCTTGAATATTAAATTGATGGCCAGTGGGTCATGCATACATTCCCCATTTAGTTTTTGTGAAATAGGACACTAGGCGGCAGTATCCGCACAATCCACCCATTATCTAACTAGAAAGCGATTTGAAAAACGACGGAAGCACAATTTTCAGTATCAACACTGCCAGGTTACGCCGGGAAATAGTTGTAGTATAAAACTGACACGGAACTGTTTATTTATTATGTATAAATAACTAGCTTGTGCCCGCCGCTTCGCTCGCGTTAATATAAATTTGTTTTATCCCTTGGGAATCGTAATTTTCTGGATGACAGTTGATGAGGTTTTCTGGATAATGGATGAATGTCACTTGAAGCGTGAAAACGTAACAAATATACTCATATTCACATTTATAAGATTAGTATAGATATAGAAATATGTTACATTCAGTTACAATACCCGTAATACATGATGTATGATTAACAGGGACCGTTATATCATATCATGTAGACTCACCGTTAATGTCACGCTATTGTAGTCAACGTTAATTAAAAACGCAACGTTTTTTACTGCGGTAAAGTAATACCGTTGACATGTCTATTTCTGTAGAAAAGCAGCAACGATCACGCTGTGCAGTCTTCCATTCGCAACGCTATAGTTGTCAAAAGCACCAGAACACTGCTCTCCTCAGAATTAGGAACTGACTGAGCTCAAGTAGTAGTTTTGTCTGAGGTTAGAGATAAGCTATCATTTGCAGTAACCATTTAGGTGAATTGTATTTTAATAAGAAAGGATCAACTGACCTTCTTCTCAAAGAATATACTTGTTGAAAATTAAAATACAATTCCTTTGAGGCTCAAAATTACTCAACGAATCGGCATAGGTCAATGACATTCGATGTGGAATTTTTCGTAGATGGTTCTAGACTAATTGTTTTTTGGATTCGATTGACCCTTTGACATTTTTAATGCCCTACGAAGCGGGTGAGAATTATTTACATGTATATAAATAATTTACATATTTTACTTTTAACGTATATGTACAATAATTTGTCCTTAACTATCTATATTTATTTTTTAGATTCAATACATACATTACTAAACTTGTTCAGGGTTTGATTGCGGAATCCTAACTTTGTCTACTTTATTGCAGTAGTACTCGTGTTGTTGTGTTCCGATTTGAAGGACAAGTTTTATAGTTTACACTAACACATTGAAAATTAAGTATTTTGTAGTGTTCTATTTTTAAAGACTGCTGATGGAGTTGTAATCTGTTTTGAGATTAGCAGATATTTACTGATGATAATAATATTGATGTTGATTGTTCCAACTGATTTCGGCCATGGCGACCACTTTGACCCCTAATCTGAGAAATGGCGCTGGTGCGCTCGATGATGGTTTTTCTTATATCTTCGCGGCGAAACTCCGTGCACATTGTGGGCATATGAGTACGTCGTCCTCATAGTGATATGTTATGGCAGCAAGTGGACGAGCCTTTAACTGGTCGCGTTTGGTATCAAGGTCAGCTTTACGCTGAGCTTCGAACTCGCGTACTTGACTGTTGACCATCCCGCACCATTCTGACCACTGCACTGTGCTACTAAATATTCCCTGTTAACAATAATGTTATCACTGAATACTAGGTGTACTTGAATAATTCCACACCAGTTTGTGCATAAACTTTTAAAGTTACGATGTTAATATTTCATATTGCACTTCTCGTTGTGGCCAATTACGCGTTATTAGCGTTTATATCTCATGTTCGTAGTTTTTTTTCTATAAAAAGAGGTATATTATTTAAATGAAATTGATTCAATGTTAACGTTCGACCTTGAATATGGCGTGAGTCATATAACAATAGAGTTGTTTTGTAATAAATCAATAATAATAAAAGAGATAGAACTATTTTAACATTACGAATGTAAGTTATGTAAGAATATCTGGTGGACACCAATTTCATTTTAACAAACATGCCTTCTTCTTGCTTATGTTCGAGTTGTCTTTATTATTACGCGACTTTTGAACTCAAGTCTGACCTTGCTACAAAATACAAAGCAAACAAATCACCGTGAGGAAACCCGCGTAGAAGTAATATAATGCAATGTAGATGTAATGTTCTAATGATACTAATGACTCTGGGGCCTAAATGTCCTCTGTATATTAGGTATATGTATGAAAATTTGTCACTTTTGTTTAATGATTTTGTTTTTTTCGAGATCAAATGCTGCACATTTTTAGGTAATTATTTTTTGTTTTATTTGTAATAATCAGAACAAGGTTTGTTGAAGAAAAATGTTAGAAAAATTTACGTATAAATGAAATATTTGTATTAAAATAATCTTCATATAAAAAATAAGTGAGATAAAAGACAAATCTTAAAGATATTGACAGGCGGTTTTGGCGGGATCTTAGACATTCCAATGTTGTGGAAATTATATTTTATTCATAATAATCGTCTGTTATTCGCCTCTTTATTTTGTAATATTGGTTATGTTTTACGTAATATCGTTTGGTTATTATGCACAAGTGAAATGGATAGGAAATAATACCGCTGAGCATGGATTCTGACTTGCCACAAAAACTCCCTTGAAAGTTCTAACAAGACGGCCACCATCTTGTTAGTTAATTGAAATGACTGAAAGAAAGTTTTAATATCATTACCTACTCGACGATGGCAGTAATAATCTAAGATTGGTTGCCAAAAATAAAATATATTGACAGATTGACACTCGATTGTTTAGTTGCTATTTTATTTGATTATACATTCGTATTGCAAAAGGAAAATTTGGTCTTATTGTCTTCATTACTACACTCGTGTGTAGCCTGGACAAGTAGCTAGTTGTATTAATAATAATTATATTGCTAAGAACTCTAGTGCGAATTGGTTACACGTCTGTGTTCACCAATTTTACTGCGCAAGCTAAAGATAATTCAGAACTGTGTCGTGATGTATACTAAATATTTTTGATTTACGACATTCAGTTCTAGCTTATTTACTGGCACGTCGTAAATAATAAAGGATAGACAACAGAATTGAATATTAAAGTTAAATAACAGATTTATTAGTCTATAGTTATTATGAGTTTACAATGTCTATATTATGTTGTAAGTGTGCTAACGAAAACAGTGTTGTTAATGTATTTCATAGTTTATGGCATCTATTGATAAGTATGTCGTCTATGCAATAATTTTTTTAAAGGCAATTGTTGGAAGTTAACATAACAATCTATTTTAGGTAAGTTACCACTTTGTTTCGTTTTGGTATATAAGGTAGTTTTATAGTCTTACTACAACAATATATATATATATATATTTATGTGGTTGAAAAATATGTTAATCATAAAAAAAAAATTGTACCCCTGGTTATTTTTATTTATATGTTTATTTTAGGGTATTTGTCTAATTTAAATAATAATAATAAAATATAGATGATTTCAATATCTCATAGATCGACGTATTCTTTAACATCTGCAGGCCGGCATGACAGCGGTGACAGGCGATGGATAGTATGTCTCGCGATGGTCGCCATTGTGCACCATCAAGCACAGTGCAGTCATTTTGCTGTGCTACAATAAAAAAAAATATTATTAAACTTTTCAACGTCTTATTCTGTTCCAACCAAAGTCCTACCTGATTCATTTGAACCAAACACACTCCATTAAAATATAATAAAAGTAAATTTTCAAAAAAAAGTATTAACCGACTTCAATATCAATCAAAAACCCATAAGGCACTAAAAAGCGGAAAATAAATAGTTTATCAAATTAACCAAATTAAATAAAACATATGAATATGTGTGCTACCTAGAGATGTATTGGAAGTCGGTGCCAACCGAAATTTCAAATTTGTTCCAGGTAGAAATGTATTACAGAGACGCGAGAGTGGACTTAAACTTTGTACCTATGTAGATGATATGATTTTCGGTTCGCACCGACTTCCAATACATCTCTAGGTAGCACACATATTCATATGTTTTATTTAATTTGGTTAATTTGATAAACTATTTATTTTCCGCTTTTTAGTGCCTTATGGGTTTTTGATTGATATTGAAGTCGGTTAATACTTTTTTTTGAAAATTTACTTTATTTTTCCATTTTTAGTGTACATAAAAATATTTTATTAGCAGTGCCCGCGAACTCCGTTCCGCCTTAAATATATTAAAATATGCGCATTTTTGCGGTATGGTATCTATCGGTATGGTATGCGATATGGTTTCAATTGGTTGTACAATAAGTAACGTTTGGTACGAACGCAACCTTATCAATAATCTGCGATAGTTTCTACCACAAACTCGGCTACCATCGCTTCACACATAATACACCTTAAGTAATGTAATTACAATCCTTGCGTCATGTTGCAACACAGCAACGAACATAAGCACAATAGGCTCCTAAGAATTAAAGAGTTTTTTTTATAATATTGGTGGCAAACGAACATACGGGTCACCTGATGGTAAGTGATCATGGCCGCCCATGGATACCTGCGACACGAGAGGAAACACAGATGCGTTGCCGGCCCTTAAGAATGGAGTAGGCTCGTTTCATGAAACTTTTCTTACTTTGTCACGGATCCCATGATCAGAACCTAACCAAATTCTCATCAAACTACCCTCGAAGTACATCCTTTCCAATAAAAAATGAATCACCGAAATCGGTTAGCGTGGTATTGAGTTATTCGTCTATTTGTCGTTTACATAATTAATGCAAATTTAAAACTTATACGGTTTTGCACTGGATGCCGTTGTCAGAACTGGACCAAATTGAAATGGGTCCACACGGGAAGTACCAGCTTTCAAATAAAAAAAGAATAATCAAAATCGGTTTAACCAGTCCAAAGTTATGAGGTAACAAACATAAAAAAAAAAATACAGTCGAATTGATAACCTCCTCCTTTTTTTGAAGTCGGTTAAAAATATATGTCGTTATCGATCTACTGATTTAGAACATATTCTAAGTCGAAGTTTTTTTACCTACTACATATTGTGTCTACACATATGACGAATATACTCAAATAAACCTTGTTCATGTCAACATTTTTATATGATAAATACTATCAAAAATCAAATATTTATTATTAAAACTAACTCCAGTTTCATTAGAACGTGTTAAATACTTATATCAAATCTTTGCCAAATAAGGTGAAACACTACTAAAAATCAGAAGATAACAATGTAAAAAAAGTTCTGTAACACGTGACTAACATTGTTAATATTTTTTTAATCTCATAGAATTTATATTAGATACAATAACAAGTTTTAATCACTATAATAATCAATTATTAACTTGAATTATTATTGTGTATAATAGGTATCGTTATAATTAGAAACCATTTCATAATTAATAAATATACGTGGATACATTACGTATTGAGATACCGGGAAGTAAATTGAAATATGCAAGGCGATAAATTACGCTTGTGTTTGTAATTTTATTATTATTGTCTACTCGTAATTAACTGACGCAACTCAATCGGGTAACAATTAAAATGCTCAATGCATCAACACGCGACGGCAGGAATGAGGTCATACCTCCTATTGTCATTATTTATTATTTAGATTGCAGTACGATACGTACTCATTTATATAAGTTTAGCTACCTATAGATCATGCGTAGAATTGTATGTTACATTACTTTGTATGAACCATAGATATTGATTTATAATTATGCCTAGTTAACCAAAAGTGTATAATACAGTGTTGTTTACTACGTTACACATGTATTTCACATCTGCCAGGCGTCCCGTGACGGCAATTTTTTTACTATAAATTAATTATATTTTCCGTAGTTTTTAAAATGTTAATATTCGTTGTTCTTGTTATTCTAGCATGTTTTTCCTATTCTAGTTGCATAGAATAAACTTAATATTTTTTATAGGAATAAAAATCTCTAAATGCATTGAATAAAGAATTGTTGCTGTATATAATATAGGTACACGTATAAATGAATGAACTCGTTATTTGAGTAGTGAAAGTAAAAAAAAAAATGTTTTAACGGCTTCTATATAATTTGCTTACCGTTGTTTATACGGGTGTACATGTTAATTGTATAAATGAGCCTTTCACTTTTGTGATCTTAAAAAATTGGAAGATATTTATCAGAAGTTAGCCCTTATTCTTGATTCTAAAATTCTTAATAAACCTTGTTTGTTTGACGAGTGATTCCTTTAAATTTTAAAATAATCTATAAGATAAATTCTAAGTTATCTCAAATATATATTTAGCCAAAATGAAAAAAAATGTACTAAGTACAACATAAATTAACGTACAAACTTGTTATTGGAGGTCGCGCAACGCAGAGGTGACTTTGGTATTCTTTTATTCTTTATATAGTCGTGGGATTTTACAACAATACACCTTTCCATCAAAAAAATATCAGCACTTTGCTTAAACTCATCTTTTATACCGAGATGTACAATTTTATTCAATGTATTTAAATCTATAATCCGAAACAAATTGGCAGAACAGTCCGCATGGACGATAATAATATTAATAATTCTAGTTCATTGTGATTCGGGAACGATCCGAAGTTATGGGAGGGATAGAATCCTCTCGATGGCGTTCACCTCACGTAGTCAATACCTGTTCACAAATACCGTTTAGAATATAGCTGGGCTACGAGTTAGTATTTCTGCTAAAACATTACGTGCATTTCTTTGATATCCGAATAATATTATTATAAAGTATTATGGATGTCTTTTTAATTCCTTTCCTATGAACTCGTTTTTACCCTCATTGACTATTTTAAGGTTTCGCAAGTAATACTTACAATAATTTAATTGTAAATTATAATATCATTAACTAAGTAGAATTACAGAAAAGAAAGTTGGTAATGCGAACTCAATCTTTATTGTTTACTAGTTTTTCCTTGCGGTTTCGCTCGGGTACGTGTAGATTTTGAAAATAGAATCCATGTTGCTCGCTGATAATGTAGTATTCTAGGTGAAAGATTTTTTAAAATCGGTTAAATAGGTTTTGGGTGTATCCATTACAAACCAAAAATCAAATGTTTTCTCTTTATAACTGTTGAAAAAAACTTCGTAAAGTGTTTTCAATTACTGATGACGTTCTTTATAATACACATAATATTAAAAAGATTGTGTATTATGTAGTGAAAAAAAAGGAAGACATAATGTTTAACGTAGCCGGGATCGTTAACTGAAAATTATGCGGAGCAAATGTGTGTAGAGATAAACTAATATAGATGTGTTTATATAAACTGCAAAATTTTATTATCGATTTTATAAAATTAACATTACGTTCTAAACGTACTACAATTTTTTCCTTCTCAAAGGAGCTCTTATACAATTTTTTATGATATTTAGGTCGCTGACGAAGCCCATGTTTACGTTATACTACTTGCAGAATGATAACTACGCATTCGAGAAAGAAAAATAACATCTGTTAAAATTTTTGTAACAGAAATAATCATAGTATTTTCGTAAATCGTTATATCAACTCGTGAATAATTCTTTTTTTTATTCAGTCTCTGATAAAAATAATTCTTAATGTGTTAATAATATGATTTTACGTCATAACTACTTATGAATAGATTGTTCGCTTGTACGAAAGTAATATTGAAACTTCCCTGTATTTCGTTAAGACGAAGAATCCCAATATCCTGTTTGATACGATGCGAGGTAAATATTATTCTACGACGGGGAAATCATCTGAAGGAAATTATTTTTATCTCTATCACATACTAACTGAAAATCAATTTGTGTGGCCGTTGTGAATAAGGAAAGAAAATTTCCGGTCACGGATAGAAAATGTATAACATTGAAGAAGATCTTGGATAATATATTTAATCTTTTAGAAGCCTTTAATATTCCTTACATGTATACCTTTTTACGTCAATTAATTTAATTCATCATTATTCATCATTAATTCATCAAGTTATTATAATGATATGTCATTTAAATCTATTTCATCGTACAAGTACTTATTGTTACACCCATATAAAAAGCCGTTTTCAGTTAAAAAAAATCATATACACGAAAAATAAAATTGGATCATATTTAGTATTACAAAGAAAACGATCTATAGTACTTGCACTTTATACAACTCTGATCACAGCCCTCTTGTACATCTCTTACTTTGTCGTTCTTTATATTTGTTTCGATGTCCAGAATAGAACTTCAGTCGGACCGTGGCTCGATTATTAAATTTGATTTAGGATACCGATAACATTTAAAGGAATAGGAAAGTTTTGAAGCATGCTATTTTTAGATTTTATTTGTTTGTTTATATTACTATGAGCGATAAGATTCCGAACTATGTGTTAGATTGTTGCAAATATTTCTCAAATACTCGAAAATAATGCATTTCTGGTACAGGACGTAACAATATTTTATATTCAATTTATTCCTTGAGTATAGGTTACCTCAAGAACATATAACAACCACATCGTTATATTATATCGACTTTGTTCACCGGAATAAACAGATACTTAGGTAAAATTGTTTAACACGCCAGACATGAAGCATCGCTTCACAAAAAGGAAGGATGTGCCATTTTTGGCGATGAACATATTTTAGATGTTGACAATGATTGTATATTATATATGAAGAGGCACCCATGCGTCCAAAATACTTCTAATCATTCGGTCAATGCCATGCGGTGTGATACAGAAAGGTGATTACTAAAGAAAGTATGATATATAACTCAATAGTTTCGTTTATATTGTAAAGAATGGATGGGCGTCCCGCTTCGTAAACATTAAAATTCGTGTCGCGTTCTTACCACCGTTTAGGTGCTTTATTCTGTATTATATCATACTCCTTTTCTTGATGCTATTGAGATGATATTATTTTGTGACGTCGTAAATACATACGTTTTTATTCGGTATAGGTTGAGGGTTAAATTCTGGATGAATTACGATTTTAGGAGTGAGCTGTGAGCAATATTGAGTCTAGTGGTTTCAGTCCGCCTATTTAATAGCTTTTAATTTTTTTTTTTAATAATCTCAATGTCAATACAATCTTAAATAAACTTCGTATAACGATGACTGCTGCTTAGGGAATTGACTATACGACTGTGCCTCGCTAAAATAAGCATTTCCAGTTCGGTCTTTCTCTGTGCTCGTTAGGCGGTCAACTCGCGCTCGGATTCCTATATCACGCGCAGCGTCACAAAACTTGTCCACACTATAACTTTTTGTGACAATTGCTACACTACACTCCTCAGCGTAATATTAGGTAGTATATTTTTCCTCAGTAAAAAGATATAAAATGCAAGAGGAATTTTACAAATTGCGTTGGTATTTTAGTAATTGGTAATAAACTTGTTTTCCAACACACAGAAAAAGAATAATCCTTTGAGTTTTAATATTAATGTACTATAGAGTACGAAAAGGATGAGGTTATTTTGAATAGAGTCATCTTTAACTTCAAATATTTTAATAATATCATTAATTGGACAAAATGAAAGAGACATTGCTGCTAACAGTGCTATTTACAAATATTGTTAAAATCGAATTATTGTATTCAGGATAATTGACGTCATCTTTATAGGTTTTACCGTAATAATAAATCAAGTCATGAGCTTAGAACATCTGATAACAAGATTTATTTCTACATTTTTTTTTATGTCATAGGAGGCAAACGAACAATTGGGTCACCTGATGTTAAGTGGTCACCGCCGTCCCTATACACTAGCAATACCAGGGGTGTGCTTTCGATATTAATCTCGTTTGCTGCATTTTTATAGTAAGTATTAAAACCAGTGGCACTTGTTGTCACTTTCTAAGAGATTATTTCAATAAAACGCATTATCGCTGAATGTCTACCAAAATATTGTACATAGAAAGCTAAAAAAATTTAACTTATCGAAAAAAAAGTAAGTTTGCTCTATTTATAAATATATAACTATAATCACAGTTTGTCGGTAACGTCGAATTATAAGAATGACAGGGCTTTGAATGAAGAAAAACATGTTTGTGAAAAATATTGTGTACATTAATTTCCTAATAGATATCCAATTATCATACATTTAGGAAATATCTTCTATTAAAAAAATAAATTAGTGTAATCGCATATCAGTTTTTCACGCTAGGTCGTTATATATATGTTGTATATTTATATAAGAATGATACTTCCCGGTACGCCTCGCAACGTGAAATAAGATATATTATTATGTTGTAAATCCAGGTGCAAAACGTAAATGACATTGATGCCAACGCATCACCTTCCTTGTTATGTATAAGGCGGGTGACGTAGCTTTGTAAAACAATATAGTAGGAGGAGGAGTCATTTACACCTACATTGTACTGTTTTACTAGATATTACTTGATACTCTATATATCCATGAGATGATAATTTAAGATTTGATCGGATGTCGCAATATGGATATACTTTTTTTGTACTTTGTTGCCATTAGCGTTTTACTCCGATTCCATCTGATGATAATGATGTCATTTGAACAGACCAAACATAGAGAGGAACTGTTTTCGTAGTACACCTTTTTTACCTCCCTCCTTTCCTCCTTCCTTCCTGATTAACTATACACCGCACTCTGGGAGCGTCATGGGGTAGCGTGAGCAAGCTCCGCAACACCCCCGGCGGCAGGCGACCCTCGCCACACCAACCGAGGCAGCCCGGTTCCTCGACTGCCTCCCAGCCTGCCGAATCTGTGCTATGGAAGGTCAGGGACCCCGCTCCTTCCCACCGTGGGTTCGGCCGGCAACGGAGAGGAAGGCCTTTCCGCCGCGCTCCACCATTGATTTTTTAACGAGGTTTACTCCACATCTACTTCAGCCTAAGCCTAGGGTGCTCAGTAGAAGATTTTCCACTTGTCCATGGTCCGTTGGTCCGTTCCACCTTGCTTATAAAAAAATCCTAGAATTGAACCGCACGGCCATCCTCCAGGTCCAATTGTGAATCTAAACCATTCTCGAATCCACTGGAACGCACAATTTTTTCTATCAAAATCGGTTCAACCGTTTGGAATGAGTTCAGTAATATACACACGGACAGAAGAATCATATATATAAAGATAAAGATGAGAATGTGCATGAAATGCTTAATGTAACTAACAAATTTAAGGTGATATATATTAGTATTGTATCCGTCTAAATAGCTTTCGAATTGTACGTCATAATTTTTTTTGAAGATATAATGAGTATAGTGGGCTACCCTTAAAAGATAGATATATGTCCTCACAGACTTGTTTGTAGATCTATAAAAGAGGAATATCCCACCATGCATAGTTTTGTTATATCACAAAGGGATCAGGCAGCGTTTTGGAATGAAACTCCTTGACTTTATCCGACATTTCCAACAATTTGTACAAAACCTTGACAAATTCTATACCTAAACATACCTCATGGATCACTTCACCTACTGGTGAAAATTGCATGAAAATCCGGTCATTAGTTCTTGAGTTTATCGCGAACAGACAGACAGACGTGGCAGAGGTCTTTGTTTTATAATATGTAGTGATTAATTACGCGACAAACTGTTTTTACTTACTGCCTTTTCTCTTTTATTAACAATATTATGTATCCAACGTCTAATCTATTTTTGCAGTGAAATAACAGTGAGTAATGTTAGCGTTACAAAATAAAACTTGTCTGGTTAAATGTAATGTGTGCGTTGCGGGTTGATGATTCACATAGGTTAGGTATATTATCAAAAATTATCAAGCTAACAAACATTAACATAGAAAAACTATTTATTATTACGGAAGCGATAAATTGGAACAGAACATAAGCAGAATAATGTGATTTTATAACAACACATAACTTGTAAATGAAAACAAGGAGCTTCTAACAAAGAACCCAGTGATTACTGTCATAATTTTCCGAAAATCCAAATATTACACACAGATAAAGAAACAGCATTATGGTAGCGGTATTACGCTCAATTAATCTCTCATTGTAACGATTATGGAATAGTATTTATTTCAGCATACACGATTACTATCGTAATAATTCCTTGCGAACTGTTATATTTTGAAGTGAATCGTGTTTTGGGACGGTGTGAATTAGATTTTATGTAACGAAAATGTGTTACGAAAAAGAGATGGCTATAAATGTATATATAGGGTTTATGCTGTGAAAGAATGAGATAGTATATTTTTAATGTATTCGAAATATATACAATGAGCGAGAGAGATAGAAACGTTGAAATATATTGTATATTATTTTCTGTTGGATCGTAGTGACTATTGTGCACTTTAAAAAATTATTCTGTATATTGTAAATATAGATATATTAATATATTACAAAATGATGCCAGAAACTAATGTTTACCACTTTCATAGCGTATTCATCTCATTCTCTGAAAAATTAATCAGAATACTAAACTTCACTTCTACCACGTGTGGACTCGCACTCGATTTTTTAATATATAAATTATATTAAATATACTCTTTACGTGATAATCATTACGCACGATGTTAATTATCTGTGTATTCTGTGGTCATTTCCTCCCCCATGAAACATTTCAGCAATATCGCTATCCGTTTGTCTTGATTTACCGTCTAAAGAAATAACACACCAACATCTTTACAAAAAGATCATGTATATATAGCGAACGAATATACCAAGACCGCGGAAATCCGTAACTATTATTCCCTTAACCAAAGTTCTGTATATTTCCACCAGAGTGGCTTTTTATTTTCCTTTTTTGACCTTATTCTGTTACTATGTTATCAGTATATATGCATATATTTAATCTCGTTAAGGTTTCGTATTAAATTATTTATTTTATTTCCATTGTGTTATCAAACCTTTACGAATACTATAGAACATTACTATATTGTTATCTAAAAAAATATATGCGCACCTGGACTCAATAGAGCTCAATGCAAATAAAAGTGCAAACAACGCTATCAGTGTTATCATATTGATCGGCACAAGCATCGATGAATATTAAATCTACTCTCGCTATCTACATTTTTATTGAAACCCACGTAGTACAGTTTACTCAAGGATTGTATAACCTAAATCTGAGTACATTCGAGCATATTTTATTTGCAGATACAGCTTCATTGTGTAAATGCAATGACACATGTACATAATACATTGTTTGTAAAAGTGCAGACGCCTAATCTTCAGCTATAAGAATATGACAAATTGTTTTCAAACTAATTTGCTGCGAAATAGTAGTTATTGTCGATTCGACCTACGTTGTCTTTGACTAAAACCAATTTCTGAAAGAAGGTTTAATCTATTATCGTAAAAAAACAAATGAGTAGCGATGTTAATAGTCTTGTATATTGTTTTGTTTGGCTAATCTTTTTCTCACTGCTATTTAACAGGTGATATATGAAAACCAGTTATGTTTTATCCCCAAGTATAGTAATCTTTGGCTGCTCTATAAGCACCACGTGTTTTTTACGTACGTGAAGAATTCTAACGATTTTTTTAATATTCCCGTCCTACAAATACAACTGATTAATTACCTACGCAAAAAATACAGTCGAAATAATGCCTCGGCCTAATGTATTTTAGATGTATGAGTTTTTCGATTTGTAATTTCCAGGCATTTTTGATTCGTTATCTAATGTGAAAACTAGCAGCCATTCGAATTTATAATTTCATTTAACAAATCATTTTTCACATATATGAGAAATAGCAGTTATTTAGATTTGTATTTATTTTTTATGACTTTTAAAGAATAGCAATAATACAAAATGGTAATTTGAACATAACAGACACGATACGTTTTATACCGTATGAAAAAGAGCAGTGATTTTTTTTTCTCGAACTAACTATGCTATTGGCCTAGCAAGACCTTAAAAGCAGTGATATTTTATGCCGAGTTAAGTGATCGACCCAAAGCAATGTGCGCTTTACTAGAAGCTACAATATTTATTCTTTTCATTTTTATGTATGTACTTACATATAAGTAATCTGTACAAGTAGGGCGATTAGATATGTATGTAGCACCTTAATTGTATTTTCTTTTATTTGATGATATATTATGATAAGATTACTAAATTATTCGATTATTACAATAATTCTTCGTATGAGTTCACACATTTTAAAAAATCCTTTTTAAATTTACCTTAAGTATGATATGCCTAGTAAACATCAATAATTTCTTTTGCATTGTTGTCTATGTTTTTTTAATGTAATTTGAGGCTAACGAACAGGTTTGTCACCTGATGTTAAGTGATCACCACCGTCCATAAACACCAGCAACACCTAGGGAGTCGCAAGTGCGTTGCCAGCCTGTGTTTGGGGGTGAGGGGAGGAGGTAGGGAAGGTGGGATTCCAGCGCTCTCACTGACCGAACGAAACGCAACAACGCAAGCACCTATTATTACTTCACGTCGGTTTTCTGTGGGTCGGGTGGTAGTACCCCGAGCGAACCGATCCATTCATACTGAAACCAGTAATAACTTCAGGTGGCTCTACCGCCTGTCTTAAACCTTCTAAATAATATCAATTTATTTAATAAGCATGATAGTCTAACACCGTTTTATAATACGATTTAAAAAATATATAAAATAAGAAGAAAAATTAAAGTTTTAATAATTCACCTGAAAAAAGTAACGTCAAACGTATTTAATTGTGTACGCTTTTATTTCTTAAATCAATAAACGATTTAATGTACTTAAGTTGAATTTAGTTTCTATCAGTCCATAGACTCTCATAATCCTGATAGTTGATATTGCATTAAAACGCGTAGCGCAATCAGTAAGCGTTTGCTGATGCATCCAGAATACTCTATACAAGGTAATCGAAACCGTATACGCGCGTATAATTGCCTATTTGCCTCATTTCAAATTCATTCAGGAATTATGACCATTGCTCGTAGACCGGACAAATACGACAAATCGTATGAAAACCGTTTTCATATATAAGGGAACTTCGCTTGAACCGTAAATCATTACATAGTATAAAACAAAGTCCTCTACCGCGTCTGTCTGTCCGTCTGTTCGCGATAAACTCAAAAACTACTGAACGGATTTTAATACGGTTTTCACCAGTGGATAAAATGTTTCATGAGGAACATTTTTGTATATAATTTGTCAAGGATTATAATCAGGGCGGGACAATGTCGGCCGGATCCGCTAGTAAATAATAAAAAATAAAGAATAAACTACTCTATGTGAGTGAACTACTAACATTTTTCTTTATCTAGATCAAAAGCTTATTGTGCCCCTTTATTTATGGACAGTGTTTATGCGTAAGTAACTCCTCTGTTAATTTTTTAAAGTTTTTTTTTATATGTAAGTTATTTTTATATCACAGATACATCGACAAGCCTATTAGTACAGTAGTAATAAGTTTATTATTAGTTAAGAGGTCTAAACACAGCTAAAATTTGTGTGATTGTCAGTTTTCTTTGTGAGTTTTAAATCTATACTAATATAGTAAAGCTGGAGGGTTTGTTTGTGTGGTTGAACGCGCTAATCTCAGCAACTACTGTTCCGAATTTAGATAAATCTTTCAATGTTAGATAGCTCATTTATCGAGGAAGGCTATAGACTATATATCATCGCGCTAAAACCAATAGGAACGGAGCAACAATGAAGAATGTTTCAAAAACATTTTTTTTTCTTTTTGTGAGCTTCCGCTGCGTGTTAGCGTTAGTCCAAAGTAACTATTCCACGCGTACGAAGACGCTGACAGAAGCTAGTATTTATATATGCATTATTAGCTGTATTATTAGCATAATATAATCTACACTTAACACATCAAACCCAATTGTGAGGAACAAGGATTGTCAGGATCTAATTCTGTTTCAATGTAGTGGCCTGTTCTGTAATTTTATCTTTAACTATGAAAGACCCATGAAGGTTTTTATAGGGTTAGGTATTAATTAAAGAATTTATAAGAACTGCTTTAGATATTTGGAATAAACATTATACACCTAATTTCGTACTTAATTAATAATTTTGTTAAGAAATTTTCGAATTAATTAATGTTTTCTACCTAACGCACGTGCATATAATGCCTGCCGCTTTTGAAATTTCAACTCACCATTTAATCAGTGTCTCACTCGAGCCATTTACTCGTAAATAATGGGCAATAGCAGTCGTGAACGAAACAAACGTGTAGTAAATTTCAAAAACGATTCTCTTAAAACAACTTGTCGACTGTTTGTTTGAATGTTCAAAGCGTCTGGCGTCTGCGAAGTTGATAACAAATTCTTTACATCAATATGTACATTACTGCCTCTCTGGTTGTAATGATATTAATTCAGGCAATATTTTTTCTTAAGGGTAAATTATACAAACGAGTTTTTGGTTTTCAGTGATGTTTGATTGTTGAAATAATATACTATTGTATTTTAAAATGGGTATATCTGTATGAATTTTTTTTACTTCTTAGACACCTAAAGAATACGACGATAGATTAATTTAATATAAATGTATTGGAGGCTTAAGCCACTACAATTTTATAAACACTACGCGCACAACTATGTGTTTTCTTATCGTGGAGAAGTGGGTTTAAGCGGTATGGTATGGTGTTTTCTTTCCTCTATGCATAAAATATACTGTTAAGATAATAAAAAACGCAGACGAAGTAGCGGGTATTAGTTAGTAGTATATAAATATAAGAAGAAAGCCGCGGCAGTCGCACACACGATTGTTTAATGTCAAACTAAGGATAACTTGAAACATTTAATTTATTATTTAATTCATAGATCTAATACATAATTAAATTAAACATTCTCTAATACGTAAATAACAATCACGTTATTAAACAAAAGCCAAAGCGGGAAATGAATCCACACATTTCGTCATAACGTTATGTTATACAGCCCCTACGTTACAAAGCCTATTGTGAAACCTACGTGAGATCGTTCCGAGATTTATATGAATTACGAATATTATAATAACATACATTTTTCTACAAGAGCAATAATACAAGTATTTTTAAACCGAAAAGATATTATAAAGTATTCTTTTCTATTCCATAAAATGTGAGAATTCATATGTAAGCATTGTTCACTATAGTAATCACGTTTACGTGATCTCAAGTCGTAACATGTTATTATAACATCAAAAAACTACCGTTTACGAATACCACATTCGTTATGACAATGCAAAAACACAAACATACGTCCGAACGGACGTGTCCAAAGAAACGTTTCGCAATCGATGCTGCGAATTCAGCAATATTGCACAAGAGCAACAACATTGTGCTTCGTAACAATGCTCTGAGAATCTTAACTAACTCCAGTGAAATATTTTCATACCGTTTAGCGCACTTGTTGTGTTGTATCATGTATGGTACTGCTGTCGAGCATTTTCATATTTAGTTCTCTTTATTTTGAAATTGAGTCGAATATAACATTGTAGCAATAAAATAAATATAAGATATATATGCAAATGAAAAGTACATTATGATCTGCTACTGGAATAATAATTTGAGAATTTTATTATATTTCCCACAAATAATAAATTCTTAGCATAAAGACCAGTCGCATAATAATACTAAGGGCGTTTCGATTTAGCTTCCAGCGTAGAATATGTTTAAAAATATTTATATTTTTATGTTTTTATTTGAATGACCCTAATTATATATTACTAGCTGACCCGTCCCACTTTGTTGGGCGGTAAGCAGTTATAAAAAACTACTTTTTGTGACTTAAATATAAAAGTTAGACATATACTGTCCGTGACTTTTTTGTAGGCATTATCAAGCAAGCTTTACAACTTTTCTTTGGAACTCGATCATATATCTCTCATCGTTAGGCAGCGTTCGTAAGAAACGTTTCCGTTCGATTGTTTTTTCACCGACTTACTTTGCAAATCCGACTTCCACAAAAAAGTCTTTTCATTTTTCGGGTTAATATATAGCCTATGACACTCACAAATAACGTGGCTTTCTATTGGTAAAAGAATTTTCAAAATCGATTTATTTAGTATATCCAGATATTACCCCTTACACCGTCACAAACTCACAAACTTTACCTTTTTATAATATTAGTATAGATATGTTATCAGAACTGAGACATAATTCATAATGTAATAGTCAAAAATAAACGTAAATCTCAAGAAATTCGATGTTCAAATTACCCGTATGTAGTCATAGGCTGATGAATGTATTGACACAATAGTGAGAAAAAATACAGTAATTCAATTTAGATTTCTATCTACAACGGCCTTAGAACGTTATTTGAAATATTATTAGCGCTATTTGTAAAACAATGTTATAATAACAAAGATATAATTTTTGAATGCCAGCGTGTGAGACGTTTTGTCTAATGGTCAAGAAAATTTTGCAGTGATTTATGAGTAGTGTTATCTATTTTCACACAGCTTCCACTTCAAAGATTCGAGATATATTCGTAGATACGAGAGCGTTTAGCGTTTTAACCTGTTTTAAAATAATATGTTGTTTGTGTTAAATTTGATTTACAGTAATTAATTATTTTTATTATCGAGGCGTTTCTTTGCGTGTCAATGGGTGTGGAGGGGACATCACCAAAAGCAAAAATCAACCTACATACCTAAATACGGCCCTTTATAAAGGTGCGCCCACACGCGAATACGCCATTAGCTTCGACTATATTTCATAAACGTATATATAATATAATATGCAAGTAACGTGTCTTTATTTATGATACATTGTCGGGTGACATAGAAAAAAAGTGATTTCCTTAGCGGCATTATTTTGCTCGTGCTTCCTCGTAAAGTGAATATTGTATCGTAGACAAATAATATAACGTCGAGAAATATAAGTCTCATGCCCGGTTTCTGAGGTACTTTAATTGTAGTTTATCTGTTCAATAGCGTTATCGGTTCGATAACTTGTCAAATTTCGTTTCTGAACGCACAATCATACGATAAATGTCAGTAAAACTCAACGGGCCATTTGACAATTTATCTTAGGGATAACTTTGTTGAGTCAATAACTATTGGTAGTTTAACCGAGTATCTCAGAAACCAGGCATCAGTCATTTAATATTTTGCTTGGCGTCTTCAAATATATTGTGAAGACAAAATTTAAATAGCCGCCGAATGCTATCGAATTACAAGCAGGCATCAAATTTCTCATTGAAATATTTATTACGTTACTCATACTAAAGAAATGTAATAGAATAAATACTTAATGCCAAGTAAGATATTTCTAAGCACCGTTTTACGCAACAAGATGTGGTATTTAATTTATTAAATATTATTTTATGCTACTTTGCACTTCTACTAGGAATTGATTGAACACTACTACGTTTAACTGCAACAAAAAGCAAATCAATTAATCAATATATATGTAAATATATATATAATATATAATGAATATAAATATAATATTTATCCATAGATTCATTAAAAATGTGTTGCAGATTGACGTGTATCTAATCACGACAATCGATTACACGTGTTTCGCTCCATCACGGAGCATCATCATCGAATTCCAAGCGGAACTACAAAGTACGCCTTCTTCAATCAAATATCACTGTATCATGTTTTATATATAGTAATTTCATTGCATTCAGTGTTTATTCCCAGATTGATATATATGGATCACGGGGTCCGTTAAAATCATACCAAATATCTAATAACAATCTCAAGAATCCTAAACTAATATTATAAATACGAAAATAAGTTTGTTTGTTACGCTTTTACGACATAACTACTCGAGTTTTTGTATGCATGTTCTCAGGGGTGCAGAAAAGGACAAAGAGGTATCTTACATCAGAAAAAAATGTATCATTTCCGTGGGATATTTCAAAGCTACATTAACGCGAGCGAAGCCGCGATCAAAAGTTATTTTTTATATAAGACATATACATTAATTATTATTTAGTTATAAATAAAATTTTGTATTTATAATTGGATATAGGTTATAGACAATATCTTTCATGCACGAAATACCCCTATTTGATACAACTGCGATACATGTGTCAGATTTTTAAGGAATTAGGAAAGGTGGTGTCACGACCTATTTTCATATCATTTTCTCATTTTATACCACAGTAGAAGTATATTGAAGTTATCAGTATTAACGTTCAATTATTTAGTAATTTAAAGTAAGGTGATAAACATCATTACATAGTATAAAACAAAGTCCCCTACCGCGTCTGTCTGTCTGTCTGTTGGCGATAAACTCAAAAACTACTGAACGAATTGTCATGCGGTTTTCACCAGTAAATAAAGTGATTCATGAGGAAGGTTTTGGTATATAATTTGTCCAGGATCTTTTTATGATCAGGGCGGGACAACGTCTGCCGGGCCCGCTAGTATCGAATAAAATGAACTATTTGAAAATTAAAGACCTCTCGTAAAACTCCCCTGTCATATCTTATTAAATCTCATTTAAACCCTCCTTGGTTTAAATAAAAAAGTACTTCACGTAATAATGTACGCTCCTAATTCCTTTCCTGATATCTATTTATATTAAAAAAAAACATGCCAACTCCTAATTTTACATAAACAAAATAAATATTTCTTTGTCTGCCATTATGCGTTTGTATATCAATTACCCGATTGCGATGAAATTATGGTTAATTTTTCAATACAACCACTGAGTAATAGATGGGTGTGAGACGTCACTCTTCGAAGTCGCAGACAAAGATTGGTATCTAATATATGATATTGTGAGTATGAAAATATGGTTGTTTGAATGTTTCTTCTTCAATAATGCTTGATATATTATAATAAAATGTATACGGAAGTCGATTATATTACATGATTATTGAACAGCAAGTACATTGGATACTTTTTTTAGTTATTATTAAAGCTTAATTTAAGTCCACAGAAGCGCGTAGGTAACTACTTGTATTAAGTATAACGCTGAAAGAGATTTGGTAAATCTGTATTTATCAATTAATTTCATTAGTACTGATTTATGTTATGACGAGGGTACGGCCACGTGAGATAACCCGGGTAGAAGGAAAACTTTACACATTCGCTTGACTAATTACCACACAAGTAAATGTTGTTTAACATTGGTCATTTAAATAGAAAGCGGGATTTGGAAGTAGATATGGATGGTATCCTTTCAATGTTATTGAAAAGTAGCTTTTCCCCGTGACTTCGTCGATGTTTTTCGATGTATTCAGAATAAAAGTTACTCTATTATGGCCTTCTGGGTCTTAGGTATGCCAAATTTAATTATGGTTGATTCAGACTTGTAGTCGTGAAAACAACAAACAGACAGTTTTTGGCGGGATCTCGGAATATCATGTAGTGGGTATAATGTTTCATTCATATTCTTGTGTTATTTGGCTCTATATTTTGTAATGTTGATGGTGTTTTACGTAATATAGTTTGCTTATTGGGCATAAGTGAAGTGGATGGGAAGTAATACCACGGAACATGGATTCTTTCTTGCCACAAAAACTTCCTGGAAAGTTATTAGTTAACAAGATTATGGCCCTCTTGTACTTTTAAATTATCGCAAGAAATTTGTAATATCATTACTTACTCGACAATGGCATAATAATGTAGTAGAAGATTGGTTGCAAAAAAATAAATAAACAGACGGACAAAGTTATTTTCGGAAACATAATATTAATGTGGATGAATCGATACACTATTGTTTGAACAGTAGCTTCTGCCCGCGACTTCGTCCGCGTGGAATAGTTAGTTACTTAGGGCTACCGCTAACACGAAGCGGAAGTACTCAAATGAGAAGAAGTCCGATTTTGAAACTTTCTTCATTGGTGCTCCGCTCTTATTAGTCTAGCGTAATGATAGATATTGCGTATGGCTTTCCTCGATAAATGAGCTATCTAACACTGAAAGAATTTTTCAAATCGGACCAGTAGTACCTGAGATTAGCGCGTTCAACCAACCAAACAAACAAACCCTCCAACTTAATATTAGTACAGATAAAGTAGTGTTCGTCAGTAATCAAGTTTAAGATTATTCCAAATTGTCATGTACTGGTATCGTAGAACATAATGTGTAGAGTAGTACTAATGATATTTATAATGCGCATTAATATTGGAATCAATTATAAATAATCCTACGCGCTAAATTACTTTACAATGATTTACCTTCGCATTACATTACTACATCCGCATATTATAGAATGTACGTTATTGACTATTATCTCGATTGTTTAAAACCTACACAGGCTACATGAATTAGTGCTTGTAAACAAATTTAGAATTCGAGATTCCTCTCTATCGATCTAACGGCAATCTTATCGCGTACATTTATCAGCGACGTGTTGATTGCTTTTGCGTTGGATATATGCGATTTTTTGACGTGATAACGTCTTATAAATTGACGAACGCCGGCTGCACGGACGAATAAGCATGACTCATTGTCACGTTCCGCCTGAGCCGAGCGTGCAAGTGATAGCGCGGAACAAGCGATAGAGAGACGCGATCGACCTAAGCGTCTGGCTTGTGACGCATCTATCTATATATAGAATAATTCCATCCAATCCATAAAAATATGTAATTTTTCATCAATGTTTTCTTATGACGTTATCAGGTAAAATTATCATCCGTAAACCGACTTTACAGTCAACCGATTTTTTAATACGAATTCAGTATAATAAATCCAAAGTTTTCTGACAATACTGAACAAAATGACAAACGGTTAAATTTCCTAGTATTTGATACTTATCTTACTGTAGTCTGAATAGCATGGCATAGTTTTACAACGGTAAGCAATTTCATTACGGCCCTTAAAACGACTAAAAGTTAAATAATGAGTTGGTAATATAATTTTACCATTATTTTTACCAATAGTTTTTGTTACCATATATCAGGATAATTATTTTCCTTAGAAGTTATACTCCGCACTAGCTTTCACCCGCGTCGTCGCTTGCGTTAATGTATATTCTTAAACAGTACTTTTGTTCTGGATAAAATGTACCCTATGCCCTTTTCTTAACGCCTAATAACGACTGTGCGAAATTTTATGATGATTGGTTGAATAGTCAAGACATGAAAGCGTTACAAACGAACAAATTAACATTATTAGTTACACAACATTATTAATTACAAAAAAACATTATTAGTTAGGATTGTACATCACTTATTAGACAGTATTTTTCAGTAAAATTCCTTAAAGTAACTTAGTTCGTATAAACAAAAAACTGTAATTAACATAAAACTTGTCCCACATAGTTAACAAACGAATACGCCAGGACTATGCTGAAACTGTAACACGAAACTAGAACGATGCACACGGCAATAGAACAGACTACTCGAAAGCTTTTTTTTTAATGTATAACGTGAACGGATGAAAAGTCATAACACTGCCATATAACTCAATGCTATCTACACCCACGAAAAAACCTATATATGACAGCAAAAAAACATTAATATCAATGTGCGAAGAGCACGACCAGGTTAAATGTGTAGGTGTGACAGAGACGCATGGCTATTGTCGTACACCTGCCGCGTTTCACCTGGTGCGGGGTCCCGTCCATATTTGATTAAATTTTTTCGGGGTTGCAGTCCTAACTATGAATACTGGTAGCGAATTGTATTGTGTTTGGAATTTTTAAATGACTTTACTTTTTCGCACCTTTTGATTAACTGTGTACATCGTATAAAAAAAACTAATCTAAGTTTACATCACACTTCTGCAATGACTCAGCTGTCTCTATGGATCCTTGAAAACAGTATGCCTCGTTGCGTACATTTTAGTTGTTTACACTAACCGCTTTACAGATTATGGTGTCAATGATCTAATAAGAAATGAAACGTGACCAGTTCTGATATAATAAAGGGCGCGTGCACTTACAGACAAATTTCTGCGTATTGTTACTATTTGCCGTTCTCCTCCAAAGGTCACTAGAACTCGCTTATCTTTCTTTAGACTCATTATGTATACATTACATATACTACTAACTACACGCTCTGGCTTCGCACGATGACTAAATCTTCATATTACAGTACGATCGTGTAATGAATTAAAATGACAACTGAACCACTAAACGTCAAACTGTCAATATTTTTGAAGATTTCTCTTCTGTCTCACTCACTTAGTCATATTTTTGTATGGATATATTTAAACCCGAATTGTTCACGTTTCCATGCAATTTTTGAAATATTTTCTTTCATACAAACCACAAGGATTGTCCTGACAACTACAAACATGCTAAAAATATAATAGCCAAATAGGTGCGGGCGTTCTGAAGTGTTGCGTTTACATACAATCGGAAATTGATTTCTATTTATAAAATTATAGTTGGATGGTGAATAGAACTAAAAGTATAGTAATAAATTGCTTAAATTTATTTCATTCATAATTTTTATATCAGTTTTATAAAATGCAACATCTCAGTGACTGGTCAGATGCATGAAGAGAGGTGATACTTCTTTCTATAGACTCATTATGGACATACAAACATGAATATATGCCCAAATCAATTATTTTGAGGCCGAAACATCGAGAATATATAATAGTATCATATGGTCGATATTTCAATTATATTAGCATTAGCTTATTCTGCTTTGTTGGGCATTAAAACATGACAAAAGGTCAATCGAATCCAAAAAATAAGTAGCCTAGAGCTATCTACGGAAAATTACGCATGGAATGGTCATAGTCTTATGCAGATAGGTATTTTATGTAGTTTTTAACGAGATTTGACCTCAAAAGAATTGTGTTTTATTATGTGTATATAGATAATCTTACTTTGCAATAATAGGCAATTGATAAACGGTACAATAGGTGTACAGTTAAATATCATTTGTTGTAATATTAGAAGGTAATCCGATACCGACACAAAGTATATTATTTACGTAGAAGTCTCACTCAAAACGTCCGTAATCCGCAAGGACCCGAGGTCGGGGCGGTTTGCCGCAAGAGCTTATCGGGTCTCGCAACTTTCACGATGACCGCTGTCAACTCGAAACCTTCACAAATTATATTGGTTTAAATAGCTTAACCTGATTTAATTGATATCATATTCATTATTTTAAATCTTTTATTTACTTTTAATTTATAAATAAACAGGAGAAGACAAAACAGTTCAGTACCTTCTCTGTTTCTCAATCGATTAACTTCATCGTTTCTGTTTAGAAACTGTTAACGAGTATTTATTATCAATAAAAAGTTTTTTTCCATAGATGTGAAAACCAGAAAGCACCACATCGACGATTGACAATAGATTGTAGACCTAGAGTTTAGCGGCCGCTTTAGTTTCTGGATTGCATTGCGTTTGCCGGATTTGCTGGACTGTAAGCTTAAGCGCCACATCAAGCGGGTTTTGGTGTCAAAAGGCTATTATGGAGTGGATCAATATGTGAACGATGGTGATGTCTGGAATTTACTCCTCTCTGTGCGTCCACTAAAAACGATTGTAAAGTATAGTGTATTGGAAATATATGTTAAAAAGTTTGTAGTCCGATGAAGCTGTTAAGACCTTGCTAGGTAAGTAAGTAGTAAGGTAGTCAGTTCGAGAAAAAAAAATGTACCCGATCGAGTTTCTTGCCGGTTCTTCTCGCTGACTGGGTTGTTTTCCGAACTGGTGGTAGTTTTGAAGTACATAAACGCCTTATTAGGGCCTAAACTGAATAAAGTATTTTGATCTGTTTATCATCTGATACAGAGCCGTACGATTTCGTGTGCTACAATAACACTAAAACAATAATCCTTCCAAACTTTATATTAAAAATAGTTTATAAACAAAAATATATGTGGAATCTGGAACAACGGTCCTTTATTTAACCAGGATTAGGAAAAAATAGCGAACCTTTATTCAGGATATTTTCTTGTCTTGCCAGCAAGATTACTCCAGAACGCCTTTGGAGTACGTATTAACTGCCTGAAGCGTGTATCTCCGCATGATTGTGCCGGGACTAATTTAAGAACCCTTGGGGCGCATTTTCTTCCGCACGGCCACATTTTCAGAGCGAGGAGCAGAGTCTCTTTAAAATTTAATATAACCAGCGTAAAAACTTCTTTAATTATTTTCCATACAGATACCTTTTATATGCAAAGAGAGTCCCTAAAATTTACTTTTTGAAATGGTTATTACTTCGTTGTTATCTTGATCAATAGGGCCGTCAAGTGAGGATGTTCTAAATAAAGAAATTTATGATGTGTTGTGGTAACGTATATACACTAAAAAAACAGGATCTGTCGTAAAGAAATATGATAGAAATGAAACTTGTGTATTACAGAGAATACAACAGAAAAACAACGTCACGCGATGCTCTCAGGCGGTCCTTGTACTGACCGCGCCCGACGTTGCTTAACTTCGGTGTTCGGATGAGAACCGGTGTTATCAACACTATATCCAACACATTGTTTACCAGTGTCTGACAATCCACAAAACCTATTTTTTTTTAAATGTTATTAAATAAATAATTGGCTTATTGCAAAGGCATTTTCAACAATATATATACTTTTAATACTTTTCCGAATTCATATCTTAGTTACATGGGGTAATTGATGTAACCCAAAATTGTCTTTCACAGCATATCATTCCAATAATATCAAGGTATCACAGTTTTGGCACATCGAACAGTGAACTAAAGTGAACCGTCATGCTCGATTCAGATACACTGAATCGGGTTATACTTAGTTCGACTCAATAATAAGCGCGCTTGTGTGGGTGACGTTCCTGAAAAGGAGTGCATCGTTTCAATAATTGCGTTTTTATTATTCTTTATCATAACTAAATAATATTATATAATTTACTATGTATGTTCTGTATATAATCAGCATAGTGTTTCAAATGTATAATATATCGTGGCTATTTGAATACCACCATATCATATTTTTATATTATCTTTGGCAACCAATCTTCTAAATTATTACTTCTATTGTCGGATAGGCAATACTATTACAATTTTCTTATGATCATTTTAATGTCAACGTTCTAACAAGATGGTGGCTCTTGTGTTTGAACCTTCCATGGCGTTTTGTTGCATTTCAGAATTCATGCTCCGTGGTATTATTTACCATCCACTTCACTTGTGTACAATAACCAAAGTATATAATAAGTAAAACACTACCAATATAAGAAAATTTAGAGTTACATAAGACAAGATTATGAATAAAATATAAAATCTACTATATGACAGACTAAGTTGTAAGATGTGCATGTATTTATTTATAAGTTTTCTATCGTGTGGTAATAAGCACATACCGATTTTTATTATGTTACATATAATATTACAGTACTATGTGCAGTATCACGTGTTATACTCGAGTTTTAACAGATATTTTAAATAAACTGTCGGGAGTTTTTGACCGGAAGTGCTTGCGGTACCCTCCGTGGAAACGCGGGATTTGACCGGAAGTTTTGCAAGCCGGGGTTGATGTGTTAAGCTCTGGTGCCGGAGCTTAACAGAGTTATTAATTAATGAGCGTGAGCATCCGGCTGCCATCGAACCGAACTGGCTTTTTAAATCCATTTTCGCAATGTTTTTTTAGAATAAAATTATGTAGGTACGTCTTTTGAACGTTTATTTTTTCCGACTGCTGGTAGAATATTAATATATTATTACGAGCTGTGACACAAATATTTCAATTATATTCAGAAATCTATGCAAAACAACAGACCTCTATCATTTTATTTACATAGGTAATGAAAAAGAACAGGTGTGCCGTAAAGACACACGATAGAAGTGAAAGTTTTGTATTGGAGGGAAATATTTTAATTTAAAAAATACGACAAAAAACAACGTCAAGCGGTGTTCCCAGACCATCCATCCAAGTATTTACCGTTTCCGACGTTGTATAACTTCAGTGATCGGACGAGAATCGGTGTTTTCAACACTATACCCGACACAGTGTTTACCCCACCACTTCCGTCACAGGAAAAGGTTGCCGAACAGAATGTCAAATGCCTCCCATAAAAAATCACTTTAAAAACGCATGAGCCAATAACTGTGAATTAATGCATGCATCAGGTAACAGCCAAGCCGAGGTGTGCTGTCCACCCTTGAGCTAGTTGCCCAAACAAAATCGGCTGAGTGCCTTAAGCGCTTGCCTTAGTAGTCCGGTGAAGCTGTTAAGACCTTGCCAGCTAAATAGCGTAGTCAGTTCGAGAAAAAAAACTGTGAATTAATATATGTTAACAATTTATTTCAACTTACTAGGTTGGTGAGATTCATTTATTGCAATTTACAAAAAGTGAACCACCTTATAGAAGTAAATTCAAACAACAATATAATATTTAATGAACTTACCGTTGTTTGCTAAATATTGCTATTAAATACATAGTTGCATTCCATTAAATTAAATTATCATGAATAAATAACGACTTATGAATCCTCTAATCGGATTGTATAATTATTACAATTTATAATAATGTAAACATTTATCGTTTACCACAACTGTTATTTCAATTGATGTATATTTTGAAAGTTGCACACGCGTTTTTATCACATCGGGTATAGGACTTTTCTCGTATGTACTTCTATTTTCTTATAACTTATTATAAGATAGTTAAAATTGTTCATTTCTAGGTTTTAAACTTGGAAATTGAAGATGAGACTTTAAGGAGGCAATATTTAAACAACATTATTACTGAGTGATATAGGTTATATTTATTCGTATGCAGTTTCATATTTTAATGTCTAATTAACGCGTACGAAGTCACGAGCGGTTGTTAGTATCTCTATAAAACTGAAAGTTGATTTTCTGTATAAAGATTGAATTAAAATTACTATTTAGATTTATCTTGTCATCACAGTGAATCTATGTACATACAATAGAACTGTAACTAGGCCAAACCTTGTACATTAAATAATTTTTGAAAATCATTACCGGGGTGGACTTTATTATTGATATTTTATTTGCATTTCTATGTCTGTCTGTACCTGTTGTGTCCACGTATCACTCTGAAAGTACTCAACTAATTTTGACGAAAGCAAAATCCTCTGCCGTGTCTGTCTTTTTGCGATAAACTTAAAACTACGGGATGGATTCTCATGCAGTTTTCACCAGTAGATAAAGTGGTTCATGAGGACGGTTTAGGTATATAATTTGTCAAAGTTTTTTTTAATTATCAGGGCGGAATAAGGTCCGCCGTGCACGCTAGTATAATTATAATATTGATATTTAAAATGAACGACGAATGAACATTAAAAACACTAATGTCAACTGAGTCACAATCAAACCGGCTTGTAAAGATTACGGCGAAAGTATAAATGTATGTGCTGGTTAAAACAGAAACTGTGCAATGCAATGTATTCAAACGAGTCGCTTTGAGAATTTGTTGTCGATGTGGTTGGTGTAAACAATTCAGTTCAAACAGTTCGGAGTTCAATAGGCCTCGCTGCTTAGTGGTAGTAGGTTCTACTATTGACAATTGAACTCTGGTACGAATTTTAACAGAAGTTATGTAAAATATCCGAAAATGTAATATTTTAAATTCCGCCTAGACTATGCAGCAAAACACCCGCAAAATAAAAAGTCATCACGTAAACATGTGGTTCTGCGCGTCTGAAAGAAACATTGATGAATGTAAGAGTAAAAGAATATCTATACTAAATAGTAATATCTATAGTAAACTATGTAATGTATGTTCTATTTGATAGACTCCATGTACAGTGGTAATAAACTTTATCATTATTCCAAGACCTTACGGGTTCGATTACCAAATATATTCTCATATTCGAATCCTGTATGATAGAAATAAATGTCAATCGAAGTGTTTTAAATTTCTGTATTGGTACGTATATTAGCTGTTTAGTTACAATAATATAATCTATGCATAGGTTATATTATTGTATTATATGGTAGTAGTACTATGGAATTAATTAGCTGTGTAAACTGTATTGGTTATGGATACATCCGGAAAAGACACAATAGCATTGATAAAATTGGCTTCGACAGCCGCAAAAGGTGCTTACACTATGAATTATATTAAAAGCCGTGTCACTCCTAAAAACCAAATAAGTAAAGATAATTTTTGAATAGCAGCTCAGTTTCAAATTTCATAACGTTCAACCTTCAACCTGTATTATTCATGGGGGTGCGTTAAAGTTCGTTGACATTTGCTTGAGGCATATGCAATACGAGTAGCAGAGTCACCTGCTCACAACCCCCTCGGTGTGAACTCCCCCGACTTGGAAATATTAAATGTTACTTGTTTACCAAGTTATGTACGTCGATTTTATTTATGTAGTGTCAATAAAGGATTTTTATGGTTCATGAACATTATTAATCAGATTCTGCTAATAACATTCACTCGTATATAAAGATCCTGAGTACTCAAATACGTATACCTTAATTACAGTTCAATATATGTATTTTTTACTGGACATACTTTACTCATTTTATATTCGCTAGCTTCTGCCCGCGACTTTGTCCCCGTGGAACAGTCACTTCGGGCAAACGCTAACACCCAGCGGAAGCTCTCAAAAGGAAAAAAAAAGATTATGAAACATTCTTCAATGGTGCTCCGCTTCTATCGATCTTGGTGTAGCGATATGTACAGCGAGGTGTACAGCCTATATCCTTCCTCGATAAATTAGCTATCTAACACTCAAAGAATTTTTCAAATCGGACCAGTAGTTTCTGAGATTAACGCGTTCAACCAAACAAACAAATAAACCCTTCAGCTTTATAATATTAGTATAGATAACCTTTAATAATTATCATGGATGATAAAAGCTGAATTATCTGTATATATAAAACAATAACTAACTGACGGACTAGCATATCAACACAAAGCATAGTCTACCAGGGTTAGGGCAGAGAAAATTGGCATGTGCGTACCTTTTACATTGCAGATGAACACTAAGGTTTTGGGTTATTTATGGAAATTCAACCCCTGTGGAAAGAGAGTATAAAAATTTCATGCGTTTTTCATCAGTAGATACAGTAACACATGAGTAAGATTTAGATATGTAATTTATCAAGGTTTTTTATTATCAGGGCTGGTCATCGTCCGCCGGGCCCACTAGTACAGATATAAAATAAGGAGTCGAAAATAACGATTGCGTAAAAAACGCGTGCAAAGCCGCGGGAACTCGTTTATGTATCGATTAAATCATGTTAGGTATGCGGTTTAAGGTTATCTTTATATCATTTAATGAAATCCCTTCGACATATTATGTTAATAACCATTTCAATTAATCCAATAACCGCAATGTATTTCGATCACCTCAATAATAGAATACAGACTTGGTATTAAATCAATTGGAAACGTAAGTATACTTTATCAGAATCCAATTAGTATGTTTTACATAATTCCTGCAAAAATGACTAAATTAACCTGGGAAAAATCAACAATGTCTGTGGGCTTTCTTTAATTTTTAAATGTATATTATAGTACGTTAGTAGCGTTTAATATATTTTGTGGCTGCTATCTACAGCATCTGTGAAACTATAGTTGCGGTAAATCTCAGTTATCTTCTTTTGGTATATCTATAATAACACGCATAGTATGAATAGACACGCATCGGTTTGCAAAAGCAATTTATTTTTGAGTCATGCATACTGCTTTATGTCATATGATTTAAATTAATTATAATTTTTTTTTCAATGAAATTATTTCCTTGTATTTTGTGGCAAAATGTCTAAAAATTATGTAGTATTCATTGTGAAATGTATAATTGAATACAATTTTATTGATTTATTTGCGAAATACCGATAACTATAATTTAGATACTGAAATGTTTCCTGTTTCTCTTCCATGTTACCTTATGCAAAACATCAAAGCATTGCCTAAGGGTATTCCGTTCGCAGATCAAATTTCGATGGAGTATATAGTATTTCATATAAAGATTTTCTTCAAGGGTTTCATTTGCATTGTTGAGTCAGTTTACCATATAAAAATCAATTGTTCCTTGATCTTTTTACACTTAATATTTATCTGTGAAGGTATAACTTCAGACATAAAGTAACTAATAGAACCCACAAAAACTTTTGGACTAACAATACTTGGAAATAGTGTATAATGGAAGGTAATTCGTAGTCATTAAATTATAATGTGAAAATATGTGGGAAGCAGATAATAATTTAATTCAACACTACTCGCCGCTAGCGAAAATAAACACCAGCGAAATGTTTCATAAAATTTGTTAATAGATAAAATGAATTAAAGATTTCGTTTTACACAGTAACATCATCACTTTTGAAATGTAATTAATTGCTATAAACAAGATTAATTTTTCAAATATCAAATGAAAGCCTAGTGTTTTTTTTACTTTATTATTGGCAACCAAACTCCAGATAATTACTGCCATTGTCGAATATTTAATAATATTACAGGTGTCGTGTGATCATTTCAATGTTCCAACAAGATGGTGGCTCCCTTGTTAGAACTTTCCAGGGAGTTTTCGTGGCATCTCAGAATTCATGCTCCATGTATTATGTTTCATTCGCTTCACTTATGCGCAATAACCAAACTATATAACGTAAAACATCACCAATTTTACATAATATAGAGTCAAGTAACACAAGATTATGAATAAAAAATGAAATACACTACACGATGGACTGAATCCCGCCAAAAAACTCGAGGCCTAGTGTTGGCTGCATAATTATGTTTTTATTCTTTAAATAAGTACCGAGTATCGTTGAAAACTGAGCGAAATTAAAGTCGTTCAAAATATAGTCTGGATTATTCATTCATTGCAGAGTTCACAGTATTACTAAAGTCAATTATAAATGTTGAATAATAATCTGTGTCGTCTCTAACATTGTTAATTGGAATCTTAGTGTCGTTCCAATATTTATCGGTCGCGTTCAAAAGCGGTCGGTTCTGTGAATGCTGAATAATAAATAAGGAATACGCGAAACCTTTTTTCGCTGTAATTGATGAAAGAGATTTTATTTTTCGCTCCTCCGTGCCTCGTGGAGTGGCTGTCTGATATTATGATTTATCGTCTTAAAGTTATGACGCGTAGGATATTTACCCTCGAATAAAAATAATGCTGAAATAATTTATTTCTGTATTCAGTTCTTTGATACGAATCCTAATCTTTATTTATTAATCGCGCCCTCTTTACTATTCAAATGTTGCGTTATTTAGTTCCTGTAGATTGTTCAGCGACTTGTTAAGTCCAAGTTCCTAGGTCTGTGTTTTAAAGTTCGCTATAAACTTAAAATAATCAGTACGTTTAAGTTATCAAGATGTTTAAGCGAAATCCTTCTTAAAGCAGATGGCATAAGTAGTATTTTAATTTTATAAGAAGACTGAATATTCAGTTAAATTCTACGAAGTTTTTATTTCAGTATCTTTATATTTACATAATATATTGATGAATGGAATAATATACATAACTATTCAATTGAATTACTGAATAATTTGAATGTTTTAATTTTTTTGAGATTTTTTTTTTGTTTTAAGATTATCCTTTTCACATATATGTGTGTTCCATAGTATATTAGCTGAAACAAATTCATTAGAAGACCCCCACTGTTTTTCTACTTATAGACACTAGCTTTTACTTGCGGCTTCGCTCGCGTTAATGTATTCTTGACCTATCCTTCAATGATATCAGTTTCTTATGTTTATATTACAGATATAGATTACGTAGTGTATGCAAAGCTAACAGCTAGACAGGTGTTATCTAAAAGTGGTTAGTACTGGTTGTGGTAGATATTTTGTCAATGTACTTTATGGTATTTATAACTTTTTGGTTTGCAAGCAGCTTCATAAGCCTTGCGGTTACGAGGTGCGACGCATGCGCCACTGTTTGTTTGTATGCTCGAGTTTGTTTGTTTTAGTAAAAATTTATAGCGTTTCGTATAGATTCGCCGCGCTCCAGTCAGCATTTCGCCTTTGAACTACTCCGTATGTTTACACTGCGTATGGATATGTATTTTTACTATTTTGTACTTTATCTGACAAATCTTAAATTGTTCAGTTTCATTCTCAAAAGTCTTAGTATTTCAATAGTAATTTAATAAACCTATTAGGTTCTAAGAAGTTTGAAATTATTTATAACATATTTATTTGATCATGGAACATTTAAATTGCTGCAATTTTTGTTTTTAATTGAGCGAAAATTCGGTTATCATATTATATTAATAACCAATTAATATATTAAAACCAAAAATAATTTTCATTCATTTCATAGAGTCGCGTATTTTATTTTTGAAATAATATTCATATAGAACATATTGTACAAAAGTTTGTGGCACGAAAGTATTTATATTTAAAAAAAAATATATAATAACAATTATCATTAAAAAAAATACATCTTTCGTCTATAACTATAGCTTAATTTTCTAATTAACTGGTAGTGGAATTTGCCGTAAATAATAATGGCACTAAAATTTTACATTTTTTAAAAGTAAATGGCAATAGGTCGTAGAGTTGGAATAATATATATATATTTATAATTTTATTTAACTTCAATATAGAGGCATTTTCAATAAGCGCCGGCAAAGATGTGAGAGTTTATAGGTAATTTCATTGTCAGAGAAAACAATCAAGCGGACTTTAATAGTTAAAACATTTTCATTAGACCGTCCGTTTCGGCCCGTAAAAATCACCTCCACTCGGAGCTACGTAGTTTACAACTTTTATTTATTTATATCTGTTTAGGGAGACTCGTTAAGGCGAATTAATTAGACAATAAGGATCAGTTCATGATAACAACAACATTATTCGGATACACGCCCTTTGTTACACAATTATCTATACATATAATAAGAATGTAAACTTAACGTGTCTGTACTTTTTCGATTTTCGTGAAAAAATTGTTGCATGTGTCTAGGAATAAGTAATAGAATACATTTCAATAATTTTCAGAAATGTTTGTCTGTCTGTCTATCTGTCTGTTTGTATAAACACGCATCACTGCTAAAGTACTGGGTTCACAATAAAACCTCATATAAGAAAATCATAAAGCATATCCTCGGGAGTAACTTAGTCTTTGTTTAATTAAAATCGGTCCACTCTATCAAAAGTTATTTGTAATTTTAATGGCGCCGCGACTTAAGTATGAGAGAAAAGTAGATAAGCAAATGGACTAAGTACGTTCAGATGACTTTATTAGTCATTATTTTGTACATCAGGTTCCGCGTGGACGAAGTCGCGGGCACAGCTAGTCTATTATATATACTTTTATATGTACCATATTGGTTCGCTTTAGTTTTAGAGTTTGTTAATATTTTACAAGTAAAGCCGGAATACATAGTTATATGGATAGGTATAGATTAAAAGAAACTACATCATTTTGTTAAAATATAAATAAGAAAAATATACGATATAAGTTTCTGCGTTTGTTATAATTGACAAAGCATTAGTATCCTATAAATATTTCGTTCACAAATATATGTTCTCAATAGATAATATAAGGTACTTTCTGATACGTCGTACGCCTTATTTCCAATAAAACAGTTTTTTTTTTAATATATGTATATAATAGGAAGCAAATGAACAGGTATGTCACCCGATGTTAAGTGATCACCACTGTCCATAGACACTAGCAACATCAGGCGAGTCGTAATTGCGTTGCAAGCCTGTGTTTGGGGGCAGGGAAGGGGGGAGGTGGGTATCCAGCGCTCTCACTGACCGAACGAAACGCAACAATGCTCTAGCAATATTACTTCACTTCGGTTTTCTGTGAGAGGGTGGTACTATCCCGAGCGAGCCGACCCATTCATGCTGAAACCAGTAATAGCTTCAGCCTGGCTCTACCACCTACTTTAATAATAACAAAGCTTAGTCTATGACCACTGGGAGAATATAGCTCCATATGAGTGAGAGATTTTTTTCAATCGGGTCGACCTTCCAAAGTTACCTCCTTCAAACTTATTCCATAAACTTCACCTCTTTCTAATAGTAGTATAAATATATTATCCATAAATATTTCCAAATCATTGTATTAATATTTAATTCTACAGATAAAAGGGCCATAAAGCACATGATAAAGTGGGGTTATATGATCCATCATACCTCATACTTTCGTTTCCTAAATCACAACAATTTTAGTTTCCGTATAGAAAAGGTATTGTGAACACGTTAACACTATTTTATTAACCCGCTTTCTGGTCTGGTTATTCTTTAGAAATCTTGCAATCAATTTTAAACTACTTCCTGAAGAGCTAGTTAATTGAAATTTTAAACAGTTAAGAACTAGGTAACATTGTAATATTAACAGTCTTTTCTGACTTTTTTTAGAAATTTAACAATCTATTTTAAACTAATCATATGGCTCTGTCATAATGTCTTAAAATTAAATTACAAGGTGGCGGTTTTCCCTGGGGACCTGGCGTCTCACCCAAAGAATTTGTGCCAATGAATGGCCTCAAATGTTTTAATTATGCCACTGATTATGTGATACATTACTTTTATGTATCTCGTAAGGTTAGTCAGCGGTATCAATGTACTCATAAGTGTATTTAGGTAGGTGGTAGAGCCACGCTGAACCTATTACTGATCTCATCATGAATGGGTCTGCTCGCACGGGGTAGTACCACTATCTCACAGAAAACCAACGTGAAGTAACGATGCTTGCATTGTTGCGTTTCGTTCGGTCAGTGAGAGCGCCGGAGGCCTACCTCTCCTCCCCTTCCCCCTTCCTTTCCTCCCCCTCCTCCTAACACAGGATGGCAACGCACTTGTGACTCCCCTGGTGTTGCAAGTGTCTATGGACGGTGATTATCGCTTAATATCAGGTGACCCACCTGTTCGTTTGCCACCTATGATATAAAAAAAGTGCCCGAAAACTCCTTACGACTTCATTAGAATACGTCGATTTTTTACTACTTTGTATAAGTACTAGCTTTTGCCCGCGACTTCTCTCGCGTTAATATAGATTTGATAAATCCTTGGGGAACCGTACTTTTTTCTTGATGAAATGTAGTCCCTGCCTTTTTCTGTACCCGTAATAACCATGTATGCAAAATGTCATGGTGATCGGTTGAGTAGTTAAGGAGTGGAAGCGTTATAAAGAAACTTACTTTCGCTTTTCATATATTGATGAGGAAGTAAGGATAAGTATATACATATAAACCTTCTAATATAAATTCTCTAAATGATAGTCTAGACTCTAGACCGTATTAAAATACATTGCGTCGTTTAGAAGAACAAAAATAACACACAGACACGAAATGCGACTTCGGTTTATAGTAGTTATAAATTTGTATTCCAATAATTTTGTCAGTCACTATTCATGCATAAATAATTTGTACTTTATGAAAGTATTCTACATCTTTCGACATTTTTAATTTAAATTATTATATTCAATGAGAACGTGTTGCTATGTGACATTTTATCCTTATCGAGTTAGTTTAAACGCAATTTGCAATTTTGTGCCGTTCGACGCGCCACATCCTTTATCGATAAATGTAGCCCGAGCGACGCGACGCGACGTGTCGCCCGGCGTCACATGACATTCACTTTGCAAGCATGTTTTTGGCCTCTTAAAAATAAAAAAAAATGTCTTTGACAAGAATTTATTTTTGTACTGAAATAGAAAAAGCATTATAAACACCAACATGTTTATTTTATTAATAGCGTTTGAATTATACATTTGATTTTATATTAAACTGATTTTCCTTTACCTTTCAACTCCGATAAAAGAATTATTATGATGAACTGTCGTGGTATTTTTTAAATAACATTCTCCAGATTGTATCTACTAGTTTTAAAAGTTTGCTTCTAATCAGATATTCATATTTACGCTACAGACGAAATACAACACACGAATGCTTGTGGGACTTGATGGAAACCAGACCTGCGCAATTTTAGAAACGTGTATATTTATTCTTCAGCTTTCTATCTATTTATGCATTGTTTATACTGAACCACGTTTTAAAATTGTGCGATGAAATAATTTCCATGCCTGTATGGGAAAACTTTAAAGTGATTCGTCTTAACACATATTATCTCCATAAAATATGTATACGAGCGGTTTAGCATAGTTTAAGAGAACAAAAATCTTCAGACGGTGAATACATAACGTTCTGGCTCGCGATCCTCTCGCTTCATTCTCGTCAATTGTTTCGTGTGTTTGTTTGTGTTTGTACTCGGTTGCTTGTTGTCATAACAGCTGTCTGTCTGTCTTTGATGGCGGTGTGTTTGTACAGCGGTTGGGTTGCTTCGCGACATGTTTCTCGGATACCGAATTTCACGAAAGTAGGTTAAGGGCTCTGGTGTACTAAGTCGTATTCGGTTCGTGTTTGTTTTATTTTTTTTACGTGTGCAAATTACACTTTTCGATTATGGTTTTATGTATTGTATCTTATTACAATATAGCTTGTGCCCGCGACTTCGTCCCCGTGGAATTACTTTGGGCTAACGGTAACACGCAGCGGAAACTCTCAAAAGGAAAAAAAACCGGTCGATTTTGAAACATTCTTCATTAGTACTCCGCTCCTATTGGTCTTAGCGTGATGATATATAGCCTATAGCCTTCCTCGATAAATGAGCTTATCTAACACCGAAAGAACTATTCAAATCGGACCGGCAGTTCCTGAGATTAGCGCGTTCAACCATACAAACAAACCCTTCAGCTTTATATATTAGTATAAATATGTATAGAATGTATAGATAGATAAGAAGATATACTTATTACAATTTATAACGAAAATACTTTTTTTAAACTGGATGCCCTGTACGCTATTGACAACTGGTGCCAATCGCACAAAACTTCCTGCCTACCTATGAAAATATCCGTACCATTACCCACATGTCTGTTAAGATAACTACTTAAGATTGCTCCATAAAACACAAATATGAATTGAATACAAGCTCTAAGAGATGCTTTAATAATTTTGATGCGGTTTTAATCAGATCCCATTATTGAACGCAGAAGACTTCGTTTCACATCCTCGAATGAGTGAGTTTTATCCAATGTGCATAATAAAAGAATGATTAGAATTAAAGTGTTCTGTGAAAATAATTTTACATAGTAATTTAGTTCTCTATACTTGTAAACATATAAGTTTCATTACATTACTATTTTTATCCATTCCCAATTCTTTACTGAATATCACCTGTGATAATAATTTATGTGTAATAAAATATAACATTTTGGCTTACGTCAGAAGTCCATTAGTAGGTACATAAGTAGAAAAGTCCATTAAGTGTTCACAAACAAATTGTGTCTAGATTAACTATGTCTGCGATTCCGCACGAGTGTACTATGAAATTATTATTTATTTATAAGGAAAAATATAACAGAATATATTATATATTTCATGTAATATACATTATTATTATGATATTATACTATAATATAACATTGTAATCTTAAGTTTATGATGAACTAGCGGGCCAGGTAGACGTTGTCCCGCCCTGATTATAAAAAAAAAATCTTTGACAAATTATATACCAAAACCTTCCTCATGAATCACTTTATCTGCTGGTGAAAACGCGTGAATATCTGTTCAGTAGTTTTTGAGTTTATCGCGAACAGACCGACAGACAGACAGACGTAGTAGGGGACTTTGTTTTATACTATGTAATGATAAATATGCAATTAATGTCGAAAGCAATCTATTTAGGCAAACTTGGATATAAATTTTCGTTTGAAATAAAATGTCTATTTATAAAATAAAATCATTCTCTTTCCTGTCACCGCTTCCCTGAAAGCCCATAATCAAAATTAATTTAGTGTATATTTAAAATAAATTAAAGTATAAGACAGGACTTTATAATTTTAAAATCTCTCGTATATAATATCCCTGTTATAATATATGAGATTCGTTTTTAGAGATGACAAGAATGCAATATCAGGAATTCGTAAATTCTAAAGATACTCGAAATCGATGTTCTGTCCTGTTGGATAATTTATATTTAAAGAAATGTTATTAGCGATGGAAACAATGTACTGTTTTGATTATTTGTATGACATTTTACATGCTTCTTATACACAATTTTATTAAAATTTATGCATAAAGAATACCTTTATTTAAGATATACAACAAAATTTTGTTTTTATGTCATCGGTGGCGAATGAACAGGCGGGTCACCTGATGTTAAGTGATCACCGCCGTCCATAGACACTAACAACACCAGGCGAGTCGCTAATGCGTTGCCAGCCTCTGTTTGGGGAACGGGACGAGGAGAGGGGTTGGGAGGGTAGGGGAGGTGGGCCTCCGGCGCTCTCACTGACCGAACGAAACGCAACAATGTAAGCACTGTTACTTCACGTCGGTTTTCTGTGAGAGGGTGGTACTACCCCGGAACGAGCCGACCCATTCATGCTGAAACCAGTAATAGCTTCAGCGTAGCTCTACCACCTCTCTTAATATAAGCGAGCAGTAATATCACCAATCTATACTAATATTATAAAGAGGTAAAGTTTGTGACGTTGTGGGTTTGTGAGTTTGTGACGTTGTGACGTTGTGGCGTTGTAAGGGGTAATCTCAGGAACTACTGGTCCGATTTCAATAATTCTTTCAGTGTTATATCATCACGCTAAGGCCAATAGGAGCGGAGCACAGATGAAAAATGTTTCAAAATCGAGATGTTTTTTTTTTGAGAGCTTCTACTATGTGTCAGCGTTAGCCCAGAGTAGTAACTATTACTACGCGGGCGAAGTCGCGGGCAGGGGCTATAATCTATATACTAATATAATAAAGAGGTAAATTACTAATATTATAAACAGGTAAAGTTTGTGACGTTGTGGGTTTGTGAGTTTATGAGTTTGTGAGTTTGTGACGTTGTGACGTTGTGGCGTTTTAAAGGGGGAATCTCAGGAACTACTGGTCTGATTTGAATAATTCTTTCAGTGTTATATAGCTCATTCATCGAGAATGGTTATAGGCTATATATCGTCACGCTAAGGCTAATAGGAGCGGAGCACAGATGAAAAATGTTTCAAAATCGAGATGTTTTTTTTTTTGAAAGCTTGTGCTGTGTGTCAGCGTTAGCCCAGAATAGTAACTATTACTACGCGGGCGAACTCGTGGGCAGGGGCTATAATCTATATACTAATATTATAAAGAGGTAAAGTTTGTGAGTTTGTGACATTGTAGGGGGTAATATCTGGGGAGTCGGAGAAAAATGGTCAAACGAAAACGTTTCTTACGAACGCTGCCTTAATTATGAGATATATATGATTGAGTTCTAGAGAAAAGTTGTAGCTTGATAATGCCTATTACCGCCCAACGAAGTGGGCACGGTTCGGCTAGTATTTTATAATTAGTTTTTTTTATAGTGTGGTTATGAGTATATAATCCTATCATAACTAATATAAGAAAGTAAGGGATACGGAAAAGAAGGACACCTTTTATCCAGAAAAAATACAATTCCCGAGGGATAGACAAATCTATACTAAGGCGAGCGAAGCCAACGCCAAAAGCTAATATTTTCTAATATTGTTATAAGTAAATTTAGAATCAGTATGTATGTCTGTTTATGTACGATATACAACAACTGTCATTATGATAATAGATATGATCAAAACAAACAACGAAAAGCACAACACACTTAAATACACGTGCAAGTAAAACCGACATTAAGCAGTAGGAGAACACAAAGTTAAATTATGCTATTATTATTTGTAATATTTATTTATACTGTAATAAATCGGATTATTACAATGAATTGGCATAATTAAGAGAGTATAATTAACATTACACTAACAATGTCTACACAGCTTATTCAAAGGTCTGATTTACTAGGTCCCAAAAAGAGAGACAATGATGCAATTGAACAGTCTGTCGTTTATTGTATCTGTTCTTATAATTTATCTATATCTTGTATACATATAAACTATCTTCTATACATGTAACTAGCGGGCCGGGCGGACGTTCTCCTGTCTTGATAATAAAAAAATACCACCTACCGGATCCAATTGTGAATCTAAACCGTTCTCGGATCCACTGGAATACGCACACAAAATTTCATCAAAATCGGTCCACCCGTTCAGAAGGAGTTCAGTGATATACACACGTACAGAAGAAATTTATATATAAAGATAAGAATGTAAATCTAGCGTGTCTGTACTTTTTAGATTTTCGTGAAAAAAATTGTTGCATTGTCTAGGAATAAGTAATAGAATACATTTCAATTTTTAGAAATGTCTGTCTGTCTGTCTGTTTGTATGAACACGCATCACTGCTAAAGCACTGGGTTCATAGCAAAACCTCAAATCATAGATCATAAAGCATATCTTCGAGAGTAACTTAGTCTTTGTTTCATTGAAATCAATATACTCCATCATAAGTTATTGTAATTTGAATTACGGCTCAAGTTAAGTACGAGAGAAGAGTAGTAATCTTTAACTAATTTGGTTGAACGCGCTAATCTCAGAACCTACTGGTCCAAACTGAAAAATTCCTTCAGTCTTAGATAGCTCATTTACCGAGGAAAGCTACTGGCTATAATATCATCACGCTAAGACCATTGGCAGCGGAGCACCAATTAAGAATGTTACAAAATCGTTTTTTTTTTCTTTTGAGAGCTTTCGCTTCGTGTTAGTGTTAGTCCAAAGTAACTATTCCACGCGGACGAAGTCGCGGGCAGAAGCTAGTGTACACTAAATTACATAAACAGTTGTATTACTCTATTTGTATAAGATAATAATCCTTATACAAATAGTGTCTAATTTAGGGATTCACGGTAAATTATATTGCGCTTACCAAATTGTTAATCCCGAGCGAATGTATACTATTTGTTAGGAAAACTTGTTGGTCGGCATCCACAACGTGTATCTTGTCTTCATTATATATACTAAGATATAAAGCCCGAGTTATTTCGTTGTGGAGCTAGTTAGACACTGAACAATTTTTCTCAGTTAAATGAGTCTATTAAAGCCTTTGAAGTTTTGCGTTTAGTTAATATCCCTTTGTCTTTACTGGTGTAGATATTATGTTAAAGTATTTTTCTTAAGTTTTTGCGGCATCGTAACAATTTATTTTGTTTTTGTGATCTATTATATATGTTAATCTTATTTACATACTAGCTGTGCCTCCGATTCCGTCCGCGTGAAACCTAATGTAAAAAAACAGTGACGAATAAAACCTTCAGAAAGTATTAGGTCTATTTATCTATTTTTCTCTCATACTTAAGTGGAGTCGTCATTAAAATTACAATAACTTGATTGATTTTAATGAAACAAAGACTAAGTTATTCTCGAGTATATGCTTTATCGTTTTCTTGGTGAGGTTTTATCGTGGACTCAGTACTTTAGCAATGTTCCGTGTTCATACAAACAGACATTTCTAAAAATGATTGAAATGTATTCTATTACTTATTCCTAGACACCTGCAACATTTAAGTAAATTAAAGTACAGACTCGTTAGATTTACATTCTTATTGTGTGTATAGATTATATCTAATTTAAAACGAGGTTAATTTAAACATTGAATTTAATAAACTCAGTAATTAGATAAATAGTTTTTATTATTAAAATTCGTACAAAGTAGAAAATGTTGCAATATGTTCAAAAATATTTACCCAGAAATTTATTTCAATATTATACAAAATGTATCCAATATCTTCCGTAGCTAACGTAATATACAACGTAATCTCAGAAGGTTTTAATAAAACTGTAGATTACAAAATGTATCTAAAAATTTGAAATTTTGCGATATTTTGATGTCAACCTAAATAAACATGATTTAGTTCAATAAAAATCAATATTCATTTTTTTTAGTTCATTGACCCAAGTCGAAGGATTACAATGACCACCCACAACAATATGTACTTACTAAGCATTATTTTCTTTATAAAATCATCTTTCTGTACAAAGTTCGCTTACATTATTTGTAAGAAGCGAGACCTATAAGAGCCGCTCGTGACGAGCAAAAGAAAACAAAATAACACCGATTTGTTTCGGATGATGAACGCTAGAGAACTCGGCACGTTCACAGCAATTGGCTGAGCGGTCGTTGACATAGCGGGAAATAATTTCGGTGGTCAAATATTCTCATTAATATGACAAAAGACCGTAGTCGATGTATTTTGTAAATCAATCATTCGCGTACGTCCTATTTCATTAACGGTGATATATACTAGCCAAATTGAAACATTGTCATTCACGTACTTGTTTGATTAAGGTGTTATATATTAGAATATTGTAACGCAATGAAGAAACATACGCAACTAAACATTGTCCAATCATAGCATGCACTATGCATATATTTTATCTTGATCTTTATAAATATCCATTACCACAAACAAAGAATAACAATAAACAATGTCCAGCAATTCCGTTTTATTTTTTGCCTTTAACCGCCTTTATTAGCTCAAAATATAATAGTCTAGATAAATTGTACTGTTGTAAGGCAGATAAATAATGCTATTGTACACTGGCCACTAATATTGTTGTTATTATTATATATCTAAACAGAACCAACCTTGAAATAACTGCATACGTCCAAAGAGAGAAAATACTCTAATAGTGTATCGTTTCTTTATCTCTTGATAAGGTTATTTAAATTAGGGCAAATATTTTGTTTAAATACCTCAGTAATATTACTTTTGAAGTGTTTTGTTGTTGCCACGAGATGGCGTATAAGGTTACCGTGGCAACATAGTTGTTAGTAAAAATATGAATTGTAGATCTGCATTATCTATAGTTCTTTTTTTATTTAGTTTTATTTATTTAAATTACAAAGAGTACTGCCGATAGACTGCGTTTCGTTCGTACAAATATCAATAGAAAACTTATTTTACTGGTACAGTAACTATATTTTACGTATAACAAAGAAGTGAAAAGAGACGTTTGTCGTGACAAGCAGAAAAATAATGAAACTATGACAAGTACTACATATTGTTGTAGTGGCGTGACATTACCGACTAGATGGTGTAATTAATTGTATGTTACAGTCTCAACTACTTCGTTCCCATTTTTTAGGGTTGGCAACTAAAATTCTTAATCGGTGCAAAAGGCGAACGCTGTTTGGTGTTCAGAGGAAGCTCTTGACATCCTAATAATTTAATCATTTAAGCAGTGAATCGAACTTTTACTTACACTCTGGACATAGTAGTTCTGCCATGTAATTTCGTTCGCGATTTTAATTTTACCACCGTCGACCCTCGATATTCTACCCTGCGACAATCAGTATAGGTGCTGAGCGCTCAATTTAATAAATAGCAAAGATGAAAATAGCTACAAATCGTAATTTAAATATTACGTTTTATCTTTATATATAAATTTCTTCTGTACGTGTGTATGTCACTGAACTCTTCCTAAACGGCTGAACCGATTTTGATGAAATTTTGTATACGTGTTTCAGTGGATCCGAGAATGGTTTAGATTCACAATTGGACCCGGTAGGTGGCGCTGCGATTGTCTTTAGGATTTTTTTTATTATCAAGGCGGAACGACGTCCGCCAGGCCCGCTAGTATATATACATATATATTAGTTCTCTTGTTAATGTATGTTCGGCTTATCCCTCAGAATAAGCATTTTTTTCAGGATGAAAGGTAACCTATATCATTTTCCATATTCTTGACAACGTTAGAGAATGATTATACAATGAAAAATTTCATGATGATCGGTTGCTACTCAACGGCTACTTACGGCGTGAACGCGTAACAAACAAACAACTCGCTTTCATGTATAATATTGGTTAGGATTATTATTATATCTTACACTAAACGGGCGTAGTATGTGTGTGAAATATTTGCGTGGGGAAATAGGAAATTTTCTATTATTCCTATCTCGAGTGCACTTTTCCACATTTGCAAAGAGAAAATCCATCAAAAGATTAAGGGGACGTCTCAACGTGCGATCGGTCTATCGCTACCAACCTCTGTGTGAAATAAAATTACACACAGATTTATATTGTTCCTGGCATTTAACGTTTCTTCTTAAAATAAAATAAATTTCAAATAACTCATTTAAATATAGCAAAGTAATAGTTTAATTTACAATTTTTTATATTTTTGTTATCATTTATATAAATATTTAAAACGAATTCAATATTAATGTCATTGACCTATATTCAAGGATATTTTGTCACTTGTGTGGAAACACACTGTACAAGTGTATACTTAATTTCGTTGTTAATTAAATACTGTCGAATTACACAAGTGTAAAAGAATTTGTTATTAATTAAATGGTGAGTTTTATAACAGTGAAGCGTAATGAGTGCATTTATAAATTGTGGTATTAATTTAGTTGTGAACGGACACTTTATGTAGGTGTTCAATAGTATTCATCGATAAGCTATGTCGTGAATGCATTTCATGTTCGTCAAGCGGTGTCTCTAGAGCAGCCATACTCAACCGGCGGGCCGCCGGGTCTTTGTAGTTGGCTCACCCGTTTATACTTTATTTTCAATTATTTTAAATTTTGTACTCATCAGAAAATCTATGTGCACGCTGAGTAAATTAAATAGATCCCAGATAACCTGACCACAATGTGTTCCTTATGACATAAGGGTTATACCAAGCTTTTTTTACTGTACAACCATTTTTCACTACATTAATACGTTGTTAATTTTAAATTACGTTTTTTTTTTATTTAATACCTAAATATTGTTTTTTTTATATATCATAGGAGTTAAACGAACAGGTGGGTCACCTGATGTTAAGTGATCATCAACGTCCGCAGACACTTGCGACACCAGTAGAGTTACAAGTGCGTAGCCAGCTTGTGTTTGGGGGAGGGGCAGGGGAGGTCGGCCTCCCGCGCTCTCACTGACCGAACGAAACGCAACAATGCAAGCACTATTACTTCACATAGGTTTAAATGGTAGTTTGCGGCCCGCAACACCATGAGTGAAACGTGTTTGCGGCCCGTTTAAAAAAAAGTTGAGTACCACTGCTCTAGAGAGTGGGAAGTCAAAACGCATAGCAAGCACATTACTGCGTTTCAATCAGAACAGATTGAGGCTCGCCACAGCACACAGAGCCACGGAATGGGGGAATTATATAGAATGCATGACGTTGCAACATTAGATCGAGTCCCTGATGAACAGAAGGCTTACTTGATTTTATTAATGGAGTTGAACGGTTTGCGTTTTTAATATATGCTTATGCTTTTTGTACTTATTGGTAAAATGGTGAATGTATAAGTTCTTACTACGAGTTAATATCGAAAATTTATTAATACATGGGTGCACTAACGCTTCTTTACATACACATTTAAAGTTAGAAGTTTACTTAAAATATAGTTGTCTAATGAATATTTTTTAAATACACAGATAAAAGTACTAACTGTAATCAAGAAATTCCAGTTTTTTGTATTGTAAAAATTGAATCAGGAACTGAATATACATATTATCATGCCTACTATTAAAAAAACAGGGTGTGTCGTAAAAACACACGATAGAAGTGAAACTTTTGTATTGTCAGTGATCGCCACGCCGCCTTAACGTAAGTACACGCAACCGCGGGCAATGAGAAAGAAAGCGAGAAGAGCGTATGTCTCACTGTTCTAAAATACACAAAGGTAAGCGAGACACTGCTACGACTGCTACCCGACACAGTGTTAACCCCACCACTTTTCATCACACAAAAAGTTTGCGGATCAGAATTTCAAAGTCCTCGCATAAGAAATTTCACTTCAAAAACCTAAGGATAGTATACGCTGAGTTCGTAACAGAATGAGCTGTATATGAAAATGGATGTTGGTATATATATGGTTGGTATATATTGCGGGGTGGTAGGGTGTCTGTACCCGACTGGATCGCGACCACCGTACACCATGTGAAACACCCGCCATAGTGGCACGTTTGGGCGTGTCGCGTTCCGGGATCAGCCGGTGTATATCCAGCAACCAGGGGGGGGGGGGATGTCCCTAACTGGGTCACTTTCAGGCCGGCATGACAGCGGCGACCGGCGATGGATAGTATGTCTTTCGGCGGTCGCCATTGTTTTTGGATTGTACTGTGCTTACCATCAGGCACAGTACAGTCACTTTGCCGAGCTACAATAAAAAAAAAAAAAAAAAAAAAATATATCTAAGATGGATAAAGTACATAATCGTTTGGCCGATCACTGTGAAAGTTGACTAGCTTCTGCCCGCGACTTCGTCCGCGTGGTATAATTACTTTGGGCTAACGCTAACTTTACCTCGCGACTTCGTTTACGTAGAAGGTGAAAATATATTTAAATAATACGTACGTTAACCCCGATTTTGAAACATTCTTTATTGGTGCTCCGCTGTTGTTGCTGGTGGTGATATATAGCTTTCCTCGATAAATTAGCTATTTAACACTGAAAGAATTTTTCAAATCGGACCAGTAATTCCTGAGATTAGCGCGTTCTAGCAAACGAGCTCTTAAGCTTTATAATATTAGTAAAATGTTTTACGTTTTGGTATAACTCGCCACCAGGTGGTGCTACAGTCTATCAATTTTTATGCCGTTAAACCTTAAAATGAGTATGCATATGTATTTGTATACAGAGAATAGTTTTTCACTGTCCATTGTGTTATAACTTGCTGCTAGATAGCGCTACAATTAACGTATCAACTTATATATTTGAACACAGAATATTTACATAATATCCATTCTGTTATAACTTATACTATATGTTACAGTATATAATAATATCAAAAAATAATAACATACATTTGCGAAGCAGTAGCTACCTACGTATCATGTAAACCAGAGAAACATTGGAAAGTGATCCTGCTGTGCTACGGTATCTCTAGAAATTTGTGGTAGAGCCGTCATTTCATACAGATGGCGATTGGATGTGAAGGTAATTGGAGCGGGGGAGGGAATTTTTATAAGTAATTGGTGGTCTATTAAGAATATTACTAAGCGCCAAAACATTTTTCACTGGAGCGTTTTATTAATGGATCTTAAGTGGTAACTGTTTTTATTTTTATCTTATAATAGATAATAATATTTCGCTTTATTCACAAATATTAAGAACAATTTTCTGGAAAAAAAAGTAGTTTTTTTTAAATAATAAAATTATAGTACTATATCATATTTCTAACTTTTTTGTCACAATAAATGTAATGAAAAGACATTCTTATGGACGATCCTTTAATCCCAAAATAGGAATAGCTTGTGATTTGGTAACTGCACAATACATATACACATAGTTGATATACAGGCTGAATGTTTAGACAGTAGCAATATTTATGGAGGATAGTCTGCACTCGATTCTCGTCCTAAATTGATTTAAAAATAGGTGTTTAATATTTGACCTAATTATCTAGAAAAATACAAAAATTATACGCAATCCTCTACGCTTCTATTTTAAGCACAGTGTCGGATGATGATTTCACTTTCACTTGAAACTGAACGTGGGAACGGTATGAACAAAACAAAAGAGTTTATTATCCGTTTTATTATCAAAGGTTATTAACTCCGGGTCGCCCCTTACGCTTTGCCGGTCATTGCACCTAGGTTTATTACGATTGTGCTTATACTTTTGAAAGTCTTAGAACAAACCTTAACTTAAGTTCTCTTTGTTATTTATTAGTATTTGTTTTGATATTATTATTTTATAGCTTAAATGTGACCATGAAGTATTATATCCCAGAATAACGCGAGTATTTAACCTTTCAGCGATTTATCGGGTCAATTATTTTGCTATTTACTCTTGCGCCAATAGAGTTGACTCTACAAGTGGATGGAATAGAACTAACGATGTTTATGATACATACCAGATGTCGAAAACTAATTAATTTTGGGTTTATTTATGAGCTTTGAAAAAGTTAACCTTTAAACAGTAACTGTCTTATATAGGGAAAGTATAATTGATCAATGTTAAATTGATATCTCTTAGCGTAAGTACGTCGTCGGCACAATCGCTCGCTGATTACAACCTTCCTCTGTTCCCGATTCTGTTCCGATCAAAGTGATTTCGATCACAAAGGGTTATAAAACGATCAAGTCACCGTTACAGGGGTTGGTTTTCGATTAATTGTACTTTAGGCATAGTTCGATTGTTTGTCTTTAAATAACAGGCTTTGACGGTCGGTAGAATGGAATAATGGCGCGGAATAGGTGCGGTGTCCGATTGTGCGATGGGTAAATTGTTTTCATGTCAATTTACTGTGGCATCCGATAAAATGTTACATGTTAATAGATTTTATGAATCATTTTTAGTGTTTAGTATTAGCCACTTACACTTGCGTTGAGAATCTCGAATGTATAGACAAAATACGTATTATAATAAATAAACAATACAGATATATTACATGGTACACTCGCGCGACTCGTAAATAATTATGTAAGAAAACACATAGGTCAGTCAGTCAGTCAAGGTATACCTCAGAAGTAAACTTTTTTACTTTGTGAAAGCTCGAAGGTTTGACACGTCGTATTTTAATCACCTATTAGGTATGTATATAGATTCACATTATTTTTATAACATTTAATTGTGGTCAAGATTCTTATTAGATTAATACGGTGTATCAAAAATCTAAATATGAAAGAATAATCTATAAAACTCCAATTGTAATAATGTAATACCAGATTTTGTTTATTTCCGTAACCGTATAGTTAAATGGAGGGTTTCTTTCTTTGTTTGGTTGAAAGCGCTAATCTCAGGAACTACTTACTGGTCCGATTTGAAAAATTCTTTCAGTATTAGATATGTCATTTATCGAAAGAGGCTATAGGTTAAGATCTTGCACCGTACAGTTAACTATACCTTATAATAATTATTATAACAGACAATGCACGCTATTCCGTATTCTTAAATGATAGACAGGTGTTGGTAGCGACTAGCGAGCGAAGCGGCGCGCGCGCACACCGCCTCGTAATTAAGTCAATGCGATTCCAAACGCGCGCGCTGGAAAGTGAGTGGCTGATTCAGTAAGACACATGCTAACGCAACTGCTGTCTGTAGGGTTGGAAATTTTATATTTCATCTAAATAAAGTATCCAGTTACAAAATTTATCGAGTGGAATGAAACCCATTCAATTGTAAACTATTTTTTTGGGTAGGATAAAACCCTTTATTACATTGTTATTTGTATACCGCGGTATAAATAATCTTACGGCATTGGATAGTAATTAAGTATAACATATACTCTACAATCTGTAATCTAATATTATAAAGTTCAAGAGATTATTTTCTTCGAACTCGCTAACCTGTAAAGTTATCAAGCAGATTATATTTTTGTATTATACAGGACTAGGTTTTGCTTGCAGCTTTGCTCTCGTTGATGTAGATTTCATATATACCTCGAGAGCAGTGTAGTTTTTTTGAATGAAATATCCTTTTCTGTGTCTCATGATAATGCGCAGGCAAAATTGTATGATGGTCCGTTGAATAGTTAAGACACGAAAGCGTAACAAATAAATCAACCTACTTGCGCATTTTATAGTATTAGTTAGGTTTAGGATTTATTATGTAAGATTATACGAGGTGACTGTTTAGACAGTAGCAATATTTCTGGAGGACAATCTGCACTCGATTCTCGTTCTAAATCGATTAAAAAAATAGGTGCTTAATATTTGATATAATTATCTAGAAAAATTATACACAATCTTCTACACGTCTATGTTAAAGCAGAATGTCAATAACCGTCGGGTGAGTTCACTTGCATTTGGAAGGAAACGTGGGAACGTCAAGAACAAAACAAAAGGGTTTTTCTATCGTTTTACTATCGAAAGTTAGTAACTCCGGGTCGCCCTTTGTAGCTTTTGACACCGGTCATTGCACTTACATTTGTTATTTTATTTACACGTTTGTAGCTATACTTTTGAAAGTCTTAGAACAAACTTTAACTTAGGTTTTCTTGGTTGTTTATTAATATTTGTTTTAATATTATTATTTTATAAGTTAAATGCGACAATGAAGCGTCATATCGTAGAATACTGCGAGTGTCTAAACAGTCACCTGGTATACTATTAACATCAAAGTGTAGCTCGGAAAGTACTTTAAACGAGATCGAAATAACAGTGCAGACGGGACGTGTGAAGCAACACGGGGTACCGGAGGCCGAGAGCGAAGGGTTATTCGACGAGAATCGAGCATTACCGAAATGGTAAAACTGTGAATGCTTATGTCAGCGAGGTGCCATGTCGAGTTGCCTTCGTTGCGTTTTATACACAGTAGTCGCGCTTTATACGAATTTTAAGATTATTTTATTGTTATTATTAGCTACTGAAGGCGGTAGCCGTCCCTTTTATTTTGTGATATTTGAAATTACTACGTTGATAATAATACCAATAAAATAAGAATAACAAATATTAAGACGTTCAATTACGAACATATTATGGTATATAAATACATGCATGATAATCGATTGCTACTTTTTGGGCTTTGATAGATACTTGTGTTCATTTAAATCGGATATCCTATGACCTCTATAGATAAGTAGCTATAATATTTTAAAACATGTACTGAAATAAATAAAAGACTATGTATATCAAGACTATAAAATTATAAATCATGCCAACCCTATTAATAAGTACGTGAAGCATGTCATGAATTCCTTCTCTTTTTGCAAATCTATTACCAATGATACACTTAGAATGCAATGACAATGCCTACTTAGGCGTTAGTGTGTCAGATGCATTTAATTCTTTTTAGCTTCGATTAACCTAATTACCCAATGAGTTGAAAACGCATTACATTCTAGTTAAACGTGTTTGATGATAATATTTTTATTACCTATCCAAATACATGGGTTCAACTCTTCAAAAGTTGAACCTGGTTATATTCGTTGGGCATTAAAAAACGGTAAAGGGTTAATGGAATCCAAAAATAGGTAGTTTGGTACCATTCTCGAATAATTCCACATCGAAAGCTATGTTTATTAGTTTTGACTTGATTAAGCCCCAAAGGAACTATATTTTCATTACATGTATGTAGATATAATGATTAATATTGTACTCCAGACATTGACATATAAAAACCCAGGACACACAATCTCGAATAAAAGTAGCGCTCAAAACCGGCCGCAAAAACTCCCCAATATACATACGTGGTTATAGTTATGCGATTAACTTATGATTTTGCAAACTCAACCTTACCAGAATTATTTAAAGTTGTTTTTACAAGGACGCAAGCGACGCGAGACTATTTGAAATGACTGCATAATCCAAAATTATGCACTTTTGTATCTTGGGTTTTTGTATATCAATGACTCCAGATGTTAAAGATCAAGGTTTCCACTAAGGTCAAATAAGTCAGAAGCTTATGTAAATTAATCAGAGCATGAGACTGTAGACTATTCATATAATGAAAGTAAGCATTAAGACACTTTTTCTCATTATAGATTAGAGAAGTGTCATGTACTAAACAGCTAAATATTAAAGAATTACACAAAGGACTAGAATAATATAAATCTGTGTAAATTTCTGATAAAGTAAATTTTTAGTAGATAATACGTTTTTACTTCCAACCTTATAATCCAATGACCTTAATCCATAATAAACCTACAATCAACAAACGCGAAGAGGAAAAGAAAATAAAAGAGATTCTGTTACGCAAAAAAACTAATTTAACAAAAAAAATCTTTTGTAAACAGCTTAATCCGATCGAGATAAGAAGCGATGATGGCCAAGTGCTCCTTTTAAAAATATCAAGTGGGTTTTCTTTATAATAAAGATTCTCGAATACTATCATAATACAATAACTCATCCACTCCGTCTGTTGTTGCCACGCAATTAGGCGAAAAAATGAGAGGAATAAAAAGTGCATGCCCCCGACAGATGTTGGCGCGCACTAGCGATGAGCGACCGAGACAGGTGCATACCATAGGGCTGTCTCAAACTCATTCTGAAATGTTTCTGATAATATGAATTATTTAACGATTGCGAACTTGTACCACCGAAGTCATGACTAAGTAGGCATTACCAGTGCATTCTAAGTACATCATTAGTAATAAATTTGCAAAGAGAAAATGAACTCACGCCATGCTTCACATTCTTATTAATAGGAGTGACATGATTTCTAATTTTATAATCATGATATAAGCGCAAGAGTAAGACGAGAACAAACCTGAAAACTGTGTACTGAATATTATCGACTAAAATAACCTAATACTGTAATTCGTGATAAGTTCGCAACGTCTTATCTTTGCCGTACCGTGTAGCTGTGGAACAATCTTCCGGCCAGTGCGTTTCCTCCTTCCTTCCTTCAACGTGAAGAAACACTTACGCAGGCCGGCATGACAGCGGCGACCAGTGATGGATAATGTGTCTCTCGGTGGTCGCCATTGTTTTTGGATTGTACTGTGCTTCCCATCAGGCTCAGTGCAGTCATTTTGCTGAGCTACAATAAAAAAAAAAGAATTTCATTAAATAATAGCCTAAAGTTCCAAAAATATTATTTCTACGTATGTCATTTAACGTATATACTATAAATACGGCACCACCCAAATTAACAGTTATTAAGTTTAGCAGTCTTTATGTAAACTCCAATATCTTCTTTAAGGTTCACGGATTCAACGATTTAGCAAACCAAGCAATTAGCACTAATCACTATAGTTTCACAGTAATTTGTCCAAATGACGCGTTACTGCGACGATACAATTGCTCTTGGACTAATGAGTTATCCACACAATAATTGCTATATAGATCGTTACCCTCAGACTAATTATATGTTAAGGCATTAATTGACATGAAACCCAAAAGGTACCTAAACTTCCAAGATTTTAATTTATAAACTGGAAATGTACAGTACGTTTTCAGTCTTATTTCACTTTGCATTTCTTGTCTATTAGTATAATTTCTGACCGTAAAAATTTATCTTATTTGGTAACGGCTTGGACATGGTTATTCTTTGATTATTTTTTTTAAACTCATCTTAGAAGGGAATTGATGTAGGGTTTTTGAAATTAATCGATTAATTTGTGGTCTTTTACCCTGCATTAATTAAATCAGGTGTCATTTCTCGTAGAAATAATTGTGTTTATTGTTCACAGCTAATATGAATGTAGATAATAAGAGAGTATGATCAGACGATTTTCTCATTTTCTCCTAAAAAGTTAATTTAATAACATTATATATGTTTTCGACAGTAGTTAAAACATCAAAGAAAGTAATAACAATATTAGTAAAACATATTCCGTCCGGTTGAACTCAGCATTGAAATAAAAAAAATGTTTAATTCTTAAATATTCCCATACGACATCAATTGATAAAAAAGAAGAAATATTTTTAACTACGAGATATACTAAGCTGAAGGTAATGAATGCAACTACAAGTATAATGCAAGTTATTACGATGAGCATAATTTCTTCGGCATAAATTATTATTTATTGGAAAGGCAATCTGTTAAGTATTCAATTTATAATATTTTACTATGCTCATATTTGATCGAGAGTACTTAGATTTGTATATGAAAAAAGAGTTAGTAAAATTTATATAATATTGTGCCGATGCTAACCCTATTTGCATAATCGATCTATCGGCTGTACGGCCGCTTTTTGGCCGCGTGCTAATCGACCTACTAAGTAGTCTACCGACTCGTTGTTAATTCAGTCTACCCAAGACAAATGCTACACATCCGACAGTACCGCAACTGCTAGTTTTCTATAAGAATAAATTGTATAATGTTTTCACATTTATCATTTTCCATAATTTCCTTTTAATACATGTACCATCTTCGTTGTATAGTGAAGTAGGTGTGTGACTGAAATAATGTACATTGTGAATTTTATTTTTGTTTAGGTCATCTAGGTTTGTACTTTGGATTCAGAAAGCTCCTACCACATCTTACAAAAATACAGTTGATACTAGAAAGCATTAGTTTTAAGAAATACAATTCCGCAGTACATTAATTTGATCTATCTATCTATGAATATAAATCTTTGAATTTTTCGGCTTTTCTGTACTATAATATGTATGTATAATACATATAAACCTTCCTCTTGAATCACTCTATCTATTGCTGAAAACTGTATTAAAATCCGTTCAATAGTTTAAAAGATCTAAGAGAACGGACAGCGGAAGCAACTTCATTTTATACTATATAAAGATTAATGCTATATTGTCTGTAAAATACTGTATTCCGCCTAAACGAATTATAATTAATCAGAACAAAGAATAACAACTCTCTTCAAGTTATAAAATGTTTAATTTCTTTCTTTCTTTTGTTTCTTTATACGTTAACACAGCTGGTAATATTTAAAAAAAACCCTTCTCAAAAACAAATTTTTGTTTTTCTATTTTTAACAGAACAAAATTTTTCATTAATATTCAGAAATGTCCAAGAACTGTTCCAAGTTTGGCCAAAAAATAAAACTGTGATCCAAATGTATTTGAATATAAAGCAATCCCAACAAAGACATTCCGTAAGTCCGGCTTACGTCGCCGGCCGCGAGCATGCCGCGCCACCCCCTCCAGTCCCTTGTTTAATTCCATTAAAGCACCCTTTTTATTTTTTTCGCTTTTATCTTTCCCCACTATTAGATTACTGAACAAAATTGCGTACAAGAGACACACGCAATCTTTCGCCATTCATCCACCTCTATTTGTTAACGATATAGCGATTTCTGTGAATGACTTCTTTCTAACATTGCACTTAACTGTAATCGTTTCTGTACTAAAATCGTTTATCATCGTTTTTGTGTGTATGTTCTGTACTCGTACTATGACGCTACGAATGATTTATCTTTCATATACAATCTTTTTTATTTTGGTAAAATATATAAACAAAATAAATTGTTTTACAAATGTCATTTTTAACTAATAAATTTCAGTTCTTTGCAGCGTCTAATTAAACTGGTAAAGTTATTTTAAGTCGACAAAAATTCTTTACTTGCACTCTCTATGCTTATACGTATATATATTTTTATACTATAATATATACATTTCTGTATATAAAAGAACACAAGATTCGCTATGATGTATTCATTATAAAAATTACGTCCAGCATCACGGACGAACACCAACTGAAAACATCATTTAGCTATGAATACAAAGTATAGGGTTCTATTACAATAACTGAATAACAACATAGATTCGATGTATTATTGGATAGTTATCAATTAATTATATTTGATATTGGTTTATTCGATAGCATTCAAACAATAGCTCGAACCCTAAATCGTTTCATAAGACGCCATGTTACCCGTATCGAAAGCGAACAAAGGTAAATATATCGAATCTAAATAGTCCTCCGCACCTACGCATCTCCCTCCCCTAAAACCGCATCACTTTAGCACATATCGCGTAACACGTAAACAACGCCTTCAATTCAATTTAAACTGTTCCACTAACGGAGTGATGTCTAACAAACTGTCAAAGTAACATCGGTGTAGTTTAAATGACGTTCTCAAATTGAAATACTTGCTATGAGAGGAGTCAGGCGGTTTATTTGGCGCGAGCTCTGTATACGATTTATTGCTTAACTGACACACGGTTTCTATATTAAAGAGAATAATTATGTTTAAACTAGTATTCCACGCGTCTGCTGTTTTAATTGTATTATTGTAACACCAACAGTCGTCCACGACTTCGTACGTGTTGATTATAATAAATAATTGATAAAGTCTAAAACAGTTAGCTTGCATTTAATTAACTAATTAAAGAATAATTGTTGTTAACTAATTACTTCTGAACAACACATTCTAATAAAGAATATTTAGGCATAATTTTAAAATTTCATCATTGTTAAACATTATACTAATAGCTGTGTTTCCTCAAATATAATAACTTAGACTAATTTATGGAACTATACAGATTTTGATATTATGTACATCACTGCTTATAAGAGCTTTATAGGTAGCTAAGTAACGAGAAATGATTACATGTCATAAAGAGGCGACTGTTAAAATGTATGTACTGGTGTAACTGGAATGGATAAGATAAAGAATTAATATGTTAGAGGTGGTTTGAATATAGCACCAGTCACATAGAAGTTGCATGAAAGTTGAAGGTTAACATGAGCATATTATGATAAGAGATGAAAGTCATGTAACTAACAAAAGTTTGACTAAGAAGGTGGACGGATACATATAGGAGTAAAGGAAGACGTCTGGATAGACTGTGAAAAATGAATTGTGTATAAAAGGCGTGCTGTAGGAGGGTACAGTCACGCTGAAGCTATTACTGGTTTCAGCATGTATAGATCGGCTCGCCCGGGGTACTACCACCCGACCTACAGAATTCCGACGTAAAGTAATAGTGCTTACGTTGTTGCGTTTTGTTCGCTCAGTGAGAGCGCCGGAGGCTCACCTCCCCTTCCCTCGCCTTCTCCTCCCTCCAGTGCCCCTCCCCCCTCAACCCAAACAGGCTGGCAACGCACTTGCGACTCCCCTGGTGTTGCTAGTGTCAATGGACACTGGTGATCACTTAACATCAGGTGACCCATCTGTTCGTTTGCCTCGTATGATACAAAAAAAATAATAATACTGAGGTGGCATCTGACAGGGGAGAGTGGAAAAGGAAAACATGTTGTGCCGACCGTACATAGCTGAGGTAAGAAGAAGAAGATAGAAGCAAGTATAACTTTACAAAATAAGTCTTCATGGGATTGAATGACGGATGTGTTCGGATATCACAGGAAGACTAATAAATGTTAAATATACAAGGCGCTTAGAATCTCTACAATCACCAGCAACGTAAATATCCTCCTATCATATGGTAAAGACCAGGGTCAGATAAACGTGGTTACGCCCGAACTTCCCCGGTGTATACCATCAAAGTGATAGTCAAACTTGCCACCCGCTCGATTAGAGTAAATAACACAACTAATTTCTAATATGTTTCGTTAACGGCACTTACATAAGTTGTAAGTTGCCGGTAAATTTTCAAAGTAGGCGTACTTACTTGAGTAACTTAGTTGTTTCAAGTTTACCATATGAAACAGAGTATAAATAAAGGTGAAAATGCTTTTATATAATGTTTTAAAGTGTTATTGTATATGGTTACTGACTTTTGCCCGCGGATTCGATTACATTAATGCAGATTTGATCTATCCATCGATAACAGTACATTTTTCTGGATGAATATTTTATGTACTTGATACAACCCTTGGAAACGTGTATGTAAAATTTCATGAGGATTGGTGAAGTAATTTAAGTGTAAACGCGTAACAAACACACGATATACACAAAATAGTGCTTAGTATGTGAATGACTTTATCAGCATCTTATCACCTTCATCCCACATAAGAAAGAGCTTAATGGTTATACAATAACATAAATTACATTGCGAAAATGGAAACAACCGACAACCATTGCTTTTCATAAAGTATAAAATGCATATGTATGTATATGTCTTGCCGTTAATTTCTTAACAAATTTTGTATTTTTTGTTTCAGGTAAGAAAGAGAAACTATGATTTGAAAATAAACAAAAACACATATTCTAAGAGCAGGTGAGTTATTTGAATGTTTTTTCATAAAAACAATGTTATCCGCTTGAATACACGACCACTATAATTTAAATGGAATAAATAGATGTAACGGTAGACATATTACAGTGGTTCGATGCGGAACATTGTGTTGATTTTCCGTATTTATACAAACAGTTAGGGAATCACTCATACTAGAATGTTTATATGCTTTCGTAAACAATGCCTCGATGGACGTTCGTGTATCGTTGGTCGCCATTATTCTTAAAACCTTAATAATCGCAGATGTGATAATTCTTCTAAAATCTTACGAGACAATATACAAATAATACTTTCATCCACTTGTTGTAGAGGTACCTATAACAACTGACTAAGATTATTCTGTGTGGAAATGCAATTATAACTTTCAGGCATGTTTATTATTTAAAGATACGTTTTTTCCCACGTCTGTTATTATGATCTAAAGTTTTAAATATTTTGAAGTATTTTTTAGTTAACAGATTAGAAGTTACAAAACAGATATTTTAATATTGTTTTTATTTAAGGCTTAGTCGCCTGCGCGACTATATCGCCTAGTAACATACAACTATAACATATTGAATATAACAATAACAATAAACTTAATAATAGCCTACATTAATTTTGTACAATTCTTTAGCACCTTTCGAAATGGGGTCAGACAACAAGGAATTGTACAAATCGGTGTGGAACGAACCAGAAGCATTAAACCGAGATCTAATATCTTCGCTTCGAACACATTCTCCCAGGATGTAGTGCACATCATCGATGAGCCCACAACTCTGGCAGAGTGGTGATGGTAAAAAATTAACAAATATAATGCATGTTGTTACAATGCATTTCTAATGTTGTAACCTTTAGATACAACAAATTTTATTAAGAGAATAAATCAAAAGGAATTTCCCACGGCTTAAAATTAAACGGGTTTATCGAGTGCAGTTAAAAACCGCGACTTCGAACTGTAACCACAGTTAGTATGAAGTCTAAAAATGGTTTACGGTTTGATTCGCGGTTTTGAACGTAGGTCGCTTCTGGGAACTTTACTGCGTATAAATTACATTTGGATTGACGTTGTTTCTACGAAAACTTTATGCATATATCCACGGAATTGTTCATTTATTTTAAACTAGAGGGCTCGGCGGAGGGTGTCCTGCCCTCTATAATATGAAAAATATAGACAAATTATATACATAAACCTTCCTCGTGAATCACTCTATCTACCGGCGAAAACCGCAAGAAAATCCGTTAAGTAATTTTTTAATTTATCGAGAACTGACAGACAAAGGAGACAGAGTTTTTATAGGCGGTAGAGTCACGCTGAAGCTATTACTGGTTTCAGAATGAATGGGTCGGCTCGCCCGGGTTAGTATCACCCTCTCAGAAAACCGACGTGAAGTAACAGTGCTTGCATTGTTGCGTTTCGTTCGGTCAGTGAGAGCGCCTGTTAACCCAACTCTCCTTCCATTCCCGTCTTCCCCACTCCCCCTCCCCCAAACACAGGGTGGCAACGCACTTGCGTCTCTTCTGGTGTTGCAAGTGTATATGGACGTTGGTGATCACTTAACATCAGGTGACCCACATGTTCGTGTTCGTTCGTGTGTTCGTTTGCCTCCTATGATATAAAAAAAAGACATGGCAGAGAACTGTTATACTATGTTATACTATGTAATGATCAGATTAAATCAAATCAGATCAAAATGTACATCGTTATATACAATGCTACATTTTTCAAGTAGGATGTAGATTCTCGGGGATGATGCTTTAGTTTGTAGCATATTCGGACACCGTGTCGATGGACGTAGGTTCGAATCCTATAAACTGATTCCAACTAATTTTTATTTCGGTGCAGGTGATAGGGTAGGTATTCTGCAGGGCACGGGACATGGGATATCAGTTGTGCATGAAACTAGTTTTTGCTCGCGACTTCACTCGCGCTAATGTAGATTTGTCGTATCGCTCGGTAGCACTACTTTTTTCTGGAAGAAAGGTTATGCCCTTTTCTGTCCCTGACAATATGTATGCAAAATTATATTATGATCGGTTGAGTAGATAAGGCGTGAAATCATAAGAAACAAACTAACATTCGCATTTACAATATTACCAAGGATAAGTCGTTGAATTTATTCAAACGAAAGTCATAATATTGTGAAATGTAGACGCTTTTTCTAATGAGTCAAATGTAATATTCGTGGGAGACGACCGTTGTGAAGGCAAGGAGAAGGGTGCGTGGAAAACGGGAGGATAGATCAACGTGACAGGGAAATGCCAGCGTTTTTCTTATTATTACTAAGCAGAAATCAATAATTTACTGAATATTAATATGGTATGCTAGTTTTTATTGTACATTTTTCTGTTCGAAACATTTAACATTCTTTAGTGGTTCGTATTTTTCTCAGGATAAAAAAAAACGTTATTGATGTAGTATTAAGAATATTAAGATGTACTATTTAATATTACCCAATGCCTCTATTAGAATGGACAGTAATAATCCAGTATTTTTTTTATCATCACTATATTATACCAAGGTAACGTCTATAATGTAAATATTACTTAGCTTTTGCTTACGGCTTCACTTGCCTCGACATAGACTTTTATCCATCGTGAACGGTGCATTTTTCTGGATGAAACGCTATTTTTGAAGTTATACTTCTTTTGGCGCGTTAGGGAAAAATGATGAGAGTAAATTTTTACGATGCGCGCGCACACCGTCACGAAAAATCGACACCCTGAAGTTATTACGATGCGCGCGCACACCGTCACGAAAAATCGACACCCTGAAGTTATTACGATGCGCGCGCACACCGTCACGAACCCTGAAGTTAGCTATAGTCAACATTTTGTTTCTGTGTATTTGTTGTGTGTATTTCTTTGTATTAAAACTTTCAATGTATTAAATACCTTTTTTATTATTAGTGTCGTTTTTGCAACAAACGTAGAATAAGGCGAAAAATAAAAATTTTGAAAAGATTTTTATTTTGACACCCCAAAGAAGTATAACTTCTAACGCGTGTACATAAGTACACACACACTTTTTTATTCTGTGTCTCTAACAACCTATTTGCAAAATTATATATAAAGCGTGAAAGCGTAACATACAGATTCGCGCACTTAGTATTATTTCATTCACCTGTTCCTAACGGTACTATGTCTGTAACCGTATGTTAGTACTATTTTATCTATTCGTACATCGTTGTCATTGAAGGGCAGTTGAAAGCATTATATAGTTTAACGTAGCTTTTTGTGCACAATAGAGATAAATTAAATGAATGTTATACAAGTATTAAGATACTAATTTTCATAAAAATTCCAATTATTTGTTAAAGGAAATGTTATCGCAAATAAAACAATTAATATTTGAAACGTTCACCGTTCGGGTCACCCTACAAGCCTCACACCCGAGTCCCGATTGGTGCCGTATCTCACCCGCTTTCTCTTTCCCATTCTAATCGTAATTTATTTTCCCTAATTGCGTAATTCACGTTAATCCCGGCGAGGAATTTAATTTGAGCCGCTAAATATTGCGCTTTTTTTCTCTCTTTTTATTATTTTTTTTTCTCTTCTAAAACATTACTAATTAAATCCATTTCGCCTGTAATTGAATCAGAAGGGCACTTTCCTTTGGCGATTAATTAAAAATAAACAATATTAATTTGAAATTGGAACACGAATAGCCAATATCGGAAATTGAATAAAGAACAAAGTGACGATCGGAAATTAGCTTGAAGAGCTACGAATTCGCAGCCGGCAAACTCGAACCATGGCCGGAATTGCGTCAGTCGTGTCGGCGAAGTTTCTTAGAAATTTGTGTAAATCGAACGCAAGGTTACTTGTATTTAACATTTACTTAGAGTCATTAATTACATTACTCCATTTTTCATTTATGAAGGAATATGAAGAGCTTGCTTTTAAATATATTTTACTAGCTTTTGCCCGCGGCTTCACGCGCTTTAATATACATTCGACCTATCCTTTAGCACCAGTAATTCTTTCTGGGTAAAATTATTATATGTCCTTCTTGTGTACCCCAGAGAGTGTGTATGCAAAATAACAAAATTGCATGATGATCGGTTGAGTTGTCACGGCATGGAAGCGTAACAAACAAACAATCTTATAATCGCATTTATAATATTCGCTCACTTCGCTGGGCGTTAAAAAATAGCAAAAGAACAATCAAATCTAAAAAATAAATACGAAAAATTCCGCGTCACATTGTCATAGACCTACGCCGATACCTGCAGTAGTTTTGACATGAGTGATATTTAAGAGAACTGTATTTACATTATTCATACAGATATTTTACAATGTGTATACACGTAAATCGTAAGTTTAATTCATTTTTCAATCAGCAGTACAGACAGTTGTTGTGGTAATGAATTTGGTCTTTACATTTTATGTATCCGTTGTAAAACGCGTAACATATCTGCCATAATTCCGTGACATATCCCGTCGTTCAATGGATACATCTATACTTCTGGGATGCTCCCAATCGTTTTTCGTACACGCGTACGGAATTATCCCCTATAACATCTCGATATTGAACATCTGCGTCGTTTCGTTATCGCAGCAGATATTTTGTTACTTTTTTTTTTCGAGGGAACCGCCTAATCATTTTAAATCGACGCATCACGCCATATTTAAAACAATGTAGGTTGAAATACAAATTTATTGAAACTTTTTTTTTTATGTTTCATGTACTAACCCATATATTTTAGAAACATATATTGTATTTTATTATTTTAAATTGGGAGCATCATATATTTCCTATTGACATATTATATGTATAATGAAAGTACAATTCCTTTGAGATACCAATCACGTCAAAACTACTGAACGTATCGACATAGGACTATAACCATTCGATGTGATATATTTCCTAGATGGTTCTAGGCTACTTATTTTTTGGATTCGATGGACCTTTCGCCATAATTTTTATGTCCAACCAAGCGGACGGAAATCCGCTAGCAGTTTATCATCTTCTTAACGTTATCCCACCTAAGTAGGGTCGGCACAATGTGTTTTCTTTTTCCACCTTCCCCAATCAGATGTCATCTCAGTATTCACACTTTTTACACACATATCAGTTTTCACAAAATCCATCCATACCTTTTTCGGTCTTCCTTAACCTGTATATCCGTCCACCATCATACTCAAAACTTTTCTTCTAGTTACATGGTTTTCATCTCTCTTCATTACATGCCCATAATATTCTAACCTATTACTTCTCTATTTCTCTGTCACTGATACAGGGAATCAGCTAGTAGTTATTAAAAGAAAAACAATAGATTAGTACCGGTGATAATATAATTACATCGTCAATACTGTATAATAAGCAAGGTTATTGAAGCTTGATTCGAATAAATTGTGTAATGACTTACCGTAAAAAATACCAATAAATTATCATTATAAGTAGCTTCAGCAGTTAGATCGACTGTTATAATAGCCCAAATTACCGGTAGCCGGTAATTCGATGGACGTTTAGTGTGCCGTTAACATAATTACGCTAAGAATTTAGAGTGAGATATGTTGTCGAGATAGCGCAGTTTCAAATGCGGCATACACCTCATTTATAGTAATTTACAGTGTATTTTACAAATTACATAAAGAAACATTGATAATATAACTATAAATATTACAAAAAGCAATTGTTTCTACTCTTGTAAAAAATATCATTTATTTTTTAAGTTAAATCCACAGGTTCATTTTGGAAAAAATCTTATAACACAAAGTATCAATTTTTGTTGGCACAAGAAGTAATAGAAGTATATGTTGTCCTGACCATACGCTTTTTAAACAAACAAATTAAACATACTAGTGGTCGTTCAGTAGTCGAAATTCGACCGTAATTCATTAATTTTACACAAAGAAAATGAACATCTTTCAAAAAAATAAATATTGACAAAACACTAAAGCTCTTATCTACTAAACAAAAAATAAAATAAAGAGATCCGACAAACAGACGACGAAGATGTACTTAACTGTTTTGTCGCTGCCTACTTACATATATATAGGTCTGTGAATTATGCTATCGAAAATTAATAATCTCATACATCAGACGTACATAATTATACATGGTTCAGATATTACACTAGCTAATGATATTATGTTATTGTCGTAGTTTAAATATATATTTCAGTTAATGTTGAATTTCTACTCATTTCAAAAAAATCATGCAAATACGAAATGTATTCAAGGCGCGAACGACATAGCGCATAATATACACTGACTGCTTTAATATATTCAATGCCGAATTGCGTTAACAGATGGTTTGTATTTCATAAAGTCTTTATATGAAACACAGCAATGGTAAGCGAAATATCGAAACGGTGTCGACATTTTGCGTCCGCTCATTGGAAGTATTCCAATACTCAGGTGCGAGAAAAAACATTTTGATGATATTTATTACGCCTTTTAAAACAATTTTGAGTGGAAATTAAAATAATTTATGAGATCGGCAATGTAAACATTTTTCATGAGAATATATAAGCATTATTTCGGAATAACTACAGTTTATTAGTCTCATAGAATTGCGTATTGCCCTAACGTTAGGTAATCGCAATAATACAATACCTTGCTGTTACATTCTTAGAACTTACATGGAAAGGAAGAGTGTATTCATGAAAATTAGTTCTCAGTAAAATCACGAAATGTCCTCTATACTTAAAAAAAATATTTTATTATTTCACGACATTAAACAAAAAATATAAATAGATAAAGCTACAACCATGTGTTTGGCTCAGTGGTTACCGTGATCATATTATCTTAACAATATATTGTATGTACAGAGGAAAAAACATAAAGACCAAACCGCTTGTTCCACTTTTCTAAGATATGAAATCATACAGGAATGCGTATTGATTATAAAATTTGTACAATGAGTTGAAATCTTGATAAATTTCATACAGACAAAGTCGCGGGTAACAGCTAGTCTAAAATAAAATAACCTTAAATACTTTTTATAAGGTTCGCTATCTACCAGTGGAAGTCCCGTGAAAATCGGTCTAACTGTTTTAGAGAAAGCACTGTGGGCGACGCCACGGTTAACAGCGAGTATAAACTGACATTGCCTAAATTACTTTTTGTAAAGTCAGCTATCTGCCAGTGGAAGTCTCGTGAAGATCGGTCTAACCGTTTTGGAGATAGCATTGCGGGCAAAGCCACGGTTATCAGCTAGTTTTAAATTGAAATAGACTAAATTACTTATTATGATGTCCGCTATCTGCTTTGGAGATAGCATTGCAGACAAAGCCGCGGTTAATACCTAGGCTAATTTAGAGTAGCCTAAGTAACCCGCTGTAATTTCATCTATCTGCCAGTGAAATTCCCGTCAAAATCGGTCCAGCCGTTTCGGAGATTACCCGGAACAAACAGACCGACAAAAAAATTTAAAAATTTGCTTTTTTGTTATCAGTAGTGTATATACTTTCGTACTCACTCAGTAAAAAAAAATATTTTGATATTACATACAGACACTTCATTTTAATTATATGTATAGAATAGATTAAGCTACCGTAATAATCTTTATATTTGGATAAGGAATAAATCTCTAAGCAGGAAAATAAAAAAGGACGAACAAAATTTATCCAGTCATTTTGGCGTGATGCACGCATAACGGTAGACCTCTGTCATTTTATTTATAAACCTTTTTTTTTTCAAATTTTATTGTTATCGCATAAATATATCAAAATAGAAAATCTATATAAATTTGACATAGATTGAATATTACAAAATGTTCAATGTATGGTTCAAAATCATAGATATAACACTAATACTATACTAGAAATATTGAGGATTTAAGGGGAAGTCGTTTGTAATCACATAAAGTCTTAATTTCTTCATTTATAAAATCACAATATACCTATACTAATATACATAATATACCAGATAATTTTTACCTATTTCATTTCAGTTAACGAAAGTCAAATAAAACCTGAAGACTTCATATATAGCTCAGTGCGATTTATGTTATTTTTTATGGAAGCCTGGTTGCCTTTCATTTCGATACTTTGTAAACAATCTTGAAATTTCAATTTATAAATAAGCCCTGTTATTTTGTAAGCTTCGTTTAAAGTTAAGTAAAATGTAATACTTCGTTTATTTTAATTCTAATTTCGTAACCGTTCGTGAGATTTTCCAGGTTTTTGGACGATTATAGAAATGGATATACTAAAACGCTTGTTAAACAATAGCGGTGTTATTACAAAAAAAGTGAAATATGTATTGAATACTTGCTTTAAAAAGGTTTCGAATTAAACGCACCGCTCTCGCTGAATGTTCGCCATCTTGCTCTTTTGTCTCGTTTTGGTTACGTTAGGTTAGACTTGCGAAAAAGGATAACGCGAACATGCCTCGGGCGAGCGCGGTGCATTTAATTCGAAACCTTTTTAAAGCAAGTATTCAATATGTATTTATCTTTTTTGTAATAACACCGTAGAAGGTTAGGCATTATTAACAAAAATTGTAGTGTAAAGTGTGTTTAGTTGATACAAATTTATTCTTTATTTTTTCTATGTACTACAATTACGATATATTACCTCATATTTGATGTCAGTGGCGTAGAAATTTTCATAGTTTTCGAAGAGGACCAAACGTTTCGTTTTCTATCTTCATCTCTATTAGTAGCAGTGTTCGTAAATACGAAGAAAATGCAATTGTCAGTAGGTATGTACATATAAAATGATACATTTGACCGTATTTGAAAGGATATACTAGGTTTCCAGGTTAGTACTCAAACCTTGCGCTATAGTTTTACTGAAGTTGAGACGTTCTTAAGATGAATTCCCCATAATATATACCGACCTACTTATAGGCATGTTAATTTTTTTTATTTCGATTAATCATTTTTTACCTTAAATTTTATATAGAATTCATTCTGGTACATAGATTTAAAATTCTCATTACAGTCAAGAAAGTGATGTCCAGTTGCTAACGCACCCATAGATTTTGATCGTTTATTTATTTTGTACAGTGAAGACTAACAACTATTGATTATAATAATACGTAATTAGATTAGATACATCCAGCCATGTTATAAGTTCTCGCCGCTTGCATTATTACCAACTAGCGGGCCCGGGAGACGTTGTCCCGCCCTGATTATAAAAAAATCCATAACAAATTATATATTACCATAGGTAATGAGTAAACAGAAAAAGAAACAAAACGGTAATGTTATTATCGTATGATACTAGAATGAATATTACTAAATACAAAATATTAAGGAGCACACAATGTGGTACAATTTTTCATGAGTTTTAGTTTTCCCATTGGTATCGTAATATTCGTACAAAAAGCGCTGTGGTTGAATAAAAAAATAAAATAACTATTTTTAGGATTAGCAACGCGCTCTGATTGTGCAAATGTAAAAAAATGATTGTTATTTCTCACAGTGCATGCTCTTCTATGTAATTCTATAGATCACAGATTTTGCGAAGAAAATTAGTATATAATAAAAACCCTAGTGCGCGCTAGGAAAGATTGTCACCTTATTTACGATAGTATTAAAGACATTACTATCCTCGTTTATACTATTGAAGGGGTGACTAGTTCGCCATGAGTTTTGTCGGCAATAATTAGAAACAATGGGCAGCGATAAGGGGAAGTTTTTTCGTAGATTCTTGATCGGGACACATAATTTCGGTAGAAGTTCAGTTCAGTTATGAGTTCATTTTAATCTATTATAAGGACCCGGGAATTGGAGTGTTAGTTCAAGGTACGTAGGTAGACTCGTAAAAGTCACAACGTTGTGGGGTCGCGCTGTACCTATAGAATCGCAATACAATCATACTCTAGATTCATAATACCTTATTCGATGTGCTCAATTTTCTCCTTTTCCAAATATCTTTTCCAATAAAATGATTTATGTGGCCTTTATCATACTACAATTTTAGTACTCTCCAATATTTATTATAAGTATGTGTGAAATGTATTTGTTTAAATAAATTTTCATTTTAATAGCAAATTTATAAATACTTGTGCTCGTACATTTGTCGAAATTCGATCATAATTATTATTTTTTGAGGGCTTTTTGTCAAAGAGTTTATGAATACACATAAGTATCGTCAAGTATGACAAATAAGGGTTTGACTTGGAAAATAAACTATATTCCATTTTTTTTATTAACAACACTGAAACTCGTCAAAAAGAAAGAAAATCGATGGACAATCGAAGGAGAAAAATGTACTGAATTATTTTATCTTCACCCAATTAATAATACATATATTATAAAACTCATCAATCTATTTATCATTACATAGTATAAAACAAAGTCCCCTACCGCGTCTGTCTGTCTGTCTGTTCGCGATAAACTCACAAACTACCGAACGGATTGTCATGCGGTTTTCACCGGTAGATAGAGTGATTAATGAGGAACGTTTTAGTATATAATTTGTCAAGGATTTTTTCATAATCAGGGCGGGACAACGTCTGCCGGGCCCGCTAGTTTCATATAATTTATTCCTTATTGAAATAGTAATTTTATAACAAAATATAATTATTCTTCTTTCATTTCGATTTCATTCTTCAAATTCATGGTTGAAATGAGGAACGGAGGTATATTACGTACCTGTTATCTTTGTAGAGAAAATCTTGTCATATCTCAAATCTCGTTACTCCAACCGGGCGCGGAGTCAGTTCGCTGCTAACCGCTATAAAAAATTACGATTCAACTTAAACAAGTTGAAATTTTACTTTTTAAACTGATCTAACTAGTGGAACTTGACAACTTGTTTGATAAAATTGTTGATATGAAAGATAACTTTTCGTTAATGTTTTTTTTAATATATATTTTAAACATTCCTTTCACTTGAGGTTATTGTTGCTACGTTCTATTCTAGTTAAAACTAGCGGGTCTGGCGGACGTTGTCGCGCCCTGATAATAAAAAAAAACCTTAACAAATTAAGCTAAACCTTCCTTATGAATCACTTTATTAGCTGGTGAACACCGCATGTATATCCTTCCAATATATTTTTTTTCTCGAACTGATTACGCTATTGACCTAGCAAGGTCTTAACAGCTTCACCGGACTATGACTACATCCTTTCAGTAGTTTTGGATTTTATCGCGAACAGACAGACAGATCGCCACACGAGGCAAAGGACTTTGTGTTATAATATATATTGAAACATTAATTTCACTAATTGTGTATATTTGTTTTCAGTACTGGTAATCTAATCTATATCGACGTTAGTGAAAAATCTTCGAAATTATAATTCTTACCAATAATATATATTATAAATGCGTATGTTAGTTATTTGTTACACTATCACGCTTAAACTACCCAACGCAGCATCATGAAATTTCACATTAATGTTGACAAAGGTACAGAAAAGGACATAGGGTACCTTTCATTTAGGAAAACAACACTGCTTCTCGGAGATAAAGTTCCAGGGTTAAATCTACAATAACAAGAATGAAGCTGCGAGCAATAGCTACTTATGTGTATAAATATGAAAATAAATGTTGATATATCTGATATCAGTTGACTTCAACATTCTTTAACCGATGACTATAAAACTGTAAAAGTTCGCATACATATTTTTTCATATAAAAAGTCGTTATACTATCCATATTACTATTTTTCTATAAATTATTCCAAACAAATTTAGTTAAATTACTAGTGTTAACATTATTTGTGGATAGCATGTTCTAATCACTAATTTGATAGATGAATATTAACTGGATATTATAATTAATATTTATTGTACTGTATCATTTTAATATCATATACCATTTAACTTTTCAAAATAATAAAGTAACATGCGTGGGTCCGCCCATAAATTAACACCGCTATGATGATACATTATTTAGAGGATGTATTTATTAACCAGTATTTTTTAAACTATATATATATAAACATTTTAACTGTTCCATTACGTATCTATGGTCTCATTTACATTTAAAAATGTAGGTTTGATATAATAATTAATAATATATATTCTGATATATTTAAACTATCTTTAACGAATCATTCACAATTCTATATATATATATATATGTTCGACATGGATTATTTTCCTAAATAGTTCGTTCTATGCTACTTATTTTTTGGGTTCAATTAACCCTCTGGCATTTTTCAACAAAGAAAGCGGTAATCAGCTAGTTTTGTATGTAGATAAATGAGATGAAATGAACAAAGACAAACACAAACTTAATATTAAATAAAAACTATTTCATAATAAACGACTTTAAAAAAAATCTCAACGTTATAATCAAGGCCAGTGTTCTTTAGTCAGTTTGAAAATATAAGTAGGTATGTATAAACATGTATGTATTCATTCGTTCACAGACCGAGTTGTTTGTAAACGTAACACGGCTTGCTTCTATGTATCTAGTGACTGCAGCCTATCGACTTTTTTTAGGTAAACAATGTCGATCGTTTCTGTTATAAATTCCGCCGTACACTGCAGTAGGCGTGTTCTATTTTCAAGTTTTGTTTTACTGCATATGGTTATAACATTCATGTATTCCCATATACACCGTCTCTCTAAACATTTGAGGTGAATTATTAACATATTATTATGTTTGAAAATGCTTTGTATTTATTAAAGTTTATATCTATTTTGTTTAGAAAAACATTTATTATTTTATGTATAAGATAGTTTGTTTATACATACATTTTTTGTTGCTTTGACATGGCTTGATATTATGAATATTAAATGAATAGAATTAATATGATTTTTAATACCACAGATACAGACCATATAATCATAAATAAACATAAAATACTAGCTACGGCGTAAAAGCGTTTTCTTTATTATAATTAGTGATCTAAACCCCATATAAGTTGTAATAGTGATGTTGAGGGAGACATTAGGACCTAGACACAGTTTGAGGCTAGTGTGACGGGATTCAACCATATTGATTTGCGAATTTTTTTTTTGTAAATTTTATAATAGTCATAATTATTTTTGAATCTTAATTACAATGTATTATGATTCATATTACAGCAACAGAGACATCGTTTGTTCAATTAACTTGAATATTAACGTCGATAATAATTCGGAGGCTTCACGCACGTCACTAGACTGCCGTTACTTCCCACGGCCCGCTGCTAATGAGCCGTGTTGTTTGAGAGGAAGACAGTGTTTCTAAATAAGTAATTTTTTGACATCGTAAAATTTCTGTACAATATTTGAAACATTAATTTATCTTTTATAAAACTGTAAACAATTTAGTTCTACAAGAAGTGTCTTATAATTAAATAATTATTTTGAAATTTCGTCTATTAAATTAAAAACTAGGATTCTGCCGTAAAATGCCGTATATTAAGAGCACCAGGTTATATATAATTAAATAAAAATAATATTTAATTAAAATATATATGAACTTGATAAACTATTCATCCTAGTCTGTTTTTAAATTTTTATGTAGCCATATATGCTTTATTAAATGAAATAAATATCAAATTAAATATTATGATCTACAATCAAAATACAGTTGTTTCGGGCTCAATCACGTCAAAAGTGTTGTTTGGTTTTAGGCTACGTAATTTTTGGATTATTGTCTTGCTTTGCTTTTATATGGCCAACGAAACGGGCGACAATCAGCTAGTATATATATATATATATATATATATATGTGACTTTTTCCGTGAAGAGCACGATAAAGCCATGTGAACGTGACACATTTAACGTGACTAAAGAATGAAACCCTTTGTTCTTTTTAACCAACCATAAGAAACTTACTCTACCGTCTTTGGAATACCTTTAAAACGTTTACCGGAAAAGCAACCATAAAAATGCCACGTTGCGAAATAAAGCAAAACGAGTGCGTCCTTTGTTTGGTCGAGCCGTGTTGACTGTTCCTTATCCACTATCGCTTGAACTAAAACTATCCGATACAACGACTTTACTACCAACAATAAGATGAAAACGTCTTAATAAGTAATCTTCGAAACATATCAAGAAACGTAATATCTTTATATGTTAACTACATGTTGCATGTAACTTCGTTTTTGTGGAAATGGTTGTGTTACTTCACTGGCTATCCTTAATTTTTTAAATTGTGAATTTGTCTTTGCTACCTATGCGCTGCACAGTTTTTTATCAATTTTAAATTAATCTGTAAAATGTTATCATTACTGCTTATTACTCTTAGAAAAGCATAGTGATACGTATAATAAACTCAGAGAGGATAGGGAATAATGGGGCTAACATGTTCGTTGCAACAAAATCTTGTAAAAATTAGTGGTATGTGACATAAACAATACTTTGAAAATTCTATTCCTCTATTTGCCCTTAAAGGTCTCATCATAGGTTTGGCCTTATTAGAGGGCCTTATCAGGGCGAACAAACAAAACACTCTACCATTTTATTTATATGTGTAGATGTATGGATTCTATTTATTAAAACCGAAATACATATAGAAAATATTATAGAAATTATAAATCGAAATGACGTGATTTTTTCTAAATCCTCTTACAATGGAATACATTTTTACATTATATCGTTTATTCGCCTATACAACAAAATAACTGAGGCTGCTAACTCAAAAACATAAAATATATGCTACAATATAAATGATATGTATTTAATATTTGTTACAGTCAGAAATCGGATATTTAATATTAACCTTTGAGCAAAATGTAGTCAACAAACGGACTTAGTTCGCACGCTAGATATTAATTACCGACTGAGAGCAACTAAACGTTTGAATGCAGATTTCAAGATAAATATAAATGTTTTGCTGTAATTATTTGTGGGAAAACGGCCCACAAGTAGTTATGAAATATATCTAGTAGTATGATCTTATTAAATCAAATGTTAATGTTTAGTACCTTGTATAGACATATTGTCACATTTCAAGGTTTTATCTTCATCTATACACACTAATATTATAAAAGCAAAAGTAACTCCATCTATCTTTTTTCTTATTTATTCTTTATATCTTTATATATTTTCTCGCAGAGAATCCTCTTGGATTCTTACCTAGCCGGGCAGCATAGGAGAGAATGCAAGATTTGTGCTGACTAAACCCCCTCGGATGTTATTCTTGCACTATTTAGCCGGGTGGACAGAAACTGCCTCTGCAATACTTCTACCCGACCCGCCAAGTTATGGCCCCTTGGCAGGGTCCCGACTTGTGGTCTGGAGAGGGAAAACTTGGGTCCTCTCTGACGAACTGGTAGGAGGCGCAATGAACACTAATGCGCCTAATCTATTCTAAACTAAGCCTCTGCATCGGTCTCAATGAAATTTGACATGGAGTTAGTTAGAGATCTGTAAAATGACTTGGAATATCTTATAGTAGACTCGGTATAAAATTTTATGTACTTCCTATTTACAAGCTCGATGGGTGTTCAAAATTTAAATGATTTATTTATCATATGAATATCTATCAGTACTGATACTGACAAGTTTAGCATTAGAAACTTGTTCCATGTTAAAACACATCGAATACAATAATAAGTTGGTTACGCGCTAACAAAACGTAAAAAGTATTGTTATGATCGATGTATTCGTTTTTTAAGGCTATGTTATGTTGAAACTAGTTTTTAGTACCTCTTTACATTGTAGTTGCGTTGAATTATTTGTATTTAACACCTTAGGTATAATTATATTTTTGGTGTAATTAATATAGATATCTGTAATGTATTTTTAAGCTGTCGGTCGTATTTTTTTATACGAAACACCAAATTTAGGCCTTGTTCGTATGGTATGTATGACAGTATGATTAATGATAATCCAAACCATATAGTTCTTTATTTATATCGTGTTTCTTTATTCCTATAAGATTATTATGGTCCAATAAAATAATTATAATAGAAACAGACAAATATTTTTTTGTAATCTCAAGTAATTTTAATAACTGAACATTTATTTGTTATCCTTTCTCGTTTGTCATAAGATACAGTTCTCCTGCTTCCTTTAAATATAGAAAACATGCATATGCATACTAATAACAGCATCAGATTGGCATGCAATTATTCGTTATTCACGATCACGACAAAATATCACTTATATATATGTGCCAACGGTAAAGATTTTCAAGCTATGTCAGCATCATTGCTCGCAATATTCTCGTCTCCTCTAATGGTCTCGTCAGCTGGCGTACATCTAAGGCGGTAAACGAAATAAAATTATTTGTCGTACTTGTATACTATTTTGGTCCTTATCCTTAAGAAAACTGATCTCTTTTCACTGAAGAGCACAATTTTTTATCCTTGACAATACTTGTATGTAACAAATGAAGCAGTTTTTTTTTTTTCAAAAACCTTGCGTTACATGTAGGGGACCATCCATAAATTACGTCACACGCTAAGGCGGAGGCAGGGGGTCGACGAAGTGTGACAAGGGGGTGGAAGGGGTCCTAAATTTCGTGACGTCACATTTCCAAATCTACGTGTTAAAACACGAACTTTGCACTATTAACGAAAAACTCAAAAACATATGCAACCCTATCTGTATAAACACTCGCTCTACTAGTGTTACGCGGCATGCGCCGATGACCTAGCGCCCTTTGATAAATGCCGCCAAACACACCGCGCTTACGCTTAGCGGTGATTTCTTTCTTTCTATTTCATTAGACAAAATTGACTTTCGAGGATTAAACAACATACTTTTTTTAGTTCTGATATTTTATGTTTTTAATCTACGAAACAAATTTAAAATGAACAAAAAGAGTGATTTAGGTAATCATAATCGTAAACTATATGAAGATTACAGTGCAACATATGCTGATAAAAAAATGTACAAGAAGAAGTTAATAGCTTATGGAAAAGTGTTGACAATATTGAAGGTAAAGTGGAATCTAAGATCAACAAAGAATTGCAAATAAAAATTACGAAAAAGAAAGCGACACTCATGAATTTTTTTTTCGAAAATTCCTTCGTCGTCAACATCAAGAATACAACTGGAGTCCGAGGATGTAAAAGTAAGTTCGAATTTTGTAATAACTGTCAAAGTATTGCTAGGTCGTTCCGCAGAACACTAAATATTTACACAGGGTGGAAAAGATAAGTGATCTCATTCGATTATTTTTTAAGTGCACAAAATAATTGTTATTGACTTTAGATAAATTAAAAATATACTTGAGTATCTTAATTCGCTATTAACATCTTAGCTCGATGAGTGTATAAACTTTAATATCCCGCTAATGACGCAAAGTCTGCGGTTCGATTCCCGCACAGGGACAGATAATTATATAAATAGCTGTATCGGGTTTGTGTGTATGTGGTACTTTTATTAGTTATGATTTTCATAACACAACACTTTTAGCAATTTGGGTACATAAATAATGTTGTTGCCTAACATTAAATAAAATAAAATTAAATATTCTATCACATTCACAAGGCGCCATCTAATACATTTGATATCCAAATTAAGCTCTTATTTATTAAGCACTATTTCTTTTGTAAATACTTATGTACTTATTTTTTTTTATTTGGGTCTGAATTGCGAACGATGTCATGTCACCGCTAGAAAGTATGACATAGAAAATCACCCAATCTCAGGACAAACACATATGATCATCACACAAATGTGTCCCATTCGGGGATCGAACCCACAACCTCGTGATTGGCAGTCGATATACACAATTATTAGACGACGGTGGCAGACATGAGAAAAAAATGTTTAACTTAATTTATTGTTTACTGAATCGATACGTCGTGAATCGATAGCGATAAAACGATAATTGAGAGTCCGGGACAAATGACAGGACCGTATTAAAGTTATTATAAAAGACGACCACCATTTCGAATATGTATTTCTTTTTCTATCGAGGTTATCCCGAAAGGTACTTTTTTCTTAATTATAGTATAGTGTGTGATTTTAGAAAATATAGCACATGAAATGTCCTTATTAAACATTGTACAGGTTTATTTTTAATTGCAGGGAAATAAATACTAAGCAATGCATGCCTAGTCAAAGTGCTTCTAGGAATAAAATTGTAGTTTTAGAACCTGAGCTCAATAGCTTGTTGTTAGCACGCGATACTGGTGTAGCTACCGAAGAAGCAATAAAAAGAATAGCAACATTGAGGAAAGAGATTCAACAGGGAAAAAAAACACATTGAAGCGAAATATTAGTGCAGCGGAACGACAAAAAAAAGTCGTGACTCGAAAAACAAAAAAAAAATGAGCTTTGTGAAAGTAATACCGACTTTGCAGCAGCTCTAAAAATTCGAGATTCTGTTGGTCGGCCTAGAGTAGAAGATTGAAATTTTCGGTGGTGCAGCTGATGATCGACGTCGTAATGAAACTATAAGGTGTTGCAAAACATGGGTCGATTTACAAGCCAAACTTTGTAAACAAGGATATACTATCAGTCGATCAGGGTTATACTTGAAAATTCTTCCCTGACGAGCCAATACAGAGGAAAGAAAAGACACGTCGTAACTGTTCCTGTTAAACTATGTAAATCAAATTTTACGCTACATTCGAAACATAAAAATGGTACAGTATGTACAGCTACGATAAGAAACCTTAAATGTCTAGCTTCAACTGTTCTTTTTATCAATGGATGACAAAGCACGCCTGCCATTGGGCATTACAGCAGCGAACGCTCAACTACCAATATTAACGACTGTCGTGTAAAATTACCGGATCATGATGTCGTGGTCGCGGAAAAACATAAACTTATTCCTTTTGTTTATACAGGTATTGTAATAAAGAAAGATGGTGAAGGACACCTGAAGCTGTAACACACTCTGGTCCTACATACGTAGCAAATCATAGTGGAAAGCATTGCTCTTCTAATGCAAAGGCTCATGCTACAAACATTCATTGAGTTTCTGAAATGCTTGCTTTCGAAAAGTTTATGAGAACTCGTAAAGGTTTTGTAAAACCCGTATATATTTTTACTTGCGATGGTGATCCCGACGGAAGTCCACGATACGAGCGAATTATAATTTCAACGCATTTTTTTTATGTTCATAACACAAACAAATTATGTTATGTATGTTCGGGAATTTTCTCGCATTTGGCCGGTTTTTAAGTTGTTAATATAGCTTCAAATATTATTAATTACAATAATTATAGATTCGTGATAATGATATCTATAAGCAAAATATTCAAAAGTTAGGGCTCAGAAATTTGTATTTGTATAGACTCTGAAATCTTATCGAAATTACACTTCATACTAACGTGTTTGTTCCAGAAACTTAACAGTATTTCTATTGTCGTAAAGTGAAAACTAAAAGTCATCGGTTTTCAAGGTCCTTTCGTATAACTCGAACAACTGTAACTTTTGTAACTAATTGTATAAACACCTAATTACCGAGTCAGTGAAAGGCAACCGTGACTACTCAGATTTAGCAACATTCCAGCAAAACCTTAACCAAGTATTCAGGGTTCCCTGTTCCCCTGTTTGTGAGGTGAAATCGGTTAACGACCGTGACTTTTCGTTTTATTGTTCTTTCTGCGGATAATGAGTGATGGCTTTCTCCCCGTTGTCTTTGTTTGAAGTTGACAGTGACGTGAAAATGTAATCATGGAGCCGTCGCTGTTCCCGATGCCGCTTCGGAAATAAACAATGAAAAATTTATTGAATGAATATAGGTCGCGGCAATTAATTTCGGTCTGGATGTTTGTTTTGTCATACGGGCTTTTTGGATAAACATCGTCTATGTATTCTTTTAATTGAATGCGATAACATTTTCGTTTTCAGAACATTAAAGTAGAATAAATATCATCTTACATAATCGAATTAATGTATATTATGTTGGTGATAGAGCCACGCTGTAGCTATTACTGATTTCAGCAAGAATGGGTTGGCTCGCCTGGTGTACTACCACCCTCTCGCAGAAAACCTACGTGAAGTAACAGTGCTTACATTGTTGCGTTTCGTTCGGTCAGTAAGAGTGCTGGAAGATCACCTCCCATGCCCCGTCCCGTCCCTCCCGCCTCCCCTTCCTCTTCCCCTTCCGCCCCTGCCTTCAAACACAGGCTGGCAACGCACTTGCGTCTCCCCGGGTGTTGCTAGTGTCTATGGACGGCGGTGATCACTTACCATCAGATGACCCGCCTGTTCGTTTGCCCGCTATAATATATATATATATATATATATATACATATATATATAATTGTATCAATATTAGAATTGGAGTAACTTCGCATGTAATATATGTGTTATATATTAGCATTAAATTTAAAAAAATATTCCGACGACTTAATAAAGATTGTGGGAAATGGGTGGATGCCAGCAGCACAATCTGTCATCGTGCCGATTTTTTGGGAGAAGCCTATGTCCAACAAGTTTAGTCCGGTGTAGCTGTGAAGGCCCATCAGGCCAATATAGTCATTTCGAAAAAAACCTATATCAAACAGTGGACGTGTTTTAGCTGAGTAGATGAAAGAATGGATTTGTCGCAGAATCTATAAAATTATACTCTTTGCGAGCTTTATAATCTGACTTATATTTATTAATTACTAATTGATAATATCTTGTAGTTTTTTGTAGTTAATAATACCCCGTTGACATTTGTTTGTACTTCAAGTTAAAAAAGTTGCGTTTCTAAATTTGTCATGAATCTTGTTTTTGTAATTTAAAGTTTATATTATCGGGTTTCAATTCTAGGTCGACATCATTATCACGCTTTTATTAGCTTCACCTGTATGTATGTATGTAACCGACCCCTTTGAGCTCGATTTTATTCTACTTTGAACGATCAGATTTAATTCAAACTTTGCACACCTGTCAAAGGTCGATGACAGTGCAATAATCCGAAAAAAAAAGTTAAAAAAATTTAACTAAAAAATGAAAAATAAATAATAGTTTAAAAAAACTAAAAAAACACGCTTTCATAAAAAATCCAACTAAAAAACAGAAAATAAAATTTAATAAATATGGATTCCGAATAGTGTCAATTAGAAATAAATGTATATTTTTGTAAAAAGTGACAAAAAAATGATAAAAATACTGATATCTGGAGGTGCTGATATTAACATGCGATGCGTCACTGTTATATTATATTGGATACTCAAATATTACAGGATTTAAAAAATCAGCAATAATGTAACATTTTTCATTTTAGATATTTCGAAAATCTGTAAATATTGGTAGAGTAGTCTTAAATATGAGTTTTGTTGCACGAATATTTACTTTCTCGTACATGTATACCTAATATAAGTATGCCAACTGTCACAGGAAGCTTCCGGCTTCGCTTTTGGCGCGGTGCTTATATTTGTGTGCTGAACGTAGCTGTCTATGGCAGGGACATATTTTCAAGTTTCGCCAAGTCTTTTTTATATTTATTAATGTGTGTGGAAAACTGAAATCTTATGAATTATTTATGTTATTACATAACATACTCAGTATTTATATATCATGACAGATAAATACATTAAATTTGTAAAATAACAATTGCAATGGTTTATTACATACGTTACAGAATAAACAAAAATATATAAACTTTAGTTAACCATACATTGAAGCGATATGGTCTTAGAAACTACCAATGTATATAATAGAATGTCAACGGTTCTATTACATAAAAAAATCACCATAAATACAACGTACTAGAGACCACAACGAGTATATTTTACGCGTCGTGGTTCTTTTCTCGAAGATGCTCACGAGTCATATCAAACTGAGGTTTTTCACTTGCATTCAATTTGTTACCTTATGTTTATGCTGTTGGATAGGAATTTTGTTTGATAAATATAAGATATAGGCATAGTATGAACTTTAATAGAGATAATGATCTTTGAAGTAAAGCGCGTCACCGTTACTCGTGCACCATATACGCCTGTAAACTTAAAAAAACGACCTTTATAATTTGACAGATTTTCTTGATTGTTTAACTTTTATATTCAGTTATAAATATATTGCATTTGAGTACAATTATCTATAAGTCTTCTATACATATAATCAGAATGTAAATCTAAAGTGTCTGTCCTTTTTGATTTTCGTAAAAAAAAGTATTGCAGGTGTCTAGGAATAAGTAATAAAATACATTTAAATCAATTTTAAAAATGTCTGTCTGTCTGTTTGTATGAGCACACATCACTGCAAAAGTACTGGGTTAACAATAAATCCACAAAGAAAATCATAAAGCATATCTTCGAGTGTAACATAGTCTATGTTTCATTAAAATCGATGCACTCTGTCAAAAGTTATTGTAAATTTAATAACGGCGCGACTTAAGTAAAAGCGGAAAGTAGATAAGTAATTGGACTTAATATATTCAAATAATTTTTACAGACTTCCGCAACTTCGCAATGAAATCGCTGTAAAGTAGGATAAAATGTCTTAATAGAAAATAAATATATCAGTCCGAGTACCGGAACAGTGCAGTGACAAAAAACAATCCCAATTAACTTTTTTCTTTCACAACTTCAGACACAAGTATTTCGGATCGCTCGGAGCATTCCGTCCGAGAGAACGTCTTTAGGTGTAGTAAGTACGATTTGCTCTCGATACGATAGAAATCGTTTCACTTTATTCGTTTTATTCCGATTTAAATTGTATTGATGTCGGGGCCGATTAAACTTTCCGTAGTTAACGGGAGCCAACGAGAAAAGAAAATTAGTTGTTAAAAATCGATTGTGCTAGTATATTATTAGATTGGATTACAATTTATTTGTGAATGATTTTGTTCATACTATTTTCAGTGGTATTCCAATAAAGTCGATTGACTGCGTATCTCTGTAGGTAAATAAAAAAGTTACAAAATGTATTGGTCAATTGATGGATTGTTAATTATTCTTGTCAAGATTCAGTTTACTGAAAATGAATTTGGTTTTGGTGTTTTCTTTTATATCATAGGAGGCAAACGAACAATTGGTCACCTGATGTTAAGTGACCACCGCCGTCCGTAGACACTTGCAACACCAGGGGAGTCGCAAGTACGTTGCCAGCCTGTGTTATGGGGGAGGGGGAGTGGTGGGGAGAGGAGGAAGGGAGGGGAGGTGATGTCTCCGGCGCTCTCACTGACGGAACGAAACGCAACAATGCACTATTACTTCACGTCGGTTTTCTATGAGAGGGTGGTACTACCCCGAGCGAGCCGACCCATTTATGCTGAAACCAGTAATAGCTTCAGCGTGGCTCTACCACCTACATGTTAGTCGAAGCTTTCATTTTATGGGTGAAAAATTGATGATAAGGTGTTAATGACTACTTTGATTTTCGTTAGCTAATTATTTCTGCAAAATACCTATATATTTTATATCGTTTCTTGAGTAGCGTATACACATATATCAGAAATGTCACGTATAGATTAAAATAACAAATATAAATTAAAGTAATAAGTATAAAAAAAACAATATTTTTCTTATAATGCATATTACGCATATTAATGCAGTATGCATTACAAAATTTAAAAGTTTTTGTTATTAATGTAAATTAAAAAAACTTATAACTACTGATAATACAAATGCATGTGAGAACACAAGTTATGTAGTAATTTTAAGTTACAAGAAACTATTAATTATATACTGAATAAAAATTTTTGACAGTGGAATGTAAACAAAAAACACATTTTCAAACTTCCCAACCCTTAAGATAAGTTACACTTCCTCTACGTTATAGGGTCTGTCAATCATCAGGTACCTACAGTGAAGTCGGCTGAGGTAAACTTGACTCCTCTTGAAGGTGTAACGTAAACATATTTGGAGCACTAAAATGACGCTTTATGAGATTTCAGTAAAATAAACTTGAACATATCATAAATTATACCAAATACCTTATCATTTGTATTATTACTATTCTTTATTTGTGTTACAGTATACCAAAATAAATAACACAAAAAAATACATTCTCTTTAATATTGGTAGAAAATTACTAATTTCATATATGCTATTCGGATGAGGTAGGATTTAAGAGATTTTTTTTAATTAACTGGTTTAATAATTATTATTTTGTTTATTCATGTTGTTATACATGACATGTTTGACATATTACTTGTAAATAAAGATAACAATTATGAGTTACTAGCTTTTACTCGCGGCTTCTCGCACGTTAATATCCCTCAGAAACAGTACTTTTCTTCTGTATGAAAGGTACTTTATGTCAATTTCTGTACCCCTGACGACATGTATGCAGAATTCCATGAGGGTCGATTGAGTGATTAACGCTTGAAAGCGTAACTCACAAACTCACATTCGCGTCCTAATTAATATTATAAATGGGAATATGTGTTTGTTTATTTGTTTGTTACGCTTCCCCGTTTTAATTACTCAATTCAACATCATTAAGTTTAGCACACACTTTGCCACGGACACAGAAAAGAACTGTGGCCAGTAGTGGTCTCAAAGGATAGGTCCAATCTACATTACCGTGAGCGAAGCTGCGAACAAGATCTAATTTATAATATTAGAAATGATAACAATATTTTTCATACAAAAATATTTTTTCATGTATATAATACAAATGCATATAAGATTGTTTCAATCTCCATCGGTGTTATTACTCAAAAGATAAATACGTATTGATTACTTGATTTAAAAAGCTTTCGTATTAAATGCACCGCGGTCGCTGAATGTTCGCCATCTTACTCTTTTGTCTCGCTTTGGTTAGGTTAGGTTAGACTTGCGAAAAAGGATAACGTGAACTTGCCTCGGGCGAGCGCGGTGCATTTAATACGATACCTTTTTAAAGTAAGTATTTAATACGTATTTCACTTTTTTGTAATAAGATCCCATATGTTTTACACGTATAAAGATAATATGCGAACATTAAAAATCAACAATTTGTATTAAGTAGTTCTAGTTTCATCGAAGCGAGAATAATATCTAGGGAACTTAAAGCTTTACTGATGATTCGTACAGGCCCTACAAATTATTCTATATATATGTAAAATATAATACATAAAAAGTTATAATAAATAAATACACTTGTGCATCATTTTAGATCTCAAACCGCGAACAATATAGTTTACAGTTCCCGACGCAGATGTTTAAAAAGAATCAACAGTTAACAACATCGTAAAAAAGGTCGGACGTAAACAGCTACCGTTGAAACTTTACAGTCACTCTTGTTCCCCTTCCTTTCTTTTTTACTTGTGATAAAATAGGAGATTAAAACCTGTGGTACAATTGCACATTCGACGATAATAAAGTACTTTACAAATGAAAATACTCTTGGTTAGTGTTGTTTAAGTTTATAGTTATTAATGTTGCGGGTAAGATACTGATATTGAAAACTGATAATGTTCTTTGCCTTTCTATTAATAATAATTCCAGCTTAAAACAGTTTTACTACTTGGACCAAGTCTTCTTCCCGAGAGAAGGTACGGGCATAATCACCACGTCAGCACACAATGTATTGGCGATTTGGAAGTCCCTAGAAATTTGTAGTTCTCCCAAATACGACGGCACTACATTAACACTTTTCAGGTTAAAGTATCCTCACGATGTTTCTTAAACCGATAGTGTTAGGAATTTAAATTAGTAAATATATGCGTGTTTTGTAATATTATTTGGTACATACCGAGGTTTGAACCGATAGATATAGAATCAATATTCCGCTATGCCAATTTAAAACTATCTTCTATTTTTCAATATATCGGGTTACGCAATAAAATCATAGTCTGTAAATATATAGTGTAAATAGTTATCTGCGAGGGTTTAATATTGACTTATAAATAGTATTGTAAATAAAAAAAATGAATAATGTGGGTTTTTTGTTGCGGTTGCGAACTGACTACGCTATTGACCTAGCAAGGTCTTAACAGTTTCACCGGACTACTAAGGCAAAGGCTTAAGGCACTCAGCCGATTTTATTTGACAACTGCACGGCACACATCGGCTTGGGCTGTTGCCTGATACATGCAATTCGCGACCTATCTGAGCTAACCTAAGCTAAGCTAACTACTCATACATATATGAGTTGTTGAAACATATATTGTGTACCAAGCTTCGATCAACAATAACTGATCGAAGGTACCAAGCATACATACCTCAACAACTCTTATATATATTTCGTATCGGATAATTTTCTAAACTCTTTCAGTTTGATAAGGGAAATAAAATAAAACTCTTCCACTTGCATGTGTAAGTGTGTAGATTATGTGGGTTAATATTAACTAACCACTGAAGAACCAAAATCGCAATATAATATTTATGTAAAATGTAAATGTTGTTGTCTCTATTAATATTTACCCAGCTGAACATATATCCCGTGTTAAAGCGAACCACAACAACTTGAATCGACATCCGAACCTTGATCTAATTATATCACTATTTATGGATTGCTTGTGGCCTTAATACTTGTCATAGGACGAATTATACGAGTTAGCTAACAATATTTCTAATATAAAACAGGATGTGTCCAAATAAACAAATATATTGGATTGTACAACCTTGCGTTCTTATACTCGTATTATTCAGAATTTTGTTTATAAACAACATTCTATTTAACATTGATTACTTCAAGTACGACCACACTGTTCAAGAATGTTATATATGTTTATGAGTCGTCTATCGTCGTGTAATATTGTCATGTTTTGTCTATCTAGCTTGACTTTGATTCTATTATTGTAATAGAAAATCATTTAATGATCAACTAAGTGACTAGTAGAAAACCAATCTCGCTTTTTTACATTAATTATATAGCTTTTAACTGTAGGTAGTTAAAGTTCACTTAAAATACTTTATGCTTTGGAGATTTATGTAACTAGAGCGTAGAGACGAACTTCTTAGCCTTCCATGGGTTCACCGTGCGGGTGCCGGGTCCATCGTGTGGCAGAGGGAGAAACTCAGAGCAGTTCCCAGGACTTGCGACCCAGGTGTAGGTTTAAGGAGGCCCCGTTTGAGATGCGCATCAACGCTCACCTTCACTGCTCGAGTTTCCCGCCCTGCCTAGCCAAATTTAGTAGGAACCTGTTAGTGCAGCCTTTGATACTCGTTCTAAAATAGAACTTACTGCAGTTCTCGACAGGCCAAGGTCCTTCAGAAGGTTGTAGAGAGATTTTGCTATATTTTATACGCTATTAAAAATGTATTTTTGCTCTGTAGTCAAAATATTTGTGGCAACGCTTGGACATTTGGTGGTACTCTCGTTTTTTATTTAGGTGTACATGGAGTATAACAAACGGATTTATATAATGCAAATAAGTAATAATAGTTAATTAATTCGCGACGTATATTATCTGTAGTGAACGGTTACACAAGGATATTTTTAAAATTTAAATATTGCGTAGGTATTGTATCTCGCTAACACATGTGTTCACAGTTCGGTCCATTTCGGTAATGCTCGGTTTAAGGCAGGTGGCTAACCTGACCTCGTCCATCGATATCCCCCACCGCGCCACCCGCGTACCATACTATTACTTTTTGCTTATCCCACTTTCTGACCTACATTTTGTAAAATAATTTGCTCCGATATCGTAGCATTGTGTTAGAAGATAGCTTATTATCCTTTGCATTTCTCAATAAATACACTATAAAATGTCTGACAGATTAACGAGGTAAAAATATAAATAAGCTCCTGACCTTTATAATATTACTTATAAATATACTCTATTTTTAAAACAAAAGCCCGTAAACTTAAATTATATTAAAATACGAAATAACTCCTCGTATCGTTTACGATTGTGTGTCGTAACTCATAGAATCATCATAGACAACAGAGTCGCAATAAAAGTAACTGATTCATTTAATCCCACGCGCATAAAATAAATCTGTCACGCGGCGGTTCGTGAGGTTTGTTGATTTTAGTAGAAATACTCGAACAATCGCGATCCCGCCAGTCGGTTCCTATCACGCATTATCAATGTATTTGCGTTGAACAGCATACATTACTTATGGAGTAATGGTATCATGCGTCCAAAATAAATAGGCAGCAAGGTTGATCTATATTACTGTTGACACAGCACTTTGATCTTATTAATTTGTGACAGCATAGTTAATTTGGCTGACTCAATTCTGGTTCCTATCATTTTAACTTGGGTATCTGCCCGACGTTAACGTACGGTCACATTCAATTTTATATAAAATATGTTGCGATTATTCATTTCCTTAACTACATTATTACGCAACATTTTACGTAATTTAGCTGTAAGTCGTGTAAAAGATAATAATATTGAAATAACAACAAAAAAAAATTCTGCAGTTCATTATTTAGTGAAAATAATTTAATAACCGATTTTTTTTTACTTTTTCTACACGTTAAACTGATTGCAGTGAAATGAATTTACAAACAAATATATCGATGATCAATGTATAAATAGGCGAAGGCAGAGACAGTTCAGTTACCTTTTATTCTTCCGTTTGTCAATGGATATTCTTTCTTTTTTTTCTAGCTATTGACGAGCTTTAGTGCTATCGATAAAAGAATATTGGAAATATCATTTTTCTCATACGATCGACGAGTAGAATACTTTATTTATAAGTTTATAGTCGTCATATCTCACGCTCTTTAAGTCTACAATCTACAATCGTTGTTCAATACTCAATACAGGTTTTACCATTTAGAGAAAATAAAAAGAAAAACAAATAATAATGTATATAGGAGCACGTGAATATAAAGCGGTATACTCCTTACTATAATAGAATTTCGAAAATTGGGCGACCGCCACAAATGATTACAGCATCATTACATATTATAAAACAAAGCCTCTACCGCGTCTATCTGTTCGCGATAAACTCAAAAATTACTAAACGGATTTTCATGCGGTTTTGACCAGATGATAAAGTGATTCACGAGAAAGGCTTAGGTATACCATTTGTCAAGGTTTTATTATCAGGGCGAGACAACGTTTACCGGGCCCGCTAGTAGTATATATCTATTATACTTCGCTCGTATTGATGGTGATTTTAACTTATCCCTCGGAAGCAGTACACAATTCTAAGTGAATAGTATCCAATATCCTTTTATGTGCTCCTGACGACGTGTATGCAAAGTTTCACGATGATCGGTCCAGTAGTAAAGGCCTGAAAGCCCACACACAAATTCACATTCGCATTTAATAATATTAGTGAGAATAAATATAGTGCATGATAATAACAACGGAAAGTTATGATAACTCGCAAAGCCCTATGGAAGTTCTTTGTCCTTATTTTGACATTTCCATCTATTGATTTTCAAGTTGCGAGTGTGCTGCAAGTATTATATCATTTTTATTGTCCCCTAGAGGAACCGTAGCGACGTGGAACAGTTTGTCCCGCCGCCCGCGCCTTAGGCACTCACTTATGTATTTTTTATTATGATTTCGAATGTCTACAATGGTATGAATCTCGTTTGTCCGTAATATTCTACCTACTACTGACATGCCAATAGAAGTCTGTAAAAGTTTTGATAAAATTATATACTTCAGTTATTCATAATTGTAGTTACTTCTTTTTTGTGCTGTTGAATTTGATGTTCCTAAAGTCATTTTTGAATGAATGAAATTGAAAGCATTAACGTTACAACTTGTGTTAATTGGTTATAGATTTATGTTGTTTCTGCTGTCCCTTACGTGTCGTAAGTTTTGTACTACAGATGTCATTATTACAACAATAAATAATGTAGTGCATTATTCCTATGCAATGGATAACAATGATTGAAAACATTATTACTTTTCTGTTGTCCGTTATTATTATAGATAGAGACAACAATCGACTATTGTTATGACGTGTGAGCAAGTAAGCATTATGCAATAGCTGATGAGTGTGAAAGGGAGGGCATTATACGTTGCTACAATTAAAGTCACGATAACAAGACAGAATATTTAGTACGATACAAAATAGCAAAATACCGCACAACTGAATAATAAACAGCAATTTATAATAACAAATATGTATTAAATAACATAACTGCTTAATCTGTTATCGATATTACTGTCTTATAGTATTTAAACTTTCACATAACGTGTATATATATGTAACTTTCATATACCCCACGATTAGACGCACAGCCTTCTTATCCAATGAAAATGGCAATCTTGATTGAAACACTTTTTTTACCGACATCTTTCTTCTTGAACATGCAAACGACTAATAATATGCAAAGCCTTAATTTTATCATATTTTATGTCAAACGAGTCCAATGTAGTATATTATACAGCACTATAAAATACTAAGTATAATTTAACGTAATGAGCGTTTTCCTGTTATACCATTATGTCTCACCATATCTGCTTTAATAGCGTTTAAACTATTTTACCAGACTACGGATGTAGTAATAATTTACGAAATCCACATATGCAGAAATCAGCCGATTGTGTTCTGTATGACATTGTAGTAATTCGGACGGACGCAAATGACCACAGGCACGACAGTCATCGGATATATGTAACAACATTATGTGGACGGAAGTTGCATAGGGTACGGTTTCACTTACCCGCTGTAACCATGGATTATGGTCTCGATTTCATCGGTCGCGGTGTATGTCGCGTCTCGACGCTCAGACCGTGTCCACGCTGAGGCCATTGATCAAGTGTCAGATTATATTATTAGATGAAATTTTATTTTCATTTGAATACATTATTCAATAATAATATTCTTATAACAATACAATTGAATGAAAATCTTTCGTGTGTCGTCGCGAATTAAAAATTGTGCTGCCGAGCATGACATCAGACACAGTATCGTCATTGTATCCATAAAAATAAAAACACACAACACAATCATGCCATTATTCCCAGTAATTATTGTAATTAACTAACGAAGAAGGCGGAAACTGCATAAAATAAATATTTATTACAAAATATAATAATACAATGAAACAATAACACATAATAAATACTACAGAATGTATTTTCGCTACCGCATGGTTTTCTGTTATTGTAGATAGGTCTTATCGAAATAATTGTAGCTTAAATTTAACTTACGAAACGAAACATTAATGACTGTTTTATTGACTGTATAAATAAATACATTCACGAAACTTCAAATGGTATAAGATAATAATTATTAAAAATAAATTTAAATGAAAAACATTGAATTAAAATAATCCTAATTATTCATAAATGGTATTTGGCACAAGCCTTCCCAAGAATTGTGTGTGTTTAGTCAATAGTTTTTTACGTTTAAAATCGTATATTTAGTGTATATAATATTATGTAGCCGCTATCTCACGGCTGAGCTTAATGAACATTATTAAGATTAACTTTAGGTCTAATCAGTAAACTAGTTCACCGGCTACAACCGTTTGCACAACAACTACCAAGTTTCCCACGACATTGGATAAAATTACTAGTATTTACCGCGTAATTTTAACAAAATAATACATACGTTCATGATGTTAAATTTTATATGAGGTTGTAAAAAACGAGGTCGCTGTTTAGCGTCTATCCTAAAGACAATAACTTGGGTATTTTTATGCGTAACATTCAATTGTAATGAATTTTTAGTATAATAGTACTGTTATCAGGATAAAAATATAAGCGAAATCTAAAATAATGAGTTTGTAAAAGTCAAATTATATATTAAGGGAATACGTACATAGAAGCCATAATTCTTAAATAATGAGTTATTTAGAATCCAATGGTTAATTTAACAATAACTATAACAACTTCTATACAGTTGAGTAAAACCAAACGAATGCAAATTAGTTCTAAATAATAAATTCCTTTTAAATAATCATCGGTAAAAATTAACACTAATAACTTTTTTATTGACAGATTAACATTTAAAATTAACCCAGATCAGTATCCTAATGTGAGTTTATTTGTTTGTTACGCTTTTATCACATCTTAAGTACTCAACAGACAATCAAGCATTTTTTAATATATTTTCCGTCTAAAAAAAAAGGGTTCCCGGGGAACTGGTTAAATTTATATTGATGCGAGCGAAGCCGCTGGCAAAAGCTAATATTTTAGTATGCTAGTTAAATTTACTCCCTAGTAAAATAATGAGCAAGGTTTTCTATTATTAATTAGTAACACGAGTCTTGCATTTGTTGTAACGAATAAATGTCATTAATTTCAATAGCTCTCGGAGATCCTAACTCCTTGTAAGCTTCGCCAGTTCACCGTGACACTGACGAACGGCACAACCCTACGTGACCATGTTATTTCTTATTTCTGGCAAGCAGATACAATGTACAAAACTATAAACAAGGTAAGTGTAAGTACGAAACCTTATTTCTGCTTATTAGATTATATTACTCGCGAGGTGAGCTCGCTTACATTAATTAGTAATTAGATTTTACACCAACAACCTTTACATAAAGCTGCTGTATTTAATACAAAATTATACAAATTAAAAATTTGAATAAAATTTAATATATGAAACAAAATAAGATAAAATTTCCACTGTAAGCTTACGGTCGATTCTTTAGTATAACTCGATATATAATGTTGAAAATGATACCTACGGAGTTGTAAAATTATAATTAAAATGAAAGAGAAAACCTTGATTATTGATAACTAATAATTATTTATTTTTAAACTTCTAATATTAGTTTACTTAAAATTTATTTACTTCTTGTACCAACTTTTACACCAAATAAACTTTGTGTATCTGCACAGCTTTTCAAATACCAAAAGATAACACAAGTGTCACCTGTTCACGATCCCAGTGCCACATAGTTCGTGCCCATGTTATGACTTACTCCTGACGAACAAACAAACTGGGCGTACCAGCGTATATCGATTAGCACTGTATTGTGTTATTCCATCAGAGAGTTGCGATGACTAGTGTTGCCTCAAGGCCGGATTAATATTCCACTGCGGCTAGCATTAATTAATGAGAAGCTAAAATTAAAAATCGTGGAAAGGAGTATATATATATAGATAGATATAGTTCATCCTAGTAAATATCTTACTAACATTACAGATCTGAAAAAATATATGTTCTTCAGTTATGCTCAAATGGTTGGACTGTTTGTAATGATATTCGGCGTGGAAAGTAATAATGTCGTAGAGCAGGTACGTAGAATATTCTTTATAACGTTATATCAGGTTAGTTTCATTACTGCTACAGTTTAATTGACACATAGAATAGCGCCATCAACAAAATCTCAAACCATTTGCTATAAATACAACAGTGTTGAATAAAAAGCGAAGCCATTATACAAGATTATAACCGTGCGTTCAATCTAAATGAGAACTAATTCGATATGTATTTACTGTTGTTTTCTCCATTAAAATATCTTTAAGTTCGACATCTTATTCAATTCCAGTTAATATATAATTCATACATTTTGTCAACATACGTGAATTTTACCGACATCTACTTTAAATATTCAATTTCATATATGACTATTAAGAATATATAATATTATATTATTTGAAGTTAATCTTCGCACGCATATGATAATGAATATATTGAGGAATATAACATACCAGCAAATTTGTATGAAATAGTATAGATATTGTGGCTCTTACTAAACGTTGTTACATTCAACTAAATTCGACTAACATAAGCAAAGTTGATTCATATTCCGTCTCGGTTATGGTGAGGATAAACAACCCAACGATATAGAAACATACCTAATTCGGTGAAGCATTGTGCTCCATCGTCCGAGAACCGTGATTACTACGGTTCGCCCCAAGGCCGACTATTGTTCTACGCCGGATTCTTGCACGCAACAATTGTTGTTGTAGCTGTTTTTGTAACAGATTATCTCGAGTATGTGTATAGCCCGTTTTGTTCTAATTCAACTGTTAGTGATACTCATCGGTAATATTAATAAGTCATTCAATGGCATGCGTTTAATACAGTCAACTGTGGTGGGCTTTAGTGTTGCCCATAACCGGTCTTGATCTTGTTTGTAGTCTTGGTTTTGGTCTTGCATTTTCGCAAGACCAAGACTAACCCTGCCAAATTGTTGCGGCCTTGCAGTTAAGTTATACCGAGATTTGAGCATTGTGTTTTTGATTTCAATGCCGATATTGTTAGATATTCTCTAGTATAAGTAACAAAATCACGATTCCTTCCATCAATAACAAAGTCGTCGTTATAGCATTATTGTATTGGTATTTAAAAAGTAGTTTTATACACATATAAATAAACTTTATAAACATGGGATAAAATTATAGTACAACATTCAATTTATTTTTAGCAAATGTAGGGACTAACATCTTATATATTAATACGTGAAGCCAAAACTTTGTACCCATTTTTAAGCGAATTGCGCGAACGGATATACATGAAATTTTTTTATTAGCATAGTTATTTTATTTCCTACATTCAATATTTTTAACATGACTTACGTTCCCTTTTAAATTAACTGGTTAAATTATAGCTTAATTTTATAATAATATAATATGTAAATGCATAATATACATGAATAATTAATTGATAAACAATTTATCTTTATGAAATTTATAAAACCACTGAAATAATTATTGTTCTCTTTGGTCTTATTGAATTTCAAAATGAATTATGGTCGAATGTCAAAAAAGTATAAAGTCGGGTGCGAGGCGTTGTACTCCGATGTGGTATATATGGTACACAACATGATAGCTTATTTTTATCTACCATTACAATGTTTTTAAAATATTGTCAAATTTATTTCATTAATTATGTTGTCTATGTCGATATATGCTCAAAATGTACTTACTCAGTTCGTTCAGTTACCAGCATCGATCGATGTAGGTTCGATTATCACGATGTGGTATAAGATGGTACACAACATGAGAGCTTATTTTTATCTACCATTACAATGTCTTTAATATATTGTCAAATTTATTTCATTAATTATGTTGTATATATGCTCAAAATGTACTCACTCAATTCGTTCAGTTACCAGTATCGATCGATGTAGGTTCTGATCCTTGCATTTGAGTCGGAACTTTTCGGTGAAGGAAAATAATGTGATGAAACCAAGGCATACTTTCCATGGCAAATACTTAGTGGCTTTTTCTAAGTCCGTCTATCTAGCTATTATTATCCTCAAGTGAAAAATATGTCGCCGAGCATTAGTTGGTGTGTTCCGGCAGCTCCAATTGAGAGCCAGTCCACCCTTTAAGTTTAGCGTGTATACCATCTTAGACCAGAGTGTCATTTAACAACATGAGATTGTGGTCAAATGATATATCTATGAAATATAAAAAAAACACATAAAAAAAGACATTGTTCGTGGTCAACGCAATACACACACTGACAAACATGATGTCTCAATCTACAGATATGCGCATAAAACAATAAAAAAATCCACTCAACTTTACAATTTTAATTGAATTATACCCACACGATTTATTTCAATGTCCCTTAAAAATATTCATTTTAGAAAATAAAGTTAGAAGGTTGCATTGCGTAATGAGTTGAATCCATTGTTAGCTCGTAAGTCGTGATGCTTCCATTAGTAAAATTTTACAGTTTTGTTCAATTAATTGGAACAACGCGTTTCATGATAATTAAAATAATGGCCTGAAAAGTTTTAAAGGTCACTACAATCTTTTCAAACACTAATTTATTATTATTAATATCAGTTACGTTCATTTCAACGGATACGATAAATCTTTTACATTTAAAAGGAAGCCAGATAACTAATTGTGTGCAAAAAAAGTACTAATATTCATCATCGTTAATTATCAATCACCCGTAAATAGTGTATTTTAATGTAGCAAATTTGTAATAAG